>JASPKZ010010688.1:0-397152 GCA_030220185.1 Diploptera punctata | reverse complement strand
TTTGAATATTTTTCGCTAATGCCTACGTACTATGGTAAGATACAGTGTGCTTATCGTTTGTTAGAAAGGCCCCAATCGAGTTGAAATATAAAATGTTGGGCCTTCCTAACAAACGATAACACACTGTAATATTACTACAGTACGTAATACGAAAAATTTCAAAACTAAATATTGAATGTAAAAACTTTCAAGGGGTACGCGAAAACGGATTTCATTTTTTGCAATCAGTGTGAAATTGTGATTCCAGAAATGCCCATTTATTTAAAAAACAAAATCCATGCAGAACAGTGTAATCTGGTATTCATAAATTTTGTAGACTATTTAACTCATAACCCAATGGTAGTCAATGACCAATCACGTATCAATGAATTTAATTTTACAGCCAATGACAGTCGTGTTTCACACCTCGCTCTTTATTGATTTCTCATTATCAGCTCCTGCTTTTGTGATAAAGAAGCTCCTCCTTTTTTAATATTCTGAACAGCTCAGAGCATTATTTTTCTCCAACAAATACATTGAATATAACAAATAATGGACAAATTCCTTGATTTTACTGAGTCGTTTACTAAAAAAATAATTAATAACCCATAAGGTTAATTATAATATACAGTTTGATGTGTTTTCATTATTTCTCCACTAGGGTGTATTATTACAATATTGCGATCCTATTTTGGGAATAAAATAATATATCAGTTGCAGTAAATATCCATAACCACACATTTTATGATATATTTTCAAACATCGCCGTTTAATCAAGTCAAGTTATATATATATATATAATATATTTAAAATAACTATATTTAGATAATAATTTGTGAGTAAACAGCTTATTTTATTCGTTAAATAGTCTAATAAATTGCCACTCTTAATTTCAAAATCCTCCAGATAAATTGGAAATCAGTCGTGGCATTACTCGTGATAACTGTACCGCCATTTGTTAAAAACGTTTCTTTGCTATAAGCCTACGATATAAACATGGTAGTGATAATAGAATTCTTAAAACGAAGTTTCTAGTGTATTTTTTAACGACTAAATCTACAAAAAAGTTTCCTCACAATTTTGTTGTACCAAGTTACAACCTCTGGTAAATTCAACATCCAATTTATTATGGTTAGCGCTGAACTTTAATTACCAAGTGGATTGTTCAGAGGTACTAATTTAGGTTTGAAGTTCTTCTACGGGCCAGAAAATCTGATTTAATTACGCTTATTTTCTTACATATGTCAGCTAGTGGTCAGCGCAAAACCTCAATGGAACATCTAGCTATTACTTGGAAGGAAAAAGGCATATTATATTTTGTTCAGACACACTAGTTTAGGCTTTAAGTTCTTCTACGGGCCAGAAAATCTTCAGATTCGCAATTCACGGCTTCAAGTTTCTCTCGGATACCTGGTCTCTTGGATTCTTCTATCCCAAAATCCATCGACCTCGGCAGTTTTGATCTCGCGTCCCTGATGCAAGTAACATAACCCCTTGATCACTGAGGTCAAATATGAACCAAGTAAATTTAGAGACACAAAATATAGAGTCCAAAATATCTTTATATTTCGTGACAATTAAAATATTGTATTCTATTCTATTGTGTTTTGCCCAATGGCACGTCCTTCACTGCAATCATAGCATATTCATGCTATGCTTGCAGTTTTACTACTGAATTACAGGTATGGTAGCTTTCCGTTACTTTCCACACCGGCTAATAAGATAATGACGATGGCCAGATGATGTTCGGGGACCGTTTGGACCTTAAACCTTCCTGGCATTGTCTTTCAGGTGAGGAAAAGCCCTAAAAAAACCTGAGCCAGGAAACTTGTGCCGACCGGGGATCGAACCCGTGACTAGGCAGCACGCTACCTCGAGACCACTGCGGTGGAAAAAATATATACAAAATAAAAGTAACTTAGCTAACTACTACTGCTTCTGCGTGGTGTAGGATTTTTAATTAAAATATATAACAATTATTTGTTACATATGTTTTAGTTCATATTCTACAACATTTTGGGATGTAAGCATTAGAAAATCTTTATAATAGTACATATACCACATTGGAAAGCAGAGAAGATACTAATGTTCATGTTTTATGTCAAATTTTACATGGAATACACACGAATTCGATCCAAGGTGCTATGTCACATTTTGCACAGAACTCTCCTGGATTCGATCCACGATCGGTAGATTTTCCTCATCCGGTAGACAAATGTGGGTAAATATTAACGCCAAATAGTACCAAGATACTATCTGGTCATTATAATTAATTGTCATATGCGCCTTGTGGTTAAAAGGCGTGTCTTGTCTGAAATGTTAGTGCTGTCTCGGAGGTGACCCGGATTCATTCGGCGAAGCCCTAAGCGTTCTTGTAAAGAATGTATGTATTCCAAAGTGCAAACATGATCTGCCGACAGGTCGTGTCTGATTGGCACAGGTAACCTAAAAGTGTATAACTAAAAAGGGAGAGGTTAAACCCTTATCTGGTGAAATTAAATTTCTCACATCAGCTTATTTAAATGCGTCAGACTAGAGTGAAAACAAATCATGCATAACCATAATTTATATTCCTGTATATTATTGTATAATTTCATACAATTTAAATAATTTTTACTAATTCATTTTTCCACTGCTTATTAAGAATATTCAATAAATTAAACGACTTTATATTAAAGGATACAGCGCCAAGATATAACAATGACGTGATTATTTGCACAGACAGTTTATTTTGAACAATTTGTTCGCTCAATTATATACGAATAGTAAATTAAACAATTTCCGTATCAATTGTTTTACATACACATCCATTTTTAAGACGGATCATGTTATGGTGTTTTTTTTAAACACGAAACTGATCCACTTTTAAACTATGAACCGCACAAAATATCGGATATATAGCAAAAATAGTTTCACCTTTAATAGAAGATACGGTAAACTAACTAAATCGAACAAATTTGACAACTGATAATAATATATTTTTCGTCCGAGTCTGTGTGTACCCTTCCTCAAATAGATGAAAAAAATCTAAATATAAAATATGAATTAAGTTTCTTTAACGCTAGGGGTCCTGATGTAACTTATCTCCAAGTAGATTACATTCCTCCTCCATAACCAGCTCTTTTTATTCGCCTATGATTCCTTCGATATGAACTGACAAAAAATACTAATATTTTTGTCTTATTTCGCGAAAATCATAATATTCTTAATAAATTACTTGTAAATTCCGTAACAGATACATGATTTTCTTGCTATCTACATTAATATAGACCTATTTCGAACTGCCTACATGTAGAACACTTTTTGTATTTCATGAAAGATAATAATGCGAAAGATCACTCAGTTTTCTCAATAAAAAAAAAGCTACATTCGAACGTCGCGGTTCAACAATATCATCACGGTTACGTGGTTACGGCAGAAAAAATATTTCAAAATTTGTTTTCATGCACACGTCCAACAAGACCTGGTGAGTGCTAAATAATTTCTGCTGTCGCCAGAATTCGTGCAAGAAGATCTTTCTGAGACTCGACAGATGTAGTACAACCCCTTGAAGTGTGTAATATATATTCTGAATCACAAGAACACGATATCAGCCCATTGTGTTTCGATCTTCAAACTAATTTTACATCGAAATGGTGCATTTCCGGACATGGGTTCCTTATTAAAACTATATCTACTAAATCCCCTTTACAACCTCTAGAAGTCTGTAATACTTTTCGTAAATCATCCTGTATGTAGCGTGTGTACAAACGTTTAAGATATTTTACTAGTTATATGTCAACGTTAGCTATTTGGGAACATCATTCATCTCCAAAGTAAGTAACACTTGGTCTTAAATTAATTCCTAAATTAAAGTATAAAATTATAAAATTGTTACCTAAAAGGTCCGTCTCCAAAACTTAAACATTATTAATTATCTGGAGCGCTTTCGGGACATCGTCCCGTCATCAGCAGAAGTATTATCTATTGACTCCTGATTCAAAAATGGTGTATCACAGAAAATCTGGTAGAGGGGAATACACGCACTAAGTGCGTTTTCATTTATCAGATGGTCGTTGTTGACTGCCTTCAAAATTTCCATCTCCTCGAGTACGTTTATCTTAGCTGCATTATTTTATCTGTGCAGTATTGTTAGGGTGTTTTCAATATCTAACATACGATGTCCTGCATGGATAACGTGTTTATAGCTTATATTCCTACATCTGTCAGCTAGTTATCACATAACCTCAAAGCGACAACTATGTATTAGTTGGATGGAAGGAGGTAGATTATGTTTTGTTCAGAGACACTAGTTTAGGTTTGAAGTTCTTCTGCGGGCTAGAAAATCTTCAGATTCGCAATTCACGGCTTAAAGTCCCTCTCGTAGACCTGGTCTCTTGGATTATTCTATCCTAAAAATCCATCGATCTCGGCAGATTTGATCTCGCGACCCTGAGGAAAGAGGGAAGTAACATAACCCCAAGACACCCAGGTCAAATTAATTAAAAGACACAAAACGTAGAGTCCAAATTTGTTTCATATTTCGTGACAATTAAAATATTATATTCTATTCTATAGTGTTCTGCCCAATGGCAGGTCCTTCACTGCAATCATGGCATCTTCATGCTATGATTGCAGCTTTACTAGTGATTTATAGGCATTTTAGCTTCCCGCTACTTTCCACACTGGCGAATATGATGATGATTATGATGACCAGATAATGTTAGGGCACCGTTCGGACCTTAAAGCTTCCTGGCATTTGTCTTACAGGTGAGGAAAAGCCCTAAAAACCTCACGCAGAAAACTTGTGCCAACCGGGGATCGAACCCGTGACCAGGCAGAACGCTACCTCGAGACCACTGCGGTAGACAAAATATTTTAAGTAGTTGAAAATACACTACAGCTCCGCTCGACTGATATAGTTTACGTTAGAACATGTTTCACAAAAAAAATCCACCATCAGTAACTGTAACCCCATGGTCTGGCGCATTTAGCGCCTGGTGGCGTTAATTTTATGTACCGGTAGTGTTTATTACAAAATAATAATATTATGAATTTCGTTTGACATCTCGTCCGAAAATACTTTGATGAAAAGTGAAGAAAGAGGTGTCGGAGTAGACATGTTAATAGAAAATTAGTTCCGATAGTAAGAAATTAACAGAAAATACAAAGTTTCTATCTTCGACAAACCATAGAATGACAAAATGATTTGCAGAGTGAGAATAAAATAATAATCTCTGTGAAGTTTTCAATTCTATTTCAACAAATATTCTTGAATGTAACATATATACATATATATATATATATATATATTATAAATATATTTTTGACATTTGGCAATGAAGGCAAATATGATATGAAAAGAAAAATGAATGCTTGAGTCGGGATTCGAGACTTTAGAGACTCGAGTTCGAATCCCGACTCAAGCATTCATTTTTCTTTTCATATCATATATATATATATATATATATATAAGAGGAGTCACAAAATAAGTCTTGAGTTTAATTTTTTTCTACTAACATTATACAAAATAAAAGTAACTTAGATAACAACTACTGCTTCTGCGTGGTGTAGGATTTTTAATTAAAATAAATAATTATTTGTTGCATATAGTTTTGTTCATATTCTAAAATAATTGGGATGTAGGTACTTGAAAATCTTTATAATAGTCCATATACCACATTTGAAAGCAGAGAAGAAAATAATTTTCATGTGTTATGTCAAAATGTACGCAGAATTCGCCTGGATTCGATCCAAGATCGGTAGATTTTTCCTCATCCGGAAGACAAATGTCGGTAAATATTAACGCCCATATAGTACCAAGACACTAACTGGTCATCATAATTAATTGTCATATGCGCCTTATGGTTGAAAGTCGTGTCTCGTCTGAAATATTAGTGCTGTCTCGGAGGTGACCCCGGATTCAGCGAAGCCCTCCGCGTCTTTATAAAGAATGTATGTGTTCCAAAGTACAAACGCACGTATCCGGTTGGCATTGGAAACCTAAAAGTGTACAACTAAAAAGGGAGAGGTTAAACCCTTAACTGGCGAAATTAAATTTCTCATGTCAGCTTATTTAAATGCGTCAGGCTGGAGTGAAAACAAATCATGCATAACCATAATTTATATTTCTGTATGTATTGTTGTATAATTTTATACAATTTAAATAATTTTTACTAATTCATTTTTCCACTATTTATTGAGAATATTGAATAAATTAAACGACTTTATGTTATAGGAAACAGCGCCAAGATATAACAATGACGTGATTATTTGCACAGACAGTTTATTTTGAACAATTTGTCACGACAAAGCCACATTAGGACAAGTAGCATCAAACATCATACTGGATGCTGTAGCGAAGAATGAACTGCTGAAGATGGGACGGATGTCCTGAAAGGCCTACAGGCGTAAAGATTACATATTTCATAAGTTGAGGACGACGGATTTTACCTAAGAAGGTATATTTTAACATATTTCATTTTATGACTCTCCACCTCAACGGTTTTAACAATGAATTTTATTAGTATTAATTTACAGAAATTTAGTCATTCACATCTACTTGGAAAATTTCTACAATAAAAAACACAGAAGGAAAATGATTAATTCAAAAATTGTATTTACTCTGGCACTATTGAATCGAAAAGCCCGTAGCAGCGCAATCACAAGCTCTCCATACATCTATATGCTGAGAAAATATTCTCCAATCATTCCCTCTGTAATTTACTTCCTGCGGATGTTATTATCCCACACATTCTTGGCCTTCCTACTGAATGATTTCCATTTTGTTTTTCCTACAATAATGTTTCATTCCTCTACATTTTTAAAAGTCCCAAATGTCCTGCCCATCCGAGTTTAGGAAATTTAATTCCTCATACTATGTCTGGTTTTCGATCAAGATCATGGAGTTTACTGTTAGGTAGTTTCCTGCATTCATCTTTCTATATGTCTCTGTTTGGTCAGTAGATTTTCCTTTGCACTTTACTCTCAAATGCACAATTTCCTTATGTCTTAAAGTAAGAGAACTGATTCGCATCCGTTTAATATATAACTTGAAGAATCGCCACTTAATGTATTATTAATTTAACATTTTTGAGACGACAAGACACCCCGTCATGTATAATATAACCTATATCATGCGTTTCCAGAGTTGTTCATATGCAAAATTAATTTCTGTATGTTACCAATCCAAATTATTTGAATTCTGACAGCTCTCCATAATTTCATTTTGATATTTTGCCTATATAGGAAGAAATAATTATACAATTACCACAATAAGGGTAAAAATGTACTAATCAGTTATAAACATTTATCTTTCTAGGAAACTACATTTGGAAATAAAGTTGATGCAATGAAGAAAAACAAGGCCAAACTGAAGATGTGAGATTGATAACAAAAGTACATGGAAGTCATTCAAATAATCCCAGCACTATGAGTGTGTAAAATAAATCACATGAGGAGGTAAAACTGTAGAAGAACTATTTGGTAAGAATATTGTAGCCTGGATGGATTCAACAAAATGTATGATTTCATTACACAACATATAAGATGATTGTATGAACGTTACGGTGAAAATAGGTATTTTATATGAATTTAGATATAAAATGATATATTTATTTACATGCAGAAAAATTGCTCAAGAAAGCAGAGCTTTAAACAAAATCACATACAGGTTTTTTCTATATCTAATCGAAAATGTCTTGAATAAAGGAAAAATATTACATGGTAATTAATTCTGTGTGCAGCTACCAACTTCCGCTAGTTTTGTGTCTCTTGGTATTGTATGACCGTGAGCTGCTTCAAACAATGTAGTAAAACACCATCATTCTCGCTTTGTCATATTGTGACACTTAAAAATGAGAGGTTTTCTGGAAATGCAATATAGAGAAATAAATAAAAAATCATCACACCACATGAGCAGATAATTAGACCTAAATTTGAATGAAGTAGTAGTTAAGTTATATTCAATTCTTTGCTCACAAAAGATTCACATTTTGTACAACAGTGTCTTGTGGATCAGAGTAGCACATAGCTGAATTCTACATTAGTTTATGTTTTCTAATGAATTCTAAGAAGATGTTGAGATTTCATAGTTTACGAAACTTATTTTCTTGATAACGTAAACCCAAGCTTCGAGAAATAACTGTGATACCCCGATTCTTGAAGGGGCACAAATATCGCTGCGGCTCTGAATTTGGTTGTACTGACATGATGACTTTTCTTCTGGTTTTCAGGCTAATTGGAAGAGTTAAGCTGCAGGAGCGGGGGACTTCAAGGATTTTCAGAATGACACGATGAAGGTACAACAGGCCCGGTTAGTATTGCAGTGGTCAAAAACCACCATCCTTATCGGCAAGTGGAAGTAGACCCAATAGTGCCTCCAGGGGTATAACCAACGGCAAACCCTAGTTACTGGGGGAGATTATGAAATACCGGGCAACTCCAGGGGTGGGTTTCTCAACCAAAGTCTATATCACAACCGTGGTTTTCCGATTATTTATTGCTTCCATAACACCTATAAAAATGACTGAAAATTCACAGAAATTGTTATGAAACCATAGACATGATTCAGACATTTGTTTTAGGAATTAACAGCCGTAGATTTGCAGTTTTTATGGTTGTTATGGAAACAATAAAAATCGGAAAACCGCGGTCGTGGTTTAGACTTCGGTTGAGAAATCCACGCCAGGTGTCTGGGGGTATAAATGGGCAGTATGTAAGTACTTGTTCTCAATGTCTTTGTTGTTTTTGTTGTTATCATTATTACTATCATTTTTTATTATCATTGTTATTACATTATTATTACTATTATTATCATTATTATGATTATTATTGTTATTACATTATTATTATTATTATTACATTATTATTATTATTATTATTATTATTATTATTATTATTACATTATTTTATTATAATTTTTGTTATCATTTTTATTTTCAGTAGTAGTGGTTCCAATGTCATGAAATGCGGTATTATTCATAGTATGTAATTATATTTCAGGTTGAGTGTATGCGTGTATGAATGGATGGTCGGATATTATCCTGCGGTTTCAATGAAACATCCAGGTACTATTTAACTTAAGAAACTTTATAAATATCAAATTAACAATCTAATTTAAAATGTCTTTGAGTATCTGAAGTTAATATCATGTCCATGTTTTCTCCGATTCTTGGAGAGGCACAAATATCTGGATCTTTGAGTGTTGTGCTTACATGATGTCTTTATTTTCTTTTCAGGCTATGAAAGTGAAGCTGCAGGAGTAATTCAAGATTTCAAGAATGACCCGATGAAGGTTACAACAGGGACGGGTAGTATTGCAGAGGTCAAACACCAGCTTCGGCAGGAAGTAGACCCGAGTCCTAGAGGTATAACGGGGGCAAAACCTTAGTCCTGGGGGGGAGGATTAAATGAAATACCGGGCAACTCCAGGTGTCTGGGGGGTATAAAAGGGCAGAATGTAAGTACATTGTTCTCAATGTCTTTGTTGATATTTTGTTGTTATCATTATTGTTATCATTTTTATTATTATTGTTATTGCATTATTATTACTATTATTATCATTATTATGATTATTATTCCTTATTACACTATTATTATTATCATTATCATTTTGTTATCATTTTTATTTTCATTATTATTGTTACAATGTCATGAAATGCAGTATTATTATAGTATGTAATTATATTTCAGGTTGTAGTGTATGCGTGTATGAATGGATGGTCAGATACTATCCTGCGATTCAATGAAACATCCAGGTACTATTTAAACTTAAGAACTTTATAAATATCAAATTAACAATCTAATTTAAAATGTCTTTGAGTATCTGAAGTTAATATTATGTCATATTTTCTCCCGATTCTTGGAGAGGCACAAATATCTGGATCTCTTGAGTGTTGTGCTTACATGGTGTCTTTATTTTCAGTTCAGGCTATTAGAAGTGAAGCTGCAGGAGTAATTCAAGATTTCATGTAAAGACCCGATGAAGGTACAACAGGGGCGGGTAAGTATTGCAGAGGTCAACAACACCAGCTTCGGCAGGAAGTAGACCCTAGTCCCAGGGGTATAACCGGGGCAAACCTTAGTCCTGGGGGAGATTATGAAATACCGGGCAACTCCAGAGGTCTGGGGGTATAAATGGGCAGAATGTAAGTACTTGTTCTCAATGTCATTGTTGTTGTTTTTGTTGTTATCATTATTATTGTTATATTTTTATTATTATTGTTATTGCATTATTATTATATTATTATCATTATTATGATGATTATTATTGTTATTACATTATTATTATTATTATCATTTTTGTTATCATTTTTATTTTCATTATTATTATTTTCATTATTATTGTTCCAATGTCATAAAATGCGGTATTATTATAGTATGTGATTATATTTCAGGTTGAGTGTAGGCGTGTATGAATGGATGGTCAGATACTATCCTGCGGTTCAATGAAACATCCAGGTACTATTTAACTTAAGAACTTTATAAATATCAAATTAACAATCTAATTTAAAATGTCTTTGAGTATCTGAAATTAATATCATGTCATGTTTTCTAGAATTTGACATTGATTAGGTACATTATTTGAATTCAAGATTCTGTGCGGACAATCATCCTTAGCCACAAGATTCTTTTCGACGAACCGTTATGAAACTTTATTTAATACAAGGATGGGATGTACTGTTTCATTCAATTTTATGCCAAACAATGTCTACTTATGTGGGTGATGATTTTTTATTTAAATTTCTAAATTGCATTTCTATAAAACCTCCTATTTTGAAGTACAGCAGACGTGTCATGTGTTAAGATAATTACCAACGTGAAGATAAATGTGGTGCACTACATTTGTGTGAAGACCGTGTGAATTCTATTCAGCGTAAATTGATGTCAAGTGACTAAAAATATTAAATGTAGGCCTACTTAGAAATTAGTTCCCGTGTAATATTTTTTCTTCTTCTGTAAAGAAATTTTCCATTGAATAAAAAAAACTGTATGTCATTTTGTTTCAAGTTGTGTTTTCTTGAGCAATGGTTAGATACATACATAATCTGCATTGTAAATATCAATTTTGTTTAAATATGAAGTTTATATTCAGTTGACGATATTTCGAAAAGTAATTTTTCGAAGTGAATTTTTATACCAAGGTTCTCTGTTTTCCGTATTTATAATCCATAATACCTTTCTTCCGATTTTTAAGTCATTAATTTTCATTCTTTGCTTTACAGAAGATAATTAACATTTAAAATATAAAAATAGATACCTGAGATCTCAGTCTTCCTCAACTTTGGATGTAAGATGTAAGAAGTACTTTCGGAGCCTCTGTTCCATCATCAGCTTGTAAATTGATACTAGTTGTTCGTGAGAATCTTTTATAGAGGGTTGACGTCATTGGGTGTGTTTTCATTAAGCAGCTGAGTGTTTCTGGTTTCTTTTAATATCTTAATCTCTTCGAAAATGTTTATCTTCAATTTGTTGTTTTTTCTATCAATGATGGATAATGTGTTATCGATGGTATTAAGTTGATGACTTGTTTCTATGACATGTTTTGAAAAACTTCATTAAGTCTGAAGTCCTTAAACTATTCATTATATCTTATACTGAAAAATCTTGTCTACCAATATACAACTTTTCACAGCTACTGCATTTTAGTTTGTAAACACCTTTGTTTTTATAGATATCTATTCTATTTTATATGAGATTATATTATTTGATTTGTGGTTTGTTCTATATGCAATTCTTACATTTGTATCATGTTTTTAATGGTTTCATCCAGTTTTTGTGTTTCGAGACCAGCATATGTGAGAGTTAACCACTTAG
Source organism: Diploptera punctata (assembly GCA_030220185.1). NCBI lineage: Eukaryota > Metazoa > Arthropoda > Insecta > Blattodea > Blaberidae > Diploptera > Diploptera punctata. The sequence goes on along the minus strand of JASPKZ010010688.1, from coordinate 385,377 downwards.
TCCTATTTTATTAATTAAATTAGTTCTATTTTCATCAATTTCCCTATGTAATGCTGTTACGTTTATCAATTCTTCTTTCTTTATTTGCTTTTTTATTAATTTATCGATTACTTTTTCGTTATAACTGTTTTTGGAGGCCAGAAGTTTGATGTATTTTAGTTCTTTATTATAATTATCTTGGTTAAGCGGAAGTTTTCTCATTCTGCTAATGAGGCTGGTAAAGGTACTGATGTTTTGTTGTAGGGGTGTCTAGATTTTTTATGAAGGGTAATTCTATCACTGGTTGGTTTTCTGTAAATGCTAACGCCTAAACTATTGCTATTTAGATTTTCTGTTAGTGTGATATCTAGATAGTTGATTGCATTATTATTTTCAATTTCCTCTGTGAATTTTATTTTTTCATGCATCTTGCTCATTTCAGTCAATATCTCACTTTCTATTGAATTCTCATTATCGTAAATAATTAGTAGATCGTCGACATACTTTGTTAATACTTTTATGTTGAATTGTTCTTTTAATATTTCAAAGTGTTTGTCTTATAGATTCCGTAAAAAAATTTCCGGTATAATGCTGGATGTAGGGCTACCCATCGGCACAGCGTCTTCTTGTATGGAAAACTCGTTATTAAATTTAAAATAATTTTGTTTTAATATAGTACTAATCATTTTACTTAGTTGTTTTGTATATATTGCTTCAGTTTTGTCTTCTTTTAATTGTTCTTATATTATTCGTATTGTAGTATCATCAATGGGAATATTGTATATAGTTTTAAATTTTCAAGGATACCATTCTTATTATTAATTATGTTTTTAATTATGTTCGCTAGAACTTTATATTGTGTATTTGTTCTTTTAGTGTTATTTTATCTTTAAGTTCTTTAGCAATCAGTGCCTATTATTATTTGTACGGGAATATAAATACCCCTTCTCTTTGTCTCTCAATCCGACCCGTCAATGTTCTATGTCTAGGCATAATGGAAGTAGGTGCGATTATAATAATAATAATAATAATAATAATAATAATAATAATAATAATAGCTTTATTTTACCTGGCAGAGTTAAGGCCTTAAGGCCTTGTCTACCACTCAACCAGGTTTAAAAAAAATACAAAAGAAAAGTCTTAAATCTAAATTACAATATATATATAAACGATTACAAGTTATGAATACAATACAATTAATATTTATAATGTATTTTGATTTACTCTAAATTTAACGAATTAAATATATAATATGTACAAGATATATCAAAAAAACGAGGAAAAGATTAATGACATAGCATAAAATTAAATAAATAGAGAACAATTAATTATTAGACAACAGGTAACTGTATAAGCGTGACTTAAAGGTGCCAAGTGTGCGGCAACCCCTGATATCTTGAGGAAGGAGATTCCAGGAGCGGGCGGAGGCTACTGTGAAGGAAGTAGAATAGGAGGAAGTGCTATGAAGAGGAATTGTTAGCAGACTGCTATCTTGTGACCTAGTGTCAATATTGTGGTAGGAGGATAACTTCTCAAATCTGGACGCCAGGTAAGTAGGAATGTAGGAATTCAGAAGCTTGAAAAGTAGCGAAAGAGAGTGCAATTTACGTCTGTCAGTAAGACGGAGCCAAGAGAAGTTATTAAAGTGTTCGGAAATATGGTCATAACGCCGGATATTGAAAATGAATCGAACGCAAGCATTATGAACACGCTGCAGTCTCTGCGACAAGGCATAGTTTAGATCATTATATATAATGTCACAATAATTGAAGTGTGGTAACACAAGATTCTGCACAAGATTATGTAAATATAAAAAATGTAATGAAATTACTGAAACCAAGATTAGACATGGTTTAATTTAAAGTTAAATAATAAAATGTACTCACTTTTTTTAATCACTAATAATAAACCACCAATAATAAATACGCGAGAATAAGTCAATTCACTTTGCTGCTGCACGATTTTCTTTTTACAACAAAGCACTTTCAGTATGAACGTAAACAAACAAATGAGTACAGAAATGAATGAGTAATACACATAAAATCCTTAGAGACAATTTATTTATTTTTTAATTTAATTTATTTGTAATACATATTATACATAAATTTTATTTTTCTACGCTCCTTCTCTATATGAACTTTAATTATGCCAAATATCACACTCCTCCGTGCGCGCAATCTGCTTAAAAAGGGGTACAAAGTTTTTCCTTCACGTATTAATATATAGATTTTATCTTTCGCAGAGACTTCACACTAACCTACTGTCACTAAACAACCTAAGCCGCTGAATATCCGGCTCTGAATATTAGGTTGTGCGAGGGGTAAAAGGAGAAACTTGCCCTCTACTGCCAATAAGGGATCAGTTGAGCGACAGTAGAAGTCTGTCACAACCAATCAGTGCTCTTGACGCCGCTAGTAAGGTTTGAAATTGCTGCGATGTTGTCAGTTGTATTTCTGCTAACCACATATATAAAGGGCCCCTCCCATTGAATATCCATATCTGCAACACTATCGTGAAAACGTCAGAGCTGGGGAATCAGTGGCTGGACATAACACTTTGCAACTATACACAATGTTTCAACGCTGTAATATGACAATCCTTCCCTCTGAATCAAATAATCAAACTTCATATTTCAACACTTTGCTACACTTAATAATGACAACTACCAGAAAGTTATAACTCACGGACGAATTGACGCTCTCGGAATATCTATACACATCGTTAAAGTCGAGTATTCCCTTATATGTCCCAAATCCAAACATAAACTTGTGAATGTATTCACGTAGACTTTCACGGCCGGAGTTGCTATGATGATCTTGAAGAAGATTTCGGGCTGTAGGCGTGGTCGTGAGGCTTGTAGTTCCCCGACGTATAAATAAGACAGACAGCGGACAGAATTGCCAGTCTCAAGACAACCCTTGAGGATGCCAGACGCAGTCTCTGGCGAAACGTCGGGGAACTACAAGCCTCACGACCACGGCCTACAGCCCGAAAATCTCTTCAAGATCATCATAAACTTGTGACTTTGAGACTTAATTTAGATAAATCAGACTAAGTGAATTGATGACGCGGTATGATTACCATAGCATGAAATTATACGACAGACCTCCCCTTAAAACAAGACGGATAAATAGACCACCTGCACCTTGGCTGTACCCTCATGACAGAGAGACTAGTAGGAGTCCTGCCCGAGGGCAGGTCTTTCACTGCAATCATAGCATTTTCATGCTATGTTTTGCAGCTTTACTAGGGAAATGTAGGTGTGGTAGCTTTCCACACCGGTGAAGAATAATAATGATGATAAGGATGATGATGATGGCCATATGATTTCGGGGACCGTTTGGGCCTTAACGTTTTCTTGACATTTGTCTTACAGGTGAGGAAAAACCCCGATAAAAACCTCACCCAGAAAAACTGCCCCGACCGGGGATCGAACCCGGGCCCGCTGCGTGGCAAGGCAGCACACTACCTCGAGACCACAGCGGTGGACATACTAGTAGGAGTAAATACTGAATAAGACAATGCATAACTCAAAACTCAAGCATGCTCACAGCCTTATAAAACCAATTCTAGAGACTTGTAGAAATGTTTTAAGTCAATGGGAAAATTTCAACAATCTCAGGCAAAACCCTTAGATTACTGCTTGACTATCTAAACGATCACTTTACCCAGACTCCTCCAGAGAAGAATGACCATCAACGAAAATAAAAAACACATTAATTTGTGACACTTTTGCCTCCCTCCCCCACCCCCCAGAGAATTATTTTTCTCGCCACAACAGATCGGGCAGGAGTTTATATGTTCGCGAGTGTGACAGTGTGCGTAAGTTAGGTTTACTGCAGAACTGAGACAGGGATTCAGGTTATTATCTTAACAGTTTAAAATTATTGTGGCTTAATTTTTAAAAATTGTGTTTGTTAATTCACAAATTTCCAAATTTGACGCTGATGTCGCTGAAGATAGTAGAAACCAGCGACAATGACCAATCGGCGGATTGGGATACCCTCCCAATGTTAAAAACAACGGAGTAATACGGTTTATTTCTTGATACTTGGTAAATATCCAGATATAAACCGGGGGACTGGGCGCACCACTATCTTCAAGCGAGTTTTTGATAAAATGTAGTAGACCCCAAACTATATTACAGCAAAATGCTATTGATTATAGAATAATATAGAAAATTAAATTATTCTATTCAATGAAATATGATTGCTACTTATTTTAATGGTGAATTTCTCCACTGTTTCACATATTCATTACAATCATCATGACATAATTTTGAGAACTCCGAAAACCTTTTATGAATTCCTTTCTTTTTTATCTTCATGTCGCTGTTTCTTAAGATTTATTTTTAATTTGGTGGAACTTAATATTGCGATTTTACACAAAACATCTGTCTAAATGACAGATAAAAATATAAAATTATGTAGCCTAATTTGTTGCACATTTTAAATTGTATATATCAATAAAACGAATTTAAATTATATTCATCTTGAATATTTACGTGCTATTTATATATCGGGGTTTTTCCTCACCTGTAAGACAAATGTCAGGAAAACTTTAAGGCTCAAACGGTCCCCGAAATCATAGGGCCGTCATCATCTTCCTTCGCCGGTGTGGAAAGCAACGGGAAGCTACCACACATACAATTCCCTAGTAAAGCTACAAGCATAGCATGAAAATTCTATGATTGCAGTGAAGGACCTGCCTTCAGGCAGAATTGCTGTGGATGGATACATATATAAAGTTATAGTCTACCGCTGTGGTCTAGGAATAGCATAGCTGGTGCGGACAAGTTCTTGGGTAAGGGTATTTTTCGGGTTTCTTTTTTTTTTTCACATATAAGACAAATGTCAGGAAACTTTAAAGCCCAATCTGTCCTCGACTATCATCTGGTCATCAACATATTCGCTATGTTAGTATGAATGTGTGTGTGAACGGTGTGTTTCGTCTTAATGTTGTGTTGATTCGGAAGAGGACCTGACACTGAGCTGATCACTCATTCGGATAGATCCTCCATGTCCTTGTGTAGTCAAAAAAGTATGTGTGTAATCCATGGTTAAAATTTCTCTCTCGACAGCTCATGTCACTGTAAGGCCCGGATGGCGCGTGGATTGTTAAGGTACATAAATAAGGTAGATGATAAACTGTGCCAATGGAATGGAATATAATAAACTAAAAATTATGTATTATGTATATGACAAAAATCAACGGCTATAATGAACAAATTATAAATAAACTCGTAAATAAACAAAAAAAAAGAACAATATATCTAACATAACTAAACTTGAAAGAGAATCTGATAACAACAAAAAACATGTATAACACTTACATATACAGGAAAAGAAACATCAAAGTTAGCCAATACATTAAAGAAAGTTGACAAAACATAAAAATAGCACACAGAACTAATAACAAATTAACCCATTCGCCTCAAAAGACGAGGTAGACTCGCCGGCAGTTAAATGGCCTTCAACTCAGAAGACGAGGTACACTCGCTTAACTCAGCTGTTATATATTTTGCAATATTTTGTACATCCCTTGGTAGGGTAATCTTTTGTTAACATTTATGAATATTAGAAGAATGTGATTTTGCCTACACCCTTATTGTGATTTTAAGTACCGTTATCTTTTGTTTGTTTTGAATGTTTGAAAATAGACAATATAATTTACGGTAACTGAAGTCCGGTTTCTGGGGAAATACACTGAGCATTTAAACCTGAAGGGAATGGGTTAAATAACATAATAAGCAAAAACATCGAAGAAAATAACAATTTCAATAGTAAAGGAGTATATAAATTGACGTGTAAAGATTGTAACAAATTTTATATAGGAAAAACAAACAGAAGTTTTAATATTAGATTTAAAGAACATTTTCGAGATTTTATTCACGTAGAAGAAAAATCAAGCTATGCAAGAGACGTTATCCATGCAGGACATCGTATGTTAGATATTGAAAACACCCTAACAATAACTGTGCAGAATTATTCTGCACAGAGAAAATAATCCAGCTAAGATAAATGTACTCGAGGAGATGGAAATTTTGAAGACAGTCAACAACGACCATCTGATAAATGAAAACGCACCCAGTACATGTATTCCCCTCTACCAGATTTTCATAAGTAATGCCACGAGTGATTTCCAAATTATCGATAAATTCACGGCTCACGAAGTGAGAAGTGAATTTATCTAGAGAATTTGGAAATCAAGAGTGGCATTTGTTAGGACTATTTAACGAATAAAATTAAGCTGTTTACTCACAAATCATTATTTAACTATAGTTATTTTAAAATATTTATATATTTAATGTAAACGGCGATGTTTGAAAACAAATGAGAAACGATAGGTACGCTTCATCTGCTTCTTTGTTTATCACTGCAAACCACATCATACTATTTATTGCCAAAGAACGCAATATTGTAAGAATGCTCTCTAGTGGAGAAAAAATGAAACACATCAAACTGTACATTAATTCATTTCTGATGTCGTATGATGTAAATATGACAATTATATTTTTCTGGATTGTTACCTGGGAAAAAATACATTTAAGAAAGTGCAAACAGTGGTTTCTTTTTTTTTTTTTTTTTTGGTGGTATAATCAATTGCTACAAATGTTTTTATATTAACTCCCGAATGCGGCATGTGTTGACACCCATGCACTATATATACAATCTGGTAGCCGTATTTCTCACGGGCTCAGTCACTGCAAAATAATGGTCAGACCTGTTCAGAATATTAAAAAGGAGGAGCCTTCTTTAATATGGTAATTATAACACTGATAAATATTTCGTGAAACACGACTCTGATTGGCTGTAAAACAGAAATCATTGAAACGTGATTGATCATTGACTCCCATTTGGGGCATGAGTTAAATAGTCAGTGAAACACCATTTGAATCAGGAGTCAATAGATAATACCTCTGCTGATGATGAGACTATGTCCCGAAAGCGCTACAGATAATTAATAAGTTTTAAGTTACTATTTTATAATTAACTATTTTATAATGTTATACTTTAATTTTGTGACTAATACCACAACGGAATTTTATCATGAATTTTATTAATGTTGGCTAATTCCTAAATGTTAAAATAAAATTCAAATTAATGGATTTTTTAAAATAATTTTGTTAAAATTAATAGAGTCAGCCATTAAAGAGACCCTACTACTATGTAATTCTTAGTCACAACCCCTAATTATTTAGATCTATGTAACATGGAAAACAATACGACATTGTTTGATTCTTTCCTATGGCTATTTAACCCATTCGCCTCAAAAGACGAGGTAGACTCGGCAGCAGTTAAATGACCTTCAACTCGGAAGACGAGGTACACTCGCTTAAATCTGCTGTTATATATTTTGCAGTATTTTGTACATTCCTTGGCAGGGTAATATTTTATTAACATGTATGAATAGTAGAAGAATGTGTATTTGGCTTTACCCTTATTGTGATCTCAAGTACCGTTATATTTTGTTTGTTTTGAATGTCTGAAAATAGTATAATTTACAGTAATTTAAATTTGGTTTTTAGGAAAATGCATTGAACATTTAAACCTGAAGCAAATGAGTTAAATCATGCCCCAAATTGGAGTCAATGAAAAATCGCGTTTCAATTAATTTTGCTTTATAACCAATGACAGTCATGTTTCATCTCGATATTTATCGGATTCTGTTTATCAAAATAAAGAGAGTTCCTCGTTTTTAATATTCTGAACAGGTCAGAGCATTATTTTGCAGTGACTGACTATCCAACAAATACGTTGAATATAGCAAATAATGAATAGATTGCTTCGAACTACACATTTTATAATTGTATGTTCAATAATTGTTTTTAAATAATGATTTTACTGAGTTGTTTCGTAAAAAAAATTAATAACCTATAATGTTGGTTATAATAAACAGTTTGATGTGTTTATTTTTTTTTATCCACTGGGGAGAATTCTTACAATATTGTGATCCTATTTGACAATGAATAATATGATCAAGTTGCAGTGGACGGACAAATGAACATAACCAAACATTTATCATTTGTTTTCAAACATCGCCGTTTGCATTAAATATATAAATACTTTAAAAATAACTATATTTAAATACTTATTTGTGACTAAAAAGCTTAATTTTATTCGTTAGATAGTCCTAACAAATGCCACTCTTGATTTCCAAATCCTCTAGATAAATTGGAAATCACTCGTGGCATTACTTATGAAAAATTGTAACGTCTTTTGCTGTAACAGATGATGATGAAATGTGGAACTGAGAATTTCAAGCTGAACGTGTGGGAAATAAAGCAGTTCTATGTTCGGTAATGGATCATCAATTAATGAACAAAAACAAAACAAGAATAGTAGCATTAATACAAATTAGAGAGTTTCTCTCCCTTTGTGGCTGGTTATGAATATTATAAAAGCAAACGATAGGTTAGATCTGATCATTATCGCAGACAAACACTTTGGTCGATATGAATTCCATGAATTGATAGTCATTCACTTAAAACCATTTTCATTATGACGTTTATACCAAACACATCAATTGTTTAATCTGCACTAATGTTTGCACTTTGTAATGGATAATGGAATGCAATACTTGAACATATGGGGACTTCAACGTTTTAAAATGTAGGAAAATAAAAATTGGCACACACGTTTATGGATTATTGCAAGGCTTTTAATAATAGTTGATTTAAAAAAATGAAGGTATAAATAAATACCCGAACAAATAACTACCATCGTTTAAAATTATACGAGACTAATTAATTATTAGAGTCCGGATTTCTATGTATAAAAGGAAAGATCGATAAGTTAGACTTTTGTTTTGATTTCGCAAACAAACAGTTGAATAGTACAGGGTGGACCGCTCGAATGGACCTAATTTCAATTGCTTGTTACTGGCAAACGGTTGAAGATAGAAACTTAAAACAACGTTCATAGTACAGAAAAACTCACCAAGTTTCGAATCCTGTCGGTAGATGGCACAAAGATACGTTTCTCGTTCTTAGATTTAATTGTTTGTGAAAATGGCGACTCCGCAGATGAAAGCGCAAGCTGTTTTGTGGTATGCGGAGTTTAAATCAATCATTAGAGTTCAAAGGGAGTTCCGGCGTGTGTTTAACCGTGATGCTCCAACTGCTAGAAGCATAAAGAAGTGGCGTGATACATTATTAGCTACAGGATCTGTGTTGAAGAAGCATGGTGGTGGTCGCAGAGCATCCGATGAAATGGTAGCAAATGTTCAAGCCGCATTTGAGCGAAGCCCCCGGAAGTCATTAAGAAGAGCTTCGCGGGAACTTCAAATACCAAAATCGACATTACAACGGATTGTCCACAAACGCCTCAAACTGCACGCATATAAAGTGCAGTTAGTGCAACGTCTGGAGCCGAATGACATGCCGAAACGAGTGGAATTCGCCAATACGATGCTGGACCGTCTCGGCGCTGATCCTGACTTCATGACCAAGATTTTCTTCTCGGACGAAGCCACTTTCCATTTGTCAGGCAAGGTAAACCGGCATAATGTGCGGATCTGGGGATCGGAGAATCCTCACGCTATTCAAGAGCATGTTCGTGATAGTCCGAAGATGAATGTTTGGTGCAGTTTGTCACATAATAAGGTCATTGGACCGTTTTTCTTCGCCGAGAAAACTGTTCGTGGTACCACATATCTTGACAGCTGGAGCAGTTCTTCTTTCCACAAATTGAACAACTGCAGCCTAACATCGTTTTCCAGCAAGATGGTGCTCCTCCCCACTGGTCCAATGAAGTTCGTACGACTTTGGACAACATTTTCCCTGGCCGTTGGATTGGTAGGGGAGGACCAATCGCGTGGCCCCCGAGATCTCCCGATTTAACACCACTGGATTTCTTTCTCTGGGGCTATGTCAAAGATAAAGTTTACACCACCCCAGTCAAAGACCTTCGTGATCTTCGTGAGCGCATCATAGAGGCTATTGAGAACATTCCAGAAGACATACTCCAACGTACTTAGCAAGAAATTGTTCATCGCTTTGATATCGTCACAGTGACTGCTGGGGCTCATATAGAGATGTGGTGATCTGGATATCAAAACTTGGTGAGTTTTTCTGTAATATGAACGTTGTTTTAAGTTTCTATCTTCAACCGTTTGCCAGTAACAAGCAATTGAAATTAGGTCCATTCGAGCGGTCCACCCTGTATAATGATAAGTTAGAATTCTGACTGTCTTCAGTCTTGGTTTCACATACAAACAGTTGAATAATAAGAAGTAAGACTTCTGACTGTATTTTGTCTTGGTTTCACATACAAAGAGTTGAACAGTATAATGATAAGTTAGAATTCTGACTGTCTTTAGTCTTGGTTTCACATACAAACAGTTGATAAAATGAGAAGTTAGACCTCTGACTGTATTTTGACTTGGTTTCACATACAAAGAGTTGAATAGTATAATGACAAGTTAGACTTCTGACTGTTTTTTGTTTTGGTTTCACACACAAACAGTTGATACAATGAGAAGCTGGACTTATGACTATCTTTTATCTTGGTTTCACATACAAATAGTTGAATAATAAGAAGTAAGACTTCTGACTGTATTTTGTCTTGGTTTCACATACAAAGAGTTGAACAGTATAATGATAAGTTAGACTTCTGACTATCTTTAGTCTTGGTTTCACACAAAAACAGTTGATACAATGAGAAGTTAGACTTATGACTATCTTTTGTCTTGGTTTCACATACAAACAGTTGAATAATGAGAAGTAAGATTTCTGACTGTCTTTTGTTTTGGTTTCACACACGAATAGTTGAATAATATATACTATCTGTATTGCAATCTTATCTTTTCTATATACTCGTACATAAAAATGAATGTATGTCTGTCTGTCGGTCGGTTCTGTCTGTATGTTTGTCCTTTATGCGCTGCCCTACCGTTCATTCGATTGTGATGGGGCTTCTTGCAAAATGTTTAGGAGTTTCCCGGGAAGGTTTTAGGCTATAAGAGAGTTGTAATACTCAACCTCTTCACCCATAAAAATCACCCTTTATAGAGACAAACTTGTTTTTCGGAAACTTTTGGACGTTTAAATGGCTTACGCTGCCTAAACCATAACATATACACCAAATTAGTGTACACAGTATTGAATATCTCAAAAAATCCTAAAAAAAAGTCCGCGGCAGTATATGTCTATCTTTTATGGATACGTCGGGTAATCAGTATGGGGCATTTAAAAATAAAGAGGTAACAACGCACGCCGGGCTTAAAAACCGGATATTTATCCCCATATAATAATAATAAGGGTTTTTGTTTTGTTTATTTAATATTTAAATATGATTATATTTATTTATATTAAGAATGGAAATAAGATTGATTTAGAGAATTCAATTTTTTATAAGTATATAAAAAAATTCAAACTGGTCAATATAAACTGTTAATATAGTTAGATATATTTCAAACTGATTTAATATATGTAAAAATACTTTCAATATTTTAATTGATATTTTTTATAAATAAATAAATGGGATTGGACGAATTGGAAAGGAGTCAGCCAGTAGTACTCCTTCCTTTTCTGTTGGACCAATCAGAACATCCAGATTATAACAGATATGAAATGGGATTTTTCCTAGAACAACAAGATGGTTACAATACTTGAAAGAAGTCAGACATGTTAAACAACGGTTCATCAAGAAATAAGAGAATTATTGTTCATTTCTTGATTTAGTTGACAAAATGGTGTCAAAGTTATGGAAAATAATATTGATATATAATTTTAATTCATATGGAGTAAAATAATCCATAAAGTGAAAATAAAGTGTTAGTGATTGAAAAATTGACCGTTGGAAATAGTCATCCATTACATATATGAAGTAATAATCTTCTATAAGTGAAATTTACTAATTTAAGCCGGAATCTTTTAAAGTATTCATCATTTACAAGATTAATCTAAACAGAAGTGAAAACTTTAATAAAATAACATTTAATTTAACTGTTAACAAAGTGTCGTTATTTGTTTATGTAAGAAACTTTCCCTCATTCACCTGTCGGGAGTCATCAGTGCCGTGGCAAATAACAGTGATCTAAATTATTACAATCATACATCTAGAACGTGGGACATCACATCCAACAACCCACCTTTAGATATTGGCTAGTAGGGCCTATTACATAAAAATCCCAACTGTATTAATTACACATTGGAAGTCAATCAGTAGAAGAGTTCGCCAAAGATGAAGCCTCGATCACCAAAAACACTAGTTCACCACAAACACATATTTTAAACACGTGTGATTTGCTAAACCAAACAATTATGTTACCTAACATGAGATGAAGTAAAATATGATATGAAATGATATAATGGAGGAGAGAAGATGGTTTGTAGGATGAAATTCGGGCATGAGAGAACCCCGAGAAAATCTCCAAAAATCGCTGTAGGCCCTCAAACAATACTCCTCCGGAACCGCCAGGATTCGAAACATTGATCCCAGTCGGGATAGCCGAGCGCACTACCTTCGCATGCACAGAGACGTATATTTAAACACAATCATTTTATATGTAACTCGGCAGACGTTGTTCTGCCCCAACGTTCAGTTGAAATAAGTTACTTTTTTACCATAAAATGCTCTGATTAATAAGTTCGCCTCGTACAAAATTCTAACAAATATATTAGTAAGCAGACTTACTCATTATATTGATGAGATTCTAGGAGATCACCAATGTGGATTTAGAAGAAACAGTTCTACAACAGATAGATTTTTAGTATAAGACAGATTTTAGAAAAGAAATGGGAATATAATGATACTGTACATCAACTATACGTAGACTTCAAAAAAGCATATGATTCAATTAAGAGGGAGAAGTTAAATAGTATCCTGCTAAAGTTCGGAATTCCTAAAAAGTTAGTTAGACTTATACGAATGTGTCTAAATGGCACAAAGAGTAGCGTGCGTGTAGGCAAACAGTTTTCGGACACTTTTGAAATCCAGAATGCGTTGAAGCAAGGAAATGCACTATCTCCTCTACTATTTCATTTTGTACTAGAGCATGCCATTAAATCTTTAGAGAATGAGGAAGGCTTACAACTCAATGGTATTAATGAGCTGTTAGTTTATGCTGATGATGTGGTACTGTTGGCCGATAGCGAGGAGATACTAAAGGACAACACGCACACACTATTGAGTAACACTAAGAAATTAGGACTGGAAGCAAATATCAATAAAACTAAATATATGGTCAAATGTAGAAATACATTATATAATGGAAATGGACAGCTAATTACAAATGAGGGAAATTTTGAGGAAGTGGCTGAATTCAAATACCTAGGAACAATAATCACAAATAGGAATGAGATGCACAAAGAAATTAAACATAGACTCAATTCTGGAAATGCGTGCTATTATGCATTGCAGAGACTTTTGATGACCCAACTCCTTTCAAAAAACGTTAAACTGAAAATATATCATCATCATCATCATAGTACATTCACGAATTTAGGTCATTTGTTGACCTGTTTCGGCCTCAAGAGAAACACCATCCAGAAGTCTTTTGAGTGGACATCCTGGTCTTCTTCTTCCTGCAGGTTGATATCTTAACATTTGTTTGGGTATTCTGTGATCTTCCATTCGATGAACATGTTGCATCCATCTTGACTTATAATCAGAAATTTTGTTTTCTAAAGATTCCATGTGTAATTCTTCTAAGATATCTTCATTTTATAAATATATAAAACTATTATTCTACCAGTTATATTATATGGGTGCAAAACATGGACTCTTACTTTAAGGGAGGAAAGGAGATTACAAGTGTTTGAGAATAAAGTAATTAGGAAAAATTTTGGACCAAAGAGAGATGAACAGACAGGTGAATGGAGAAGACTACATAACGATGAACTACATGGTATTTATAGAAAGCCAGATATAATAAGAACAGTTAAGTCTCGTAGACTGCGATGGGCAGGACATGTTGCACGTATGGGAAATGAAAGACTTGCATGGAAGCTTATTATAGGAAAACCAGAGGGAAAACGCCCAGTTAGTAGACCAAGAATGAGGTGGGAGAATAACATTAACTATGATTTGAGGGAAGTAGATTATAGAGGGAATGAATGGAAAGCATTGGTTCAGAATAGGGATGTATGGAGAGCTTATGTCCGCGCGGCCATAAACCTATGGGTTCGATAGTGCCAGTGAGTAAGTAAGTAATAAGTTCGCAAGAAAACTCCTCATTGTCGTATGTTGTGGCTTAAGAAACGTGCATTATAACGTCACATTGTTGTCGCGCGGAATATGTCGGTAATGCATTTATTTACATATACATTACAGAAGTGATTATGAAAGAAAAGAATTACAGACTTTTTTAATGTTTTTATAAATAAAATTCATAAAAATACTTTAATTTTAGATCAAAGAAAAATTATATAACGACACAAATTTGACAAAATATAACCCTAACGTACCTTACGTGAAATAGGGTTTATACATTTTGGATAATAAAGCAGATGATTTACATATCTGACATAAAAAATCCTAAAACTCGATCGCAGCGCCACCAACCGGGTCCAATTGTGAAACTAAACTATCCAGGAACCCACTGAAGCACACACGAAAAAATAATCAAAGTCAGTTCTGTCGTTTAGGCAGTTTTTAATTTCAGATTTCAAGTAAACGTCCACTTCTAATTGTCGGATTTAGCTTATTTTTGGATAATACCTGCATCGGTTTATTTTAATAGGATATACTGAGTTTCGTTGTGAAACATACAGAAATCTGACCGCTAGAACGATTTTTAAATTTTCATTTCAGGTGAACTCCTACACTTAACGATTTTAGAACATAATAGATAACACACACACATATGTGTATATATATATACATATATACAAATTTTCACGAAGATCGGTTGAACGGTTTAGAAGAGACAGACAGACAGACAGACAGACATACATTCATTTATATATATTATATATAAGTTTAAAAAATTGTATCTTCTGTTAAAATGACGCGTAACTAAATGTGTATTGAATAAGGTGTGTACAACCCTGAATCAGTCGGGAATGAGTGATGGAAGTCAGGCGCCGGTAAAAGGAAGGAAGTTTTAAGGGCCAATTACAAAGTGAAGGAGTGGAAATCTATAAGATGACATATCTCTTCAAAATATTGACTGCTTTGCTATAACTCAGCACTACATGCAGTTGTTCCAATTCTGATGCAAGAAACATGTCTTACGTTCCACTCAACTTAAAGACAGATTGTGTACGTGTTAGACAAGCTCACCACTTAAGATCACGTCCCAAAACGTCAATATCCTGAAATAACCATTTTTATTTATAAAATATAAATAAAACAACTTATAAATATTTAAATAGGGTCTACTGAATTATAATTTTAACTGTATCTTCCGCCATGACCACATGAAATATAAAGCCTCTAATCCTTGAAAAAACTATCATTATCTACCCTTAAAACTTCACATATTGGTAGATCTACCAAAGAATGAGTGGTCAAATATATATATCTTTATACATATAATTCTAGAGCGAATGATTTCATTATCAAGTGCTCGACATTAGATACCAACCAACCAATATATAATTCTTCTGTATATGTGTATGGGTGGTTCGTTAGTTTTAGGCATGCTTCAGTCGTTGTAGGGGTTGTTCGGTCGTTTTAGGGTTTGTTATGTAGTTTTAGCTATGGTTCAGAGTCTTAGCGGCTGTTCGATCGTTTTAGGCTGGTTCAGTTCGGTTTAAGGGTGGTTCGTTAGGTTTATATGTAATTCTGTCGGATTAGTGGATTTGGTTGGAATTATTTTTATTCAGGTTAATAGGTTACGTTACTTCGGTTAGATTAATTATGTTAGGTTACTCAGGCTAGGTTGGGTTAGAACATTTAGATTAGGATATGTTTGTTAGGTTACTTAGGTTAGGTTATTAATGTTAAGTGAGTTGGGTTAGGTTAGTTTACTTAAGTTAGATTACATTAGTTAGGTTAGGTTGTTTAGGGGTAGTTCGGTCTCTGTAGGCTGGTTCGGTCGGTTTAGATTGTCGTTCTGTCGTTTTAGGTTGTATCGGTTGGTTTATTTGTGGTTCGCCTTTTTAGGGGCAGTTAGGTAATTTTTAGGGGTGGTTCTGTCGTTTTAGGGAAGGTTCAGTTTTTTTAGGGGTGGTTCGGCTGTTTTAAGGGATGGTACGGTCGTTTTAGGGGTGTTTTCGGTAGTTTTAGTCTGGTTCGGTCGATTTAGGAGTGGTTCGGTCGTTTTAGACTGGTTCGGTCGGATTATTAGTAGTGGTTTTGTCGATAGGGGTAGTTTGGTCGGGCTGTATTCGATGTGGTTTGTTCAGGTTAATAGTTTAGATTATTCTGGTTCGGTTAGTTAGGTTAAGTTAGCTAGGTTAATTAAGTTATGTAGATAGGAAATAACACTATGAGGTTTTTTAATATTGTTTATTTTTTATTATTTCACTCACCTCATACTTCATAATTCATAGCAGACCCTGGGTTTCTTCACATATTTTGTGACATTCTCAATGCTGCGTCACGTTCACAACTGACGTCCAACGGCCTTCTATCCTGCAGACTGACCTCCCGCGCCATCTGGTGGCCGACCGAAGAATTTCCAAATCAGTCCTCTTTCTTTATAACCGGGTATTTCAAAATTCATAGTTGTATTTTCATTCTTGCATATGTAAATTTTTTCCCAAATTGTGAGTTCCTTCGGTTTTTCCAATTGTTTAAGTAATTTTGTTTTGGTTTCTATTCTATGTTTTTCTGACCAGGCATGTGCAGCTATTGCAGATTTTTCGGTTTCTCCATTTTTAACATTTCCGAGGTGTTCTTTTAATCTTGTATTTAGATTCCTTTTTGTTTTTCCTATGTATATCTTTTCACAATCTTTACAATTAATTTGATTGAAGACTGCAAAAAATCGGGAATTAATTTGATTGAAGACTGCAAAAAATCGGGAATTTATCAAATTAATTGTAAAGATTGTGAAAAGATATACATAGGAAAAACAAAAAGGAATCTAAATACAAGACTAAAAGAACACCTCAGAAATGTTAAAAATGGAGAAACCGAAAAAATCTGCAATAGCTGCACATGCCTGGTCAGAAAAACATAGAATAGAAACCAAAACAAAATTACTTAAACAATTGGAAAAACCGAAGGAACTCACAATTTGGGAAAAAAATTACATATGCAAGAATGAAAATACAACTATGAATTTTGAAATACCCGGTTATAAAGAAAGAGGACTGATTTGGAAATTCTTCGGTCGGCCACCAGATGGCGCGGAGGTCAGTCTGCAGGATAGAAGGCCGTTGGACGTCAGTTGTGAACGTGACGCAGCATTGAGAATGTCACAAAATATGTGAAGAAACTCAGGGTCTGCTATGAATTATGAAGTATGAGGTGAGTGAAATAATAAAAAATAAACAATAGCTAGGTTAAGTTAATTGGTTAGGGTTTTGTTAGTTAGGTAAGGTCACTTAGGTTAGCTTACACAGGTTAGGTCTCTCTGGTTAGGTTACTAAGATTAAGTTAGTTTAATTAGGTAGTTTAGGTTACTTAGGTTAGGTTAAATAAGTTGGGTAAGGCCGATTTAGGTCCGGTTCGGTCTTTTTAGGCTGGTTTAATCGTTTCAGACTGAATCGGTCGTTCTAGGCTGGTACAGTCGTTTTATACGTGGTTATGTCTTTTTATGGGTGCTTCGTTCGTTTTAGGGTTGATTCTGTCGTTTTAGGGGTTGTTCGATTGTTTTTGACCGGTTTGGTCGGTAAAGGTGTGGTTCGGTCGTTTTAGACTATTCGGTCAGATTAGTGGATTGCTGGATGGGTTGGATTAGGGTGGTTTGACCGGTTCAGGTTAATACTTTAGGTGACTTAGGTTAGGTTTTGATATGTAAGGTTATTTAGGTTAGATAGGTTACATAAGTAAGGTTAAGTTACGTATGTTTAGGTGTGATTCAGTCGGTTTAAGTGTAGTTCGGTCGTTATATGAGTGAAGAGTGGTTCGGTCGTTTTAAGGGTGGTTAGGTCTGATGTGGTGGTTTTGTCAGTAGGGGTATTTTGGTCGGGTACGATTATTGTTGTTTTTCAGGTTAATAAAATAGGTTAGGTAAGTTAATTAGGTTAGGTCACGTAGGTTATTTAGTTAAGGCCACTTAGGGTCAATTGGGCCACATAGGACGACATGGGCCACATGGGGCAACTTAGGGTCACATGGGGAAACACGGGGCAATACGGGTACACTTAGGGTCAAAAAGGTCAAATTGGATAAATCAGGGCCAGTTAAGACCACTAAGGGTCAATCAGGCCCCTATAAGGCCAATGAGGCCCTATAGGGCCACTTAGTGCCAAATACGCCCCTCATAGGGCCACGTAGGGCCAAATAGGTCCCATAGGGCCACTCAGAAGCAAATAGGCCCTATCGGGCCACTCAAAGTCCAATTTTTCCCATAGGATCATTTAGAACCATATAGGCCCCATAGGGCCAATCAGGGCCAAACAGGACCACTCATGGCCAAATAGGCCCCATATTGCAACCCAGGGACAAATAGGCCTCATAGGGCCAAATAGGCCTCATAGGGCCACTCAAAGCCATATAGACCCCATAGGGCCACTAAGGGCCAAATCGGGCAAATTGGGTCAATCAGGGGCAAATAGTCCCCATAGGGCGACTCAGTGCCAAGTAGGCCCCATGAGGCCATTCAATGCCATTCAGAGCGAAATAGATCCCATAGGGCCACTCACGGCTAAATAGGGCCACACAGGGCTAAATAACCCCCATTGGGTCAGTCAGGGCGAAATAGGTCCAAGGGGCAACCTAGAGTCAAATAGGCCCCATAGGGTCACTTAGGTGAAGATAGGCCCCATAGGGCCACTTAGGCCCAAATAGGACCCATAGGACCACTCAGGAACAATTAGACCTCATACGGCCACTTAGGCATCATGGGGCCACTCAGGACCAATTAGGCCGTATATGGCCTATTGCCTAATTGTCCTTGTCCTTAGGTACAATTAGGCCAGCCAGGGCAGGTTAGGTTAGGTTCGGTTACGTTAGGTTAGTTTAGGTTATGTTTGGTTTGTTTTTGTTTGGTTTGTTTTGGTTTGGTTAGGTTAGCTAAACTTCGATTAGGCTATGTTAGGTTAGGTTAGGCTAGGTTAGGTCAAGTTAGGTTAGGTTTCGTTTGGTTCGATTGCATTGGTTTGGACAGAACATGTGGCACGAATGAGGAGTGAAAGACGTGCACGGAAGCTTCTTGTAGGAAAAGCAGAGGGAAAACGCCCAGTTGGTAGACCAAGAATGAGGTGGGAGAATAACATTAACGATGATTTGAAGGAAGTATATTATACAGGGAATGATTGGAAAACAATAGCTCGGGATAGGGATGTATGGAGAGCTTACGTCAGCGCAGCCATTAACCTACGGGTTCAAAGTGCTAGTGAGTTAATTAGTTGGTTAGTTATCTTGGATATTTATGGCTATCTACTATCTCAATGCATTATTACGAGTCCCCTCTCGAGAGCATTTGTTCAGTTCTTCTTCTTCTTCTTCTACGTCATGCAGTTAGGCCATAGACCGTTTTCCACATCAAGAGACCGTATCCCTCCATCTAGTTAAGGGGTGCTCAATATCCCTTCCACATTTGTGTTGGTAGAGAAGCAAAATTTGTGGGAGTCAATTGGGTGTCATTCTTCCTATATGTTGGAACCAGTTAGATCTTGAATTTTGTCCATAACACTGTAGATGTTTAAATCAGTTCTTATTTCTTCGTTACATTTCTTATCTGACATTGTATACCTGCTGCTGAACGTAAGAATTTAATTTCAGCTACTTCTATTTTCTTTTTATGTTATTTATTAAGTGTACAATTTTCACAAGCATATGTTAACTAACATAGGTACTGCCATAGTTTTATAGAATTTTAATTGTGTCTATTTTTTTTTTTTTTTTTTTTATTTTTTAGAGTTCATATTGTTCCCCATATAATATAACATTTGTTTAATTTTTTTTAAGTTTATATCATTATTTATAATTCAACATTAGATTTTGTGAGATATAGACAACTAGAATGATATGGTCATACACGTAGGATGCCAGAGAAAGGATTACCCAGACAAGCTTTGGAATGGATTCCACCTGGGAAAGGAAAGAGAGGTCCATCTACATTTAAATGGATGGATGATGTAAGAAGAGGTATGAGAGAGTTAGATCTGGAAGAATTAGAATGGGAAGATAGAGAAGAGTGGAGAAAGAAGACAAACATTTGAAAAGCTTTGGGCACAGGAAGATGTTTTATTACATTGTAAACTTGTTAATAAATAAATAATTAATTTCGCAGTTTAATATTTTACATTAATTATTCTAAATGTTTACCTAACTAACTAACCAACTAACTCACTGACACTATCCAACCCGTAGGTTCATGGCCGCGCGGACATAAGCTCTCCAGACATCCCTATCCTGAGCTAATGTTTTCCAATCATTCCATGTATAATCTACTTCCCTCAAATCATAGTTAATGTTATTCTCCCACCTCATTATTGGTCCATCAACTGGGCGTTTTCCCTATGGTTTTCCTATAAGAAACTACCATGCACGTCTCTCACTCCCCATTCGTGCCACATGTCCTGCCCATCGCATTCTATGAGAGTTCACTGTTATGTAGTCTTCTCCATTCACCTGTCTAATTGTTTACCTGTCCTATTAATGTGTTATCGATCATCAAGCAAAAATTTGACAACAGAGATGGATTTTGGCGAAGGGCATCAAGAAATGATAAAATTCAGAACCAGAAAATTAGAGAAATAATTAATGTTAAACATAATATTACAGAAGTAATAGAAGAACGCAAATTGAAATGGTATGGACATCTGAAGAGGATGGAGAATAATAGAATCACAAGAATGATGCTGGATTGACAGGAGAAGGAGGAGGGAGAAACCCAGGGAACGGTGGACGGATGAAGTGAGAAGAAACATGATCAGCAGAGACCTCAAAGAAGAAGATGCTGAGGATAGAAATCTGTGGCGGGGCTAAATACATTTGGGCTGAAGGATAGTTACTGTAATGTAGAGAAAATCATTAATAAAAATCATTATAATGTATCTTTTGTGGTTTAATCCCCCAAAAACCGTTTAGTCTTTTTTTTTCGATATGGGCATATTGTATTTACTCATTACTTCATTTAATTTATTTATGAGTAATGATTTGTAACTAAAGCATTAGTTCTACCGGTAGTCGCAAGATGGCACCAAGGCTTCAGCTACATACCAACAGCGACACGGTGAATATCGGAACTTCTAAGTACCGGGACAGATGTTTCAGTGATGTGTCCTGTCTCAAAAAGTTGATAAAAAGAAAGAGAATGCGCATATACAAAACAACAAAATAAGTTTGTGCAAGAAATACAATCAGAAAAATATAACACGACATGAATACCAGTGAATGGAAAGAGAATGTGTAGGATGGCTAGTTTTACGGTCTGGCGGAGGTTATACCCCTTATAAAGTTTCCATATTAATTGTATAGGTGGCTGATTGCGCTCAAGGGCCAGAGTATGGGAAAGAAAACTTCGCTTAAACTGTAGTCAGTCTCTTTGTCCCTTAAGTTTCCAGAAACGTGGAATAATGTATACAGATTAGAAACAAACTTTATCGACAAACTTGTTCAGAAATGTCAACTGACTTTTTTTAAATAAAGAAACTTAAAACTTATTTATAAAAATTCACAATAAGGAATACAGTAAAAGCTCCTTATTCGCGGGAGATTTTTTCCCAAACCGTGAGTTTTTCTTGTTTTTCTATTAGTTTAATTAAACTGGCTTTTGTATCAATTAGATGTTTTTCAGACCAAGTATGAACAGCTACTACTGACTTTTCCACTTCACCATTTTTTTACATTTCTAAGATGTTTTTTCAACCTTGTTTTCAAATTTATTTTTGTTTTTCCTATGCAAATTTTGTCACAATCCCTGCATTTAATCTAATAAATTCCTGATTTGTTTTCTTCTTCAATTTAATCACTTTCATTAGTTTGAATTACCTTATTTAGGCTGTATTCATTCTTCGGTGCCAATATTATGCTAAACTTTTTATTTTTTTAAACTTCACATCCAAAAAAGAAAAAACGTATGAACTTCGAAATTCCCGCGGATTCTAAGTTGATCAGGAGGTTTATCGGTCCACCAACAGAGGGAGGAAGAAGCAGTTCTTCTGATTGACATGATATCAGACGACGAGATTTTACTGAAGATGAAGTTGCCCAGGCTTTGAAACCGGTCTAGTTAGAAGACTGGATGTGAGGTGAGGTATGAAACATTTTAATTTAATCTTAAATTAAACCTAATAGTGATTTCTTCCTATAAACGTTCAAGTTTACTACGAGAATTTAAATAAAGCAATATCCCCAGAAAATGTCACCCACGGTAGGTGATGACACGTCCAGAAGACAACACTGCAAGACACGGCCAAGAATCCCGAAAAGGTATTTTAAATACATAATGATAGCCGTAAAAGTTTTAATCAGTTTATTATGTGTATAATTTAACCCTGGTGAAGTGGAAGAGAAGGCCTTAACGGTCTTAAGGGCACCCAGTACTTATCTGGATTTAAAAAATCGATTTTTTTCTTTTTGCTTCAAAAAATCGTATAAGGTCTATTTTATCGAAGTATAATGTTATTTTGTCGTTTTGGACATTTAAACCCAAAAAAAATTATTTTTAAAAATGACGTGTCTGTGTTCTGCTAATGTGCACATTTTTTTTGGATTTTCCCATAACTTGAATTTTTTCATATTTTGGTACACTTCTCTCTGAAACTGTGAAAGATAGGATAGTAATTTTTGGTATGAATATGTAGTTTAAAGATCTCTATAATAATAAGGTAAATTTATATTTGTGCTATTGATAGTGTTTGAAATTTAAAAAAAAAATAGTATGCAACATTTGTAACAAAAAATTTTGATCTTTGAATGTTTTTAATAAATCACAATCCATATCTGAACACAAGCAAACGCTGTTATGGTCAAATGAACTATGGACAATAACATACTAAATTTTGGAACAATTGTGTAAGTAGTTTTTGAGAAAATTGTACTAAGACAATACTTTTAAGAAGTTGGATTTTTTATTTTCATGTTTTTGTATTTTAAATTACTCATGAAGAAAAATATCCAAAAGTTAACCAGAGTGGCATTATGTTCAGAAAGACTTGTTTAATTAGTGACATAATTTTCATGCACGTAACTGCTATTATGCATTGCAGAGACTCTTGATGTCCCAACTCCTTTTAAAAAACGTTAACCTGAAAATATATAAAACTAGGATTCTACAGTTATCTTATATGGGTTGCAAAACATGGACTCTTACTTTAAGGGAGGAAAGGAGATTACAAGTATTTGAGAATAAAGTACTTAGGAAAAATTTTAGACCAAAGAAAGATGAACAGACAGGTGAATGGAGAAGGCTACTAACAATGAACTACATGGTCTTTATAGGAAGCCGGTTATAATAAGAACAGTTAAGTCTCGTAGACTGCGATGGGCAGGACATGTTGCACGTATGGGGAATGAAAGACTTGCATGGAAGCTTCTTGTAGGAGAGCCGGAGGGAGGACGCCCAGTTGGTAGACCAAGAATGAGGTGGGAGAATAACATTAACTATGATTTGAGGGAGGTAGATTATACAGAAAATTATTGGAAAGCATTGGCTCAGAGTAGGGATGTGTGGAGGGCTTATGTCCGCGCGGCCATGAACCTGCGGGTTCGATAGTGCCAGTGAGTAAGTAAGTATAACTTAAGAATAAGCTAAAAAATGATTTTTGTATATTGCATATTTTTAAACCAAATTGCAAGGAAATTAGTACCGGGTGCCCTTAACTCCGTCAGGTAAAATAAATAACTGTACCTGAATAAGGCTCAGCACAACAAGGATAATACTCTTCATTGCGACGTGCAGGCACCTCCAGAATGTCCCACTCCACAGACAGGTAGAACTCGCTCAGGTCAATACCCACATTCACGAGGTTACTGCCAGGCTGTTGGTCCATGTGCTTCAAGTCCACCTGTAAATTTATTATAAAGAGTGATTCATAATTCCTATTACAAACTTCTGGGGGTTGTAGAGGGGACTAAGTAGATACAATTCTGATTAGGAACTCATGTCCGGAAATGTATCGTTTCTATCAAAATCAGTTTGAATCGATTTCAAATCTCCCACTTCACTACAGACAAGTATGCACTACAAGAGTGGTTCCACGTGGCGACCCTGTTATTCATTACACAAAGTGTACCTGCAAAGCATGTTTGTCATACATACGTTCCACGAGACCTGGTGTGAGCTGCCGCCATAACTCGTGCAACAAGATCCTCCTCCGACTCAGTATTACAGACTTCTAGGACTTGTAGAGGGGACTTTGTAGGTAAAGTTTTTATAAGGAACCCATGTCCGGAAACGTAGCATTTTGAAGTAAAATAAGTTTGAATATCGAAACACAACGGGTTAATATCGTGTGTCTTGTGTTTCATAATAAGTATTACAGACTTCTAGGGGTTGTACTACACCAGTCGAGTCCGAGAAAGATCTACTTGCACGAATTCTGGCGGCCGGCAGCAGAAATTATTGAGCACACACCAGGTCTTGTGGGGCGTGTGTATGAATACATGTGTCGCAGGTACACTTTGTGCAACGAACAACAAGGTCGCCACGTGGAACCACACTTGTAATACAACCCCTAGAAGTCTGTAATAGTTATTCTGAAACACAAGGCTCGCACAAGGGTCCCATTGTGTTCCGATCTTCAAACTTAATTTACATCAAAATGGTACTTTTCCGGACATGGGTTCCTTAACAAAACTTGATCTACTAAGTCCCCTCTACAACTCCTAGAAGTCTGTAATACTTATTGTGAATCACCCTATATATATTTATTCACGAATAAGTGTTGTTCTTATTTTCCGCGTTTTGTCCAGAAATTTACCCACGTTTATCCAATTTTCTGGGTTTGCCATTAACTCGTAGCATGCTATTCTTTCACAATTTGAATTTAGAAATCTTTCCGGTAACAACTGACGTCTCCAATATTCTAAATCCTTACATTTTCCTAATATATGTATTTCGTCTCCAAAGTTCCCGTGCATTGGATATATTCGCATATTGTGATCGTCGGTAATCTCTTTTTAAATGCTAGATTTGGATATATAGGGTTATTTTTTCCCAAAACTTGTTTTAGGTCCCTTTGTAAACACAGTGAATGTTTTCCCATACATTCGGCTAAAATATCTTGTTGGTTTATATCCAAGTACCTCCTCCTTATTTTTCTCCACACATTCCAGCGATTTTCATCCCTTTTTCCTATATGCAACCCAACCCAATCTTTTGGAGTTCTCTCCTAACTTCGTTTGCCCAGAATTTCACATCTAAGTTCCTAATTTGGTGGTCGTAGCAAATTGCTCTAAGCATTGTTTGTTCACCATTGCAATTTAAAACAAGATCAGCACACAAAGTATACTTTGGTTAAACATAAGAGTTGTGCACTGGCTGTTCGGAACATTTTGAGTGAAATATAACTAACGTAAGGTGGTTATTATAAAATGTTGCTGTAACCAGACGGTACAGAAACTATTCTAACCTCATTCCCTCTGACGTCAATCACAATTGCAATGATTGCATCAACCATACGCTGATATCATGTTTAGAAAAGTTGTTCCATCTCTAGTAATGACCAGATAGCGGAATCTGTCGAAGCCTTACATGTATTGGTATAGATTAGCTGTTCCCAACCTTTTTCGACTCACGAACCCCTTCCACAACGATCCGAATTGGGGTGAACCACTGACTTTAAATATACATACAGTAGACACGCATAAAATTTAATTCCAAGCAAAAGGTTTAATAACCTTAAATTAACTTGAATATTAACGGTTAAAACCTAAAGTTATTCTAGTTACGGGCTTAAACGTTACACACGTGTAGGCCCAGTTGTAGCGAAATGAAATGCATTCCTAATGTTGTTATATAACTGTAAATCAGGCATTCGCGGTAAGTATTAATTTATTGTGGAAATAATGTGACTACTTAACTCATGCCCCAAATGGAAGTCAATGTTCAATCACGTTTCAATGATTTATGTTTTACAACCAATCAGAGTCGTGTTTCACGAAATATTTATCAGTGTTATATTTACCATATTAAAGAAAGCTCGTCCTTTTTAATATTCTGAACAGGTCTGACCATTATTTTGCAGTGACTGAGCCTATAAGAAATGCGGCTACCAGATTGTAAATATAGTGCATAGATGTCAACACATAGCGCTTGCAGGAGTTAATATGAAAACATTTGTAGCAATTTATTATACCACCAAAAAAAGAAATCACTGTTTTCATTTTCTTAAATGTATTTTTTCCCAGGTAATAATCCAGAAAAATATAACTGTCATATTTACATCATACGACATCAGAAATGAATTAATATACAGTTTGATGTGTTTAATTTTTTCTCCACTAGAGAGTATTCTTACAATATTGCGTTCATTTGGCAATAAATAGTATGATCTGGTTGCAGTGATAAACAAAAGAAGCAGATGAAGCGTACCTATCGTTTCTCATTTGTTTTCAAACATCGCCGTTTACTTTAAATATATAAATATTTTAAAATAACTATAGTTAAATAATGATTTGTGAGTAAAGAGCTTAATTTTATTCGTTAAATAGTCCTAACAAATGCCACTCTTGATTTCCAAATTCTCTAGATAAATTCACTTCTCACTTCGTGAGTCGTGAATTTATCGATAATTTGGAAATCACAAGTGGCATTACTTATGATAAATTCCTGATATTACACACATGTAACAAAGGACATTATAGGGTTAATTTAATTTTAAAATAATAATAATAAATTAGTATTATTATTATTGTTGTTGTTATTATTATTATTATTATTATTATTATTATTATTATTATTATTATTATTATTATTATTATTATTATTACAATGCTGCAGAAATGAAGGAAACAATAATAGACCTAAACTCGAAACCCTCCATTACGGAAAAGTTTTGACGAACCCCTTGAAATATTTGGCGAACCCCCTGGGGGTTCGAGAACCACAGGTTGGGAAATGATAGTATAGATTATACTAGAATGAGCGCGAAGGGGTGGGATGGTGTGTATCACACAGTTGCATACCTACCGGGCTATGAAGAGAGTTCTGTCATGTAAAAGACAGACACAGTAAACAACGTTTCATTAGTAAACAAGTCGAGTTATTGTAGAGTACGTCGGTAGTTGATATTGTGCGCACCTGTTCTTAAGTGTAGTGAAATATCACAAAACGAAAATAAATGTACATGCGATCGGACAATATTTGTCTTAAAACGTTCCAATACCTTATAAGCAATGAATTAACCTATTGTATTACCAGCAACTGTAAGTGACAGAATTAAGAATGAGTTGCATGTAAAATTCCGCTTCACTGGACTTCTACCTTGATTGAGCAAGTAGCCAACAACCAGGAAATTGCTCTACTGCACTCAACAAATCAGAAAATTAGGAATTATATGTATGTTTGCATTGGTGGATATAGATAGATAGATGAAGGAACATTTCGAAAATACTTATTTTCACGCAGCTAAAGTTTCGTCTATAGACATAAAGAAACAGACTTATAATGTCATCTCTGATCATTGAATGTAGTAGAGCAGGAAATAAAAAAAGGAAGTTTGCTCTTGTTATATTGAATACTTTTGTTTACGTTTAAGTACAAGACAAGCTGATATGAAGTGATCATTTTATTCATTTCATATTATTTCATATAATTTATTTGCGAATAATAATATATAACTAACTCACTCACTGGCACTATCGATCCCGTAGATTTATGGCAGCACAAACATAAGCTCTCCATACATTCCTATCCTGAGCTAATGCTTTCCAATCATTCCCTGTATAATCTATTTCCCTCAAATCTTGTAGAAACAGTAAAAACTATTAACATTTCTTGGAATGACATTCGTGCGCATTTAAATTTCTCTCTCAAAATAATTTTATCATTTTGTATACTATTTTTACTATTTAAAATTTGCATTTGACCTACTATTATGGGTACGGAAATATTTATCCTTTCTTTGTCTCATTCCGACCCATCAATGTTCTATGTCTGTACCTTTGGCGCTCTAATCATCTGAGCTACTCAGGAATCCAAACACAAACATTTATTTTTCTTATATATTTTTTTTTCAAATGCCCCAGGTTTCCTGGTTTCTCTCCTGGCATGGCGTACTTGTAACCCACTTCTGAGGTTGGGGCCCCTGGAAGGCAGGGTTACGTTGCCCCGATATGATGGGTGATGATGATGATAATAGTGCGCCAGGAGAGTTCCTAATCCTAAGCTTAACCTAAGATGAATATGAATGATGATGATTGCGATGGCCATATGATTTCGGGGAACGTTTAGGCCTTAAAGTTTTCCTGACATTTGTCTTACATGTGAGGAAATCCCCCGATAAAAACCTCACCCAGAAAAACTGTCCTGACCGGGGATCGAACCCGGGCCCGCTGCGTGACGAGGCAGCACGCTACCCCGAGACCACAGCGGTGGACTATTATTTAATTACGTAGTATTCTCAATTTTCACGAGAGTAGCGGGATATCGTTCCAACTGCCATCTTGTGGCCACTATAACAAGTAAGCATATATAGGCCTATATAGAGAATATTATTTACTTATAGCATAACGCTTGTATAATTTAGATGTTATAACTATATTTTTCACAGTTGACAATGAAGGCAAATATGACATGAAAAAGAAATGCCTGAGTCGGAATACATATATATATAAGAAAATTTAATTCTTTAAATAATTTCTATTTCACACGGTTTTTATTACTCATGTAGATTTAATAAGAACATATAATTCCATAAATATGTTGTTTTATTGTTTGTTATGTTTATATCACCTGAAATCCATTGTATGTCCAGGACCCGAACTTCATAAGACAGCTTTGCTCATCAAACGGAAAGTACTCCACATTTATCTCGCAGGAAGACTTGTATATGGCAGAGGTTTCCATAGACTTCTCCCGTGAACTTGAGCGTAGCTTTAGTCATCAGTGTTACCCTCATAGTTCCCATCAGCACTGCCAACATAACAAATAACTACGTAACACATTGTAAATATGATTTCACATTCAAATTCTTAATTTTATCCTTTATTATATTTATTTAACAAATAACTAACTAACTCATTGGCATTATCGAACCCGTAGGTTCAAGGCCGCACGGACATAAGCTTTCCATACATTCCTATCCTGGGCTAAAGTTTTATAATCATTCCCTGTTTGTACATTAAATTTACATTGCAACATTTAATATATGTTTATCAATTTATAATTAATATTCATTCATTTATAGTGTTCTGCACAAGAGAAAGTCTTTCATTGCAAACTCAGCATTCTCCACTCTTTCCTTAACTCAGCTTTCCTTTTTGTATCTGCATACAAACCATTTATTTTAATATTGTCTATCATCTGATGTCTCTTTCTGCCACTAACTTTCTTTCTGTTGACCACTCTTTCTAGGGCATCCTTCAGCAGGCAGTTTCTTCTTAGCCAGTGGCCAATCCAATTTCTTTTCCTCTTCTTTATGATTTCCAGCATTGTTCTTCTTTCACCCACCCTGTCTAGCACATTTTTATTTCTTACTTTATCTGTCCATTTTATATCGTTCCATTCTTCTCCATATCCACATCTCAAAAGCTTCCAGTCGCTTTTCCTCATTCCGTGGTAAGGTCCAAGTCTCTGCACCATACAGCCACACTCCACACAAAGCACTTCACTAGCCTCTTCCGTAATTATTTTGCCAAAGGTTCCGCAGAAAATGCTTCTCTTCTTGTATAGTGTATTAATATACAGTAAAAGCTCCTTATTTGCGGTTCCGTTATTCGCGTTTTCATTATTCGCGGGTTAAAAAATTGTGACAGAGTTCCTGTATTAGCGGCTACAATTTCTTTATTCGCGGAAGCATTTGGTATATTAGAAGGATTAGTATCCTTTATTAACGCATAGGCACATTTTTTTTTTTTTTACTGCAGGCACGTGCCAAGGTGACTTTGACAAAGACTGATTCAAACCAAATTGACAAACAAAATCATATAAAACAAACCTTATTGTCACCAAACCTAAAGTTCGTTGTTTAAAAGCCGCCGCCCTAATTCACGTGCTGCCATGTCCTTAAATTAATGCCCTCTCCATTATCGGTGTTTTGTTTCAACTTATCATTCGTTGCAATAATTTTGTTTGAATAACACTTGCCTCTTCTGCTTTGTTCACAATTTATGTTTAGTAAAAGGAAAGAAAAATTAATATTTAATTTTAGGAAGTTATATTTTGAGGTTATTTTAATTATATTATTTTTAGTCTGATCGTCCAGACAAGCTGACGATAAAACAGAATTGTTTTGAAACATGTTCAAGAACAAATCAACATTAATATTGATGTAAGATGATCAGACTAAAAATAATATAAAGAAAAATTAGTTCGGAGGCGGAAAAAAGTAGGGTTGTCGCATAAAGTAAAAATATAAATGCTTGACCGTTTACGTGTTGGCGAGTCGTTTAAGCGGCAAAACAAGAAAAAATTACTCTTTATTAAGAAGCCCTTGCTTAAACCTAGCAATAATAATTAATATAAATTGTTCAAAATCTCTCATTAGATTGATTTCATTTTGGAACCTTGGAACTATCCCCTATACACTTACTTACCTACCCACAGGCACTATCGAACCCGTAGGTTCATGGCCGCGCGGACATAAGCTCTCCATACATTCCTATCCTGAGCTAATGCTTTCCAATAATTCCCTGTATAATCTACTTCCCTCAAATCATAATTAATGTTATTCTCCCACCTCATTCTTGGTCTATCAGCTGGGCGTTTTCCCTCTGGTTTTCCTACAAGAAGCTTCCATGCACGTATTTCATTTCCCAGTCGTGCCACATGTCCTGCCCATCGATGCCTACGAGACTTAACTGTTCTTATTATATTTGGCTTCCTATAAAGACCATGTAGTTCATTGTTGTGTAGTCTTCTCCATTCACCTGTCTATTCATCTCACTTTGGTCCAAAAATTTTCCCAAGAACTTTATTCTCAAATACACGTAATCTCATTTCCTCCCTTAAAGTAAGAGTCCATGTTTCGCACCCATAACTGGTAGAATAATAGTTTTATATATTTTCAGTTTAACGTTTTTTGAAAGGAGTTGGGACAACAAGAGTCCCTGTAATGCATAATAGCACGCATTTCCAGAACTGAGCCTATGTTTAATTTCTTTGTGCATCTCATTCCTATTTGTGATTATTGTTCCTAGGTATTCAGCCACTTTCTCACAATTTCTCTCATTTGTCACTATTCCCTATATAAAGTAAAGTAAAGTGATCCCACAACAGACCCGGAGGTCCTTGGGGTAGTAGGAGTTAAGGTTCCCACTTTTTCTAGACAATCGGCACTTTATGTCAGCCGGGTTGTCAGCCCTGCGTGACGGCCGCCTTTACCCCCAGAACAAGCGTCTGGCTGAGTCGACCCCAGGGCCATAGTGCCGCCAGAGGGTTTGGGTCAGTTTAAAAATCCTGACCCCAACGGGACTTGAACCCTCGACCCTCCGGCTTGTAGCTCAGTGCCTTAACCACTACGCTACGGCGTGCCCCACTATTCCCTATATACCCATACAAATTACCATTCCACATTAACGGTTACTGCATATTTGCTGAACATATCCCCGCGAATAAGAAGCTTACTGTATTATTGTTATGATAACATAAAGTTTTGTAAACTTACTTATTATAAAGTACAATATCAGGCAGCCAGATGTGTTCTGATGGTACATAGAGCATATCTACACCGCCGTACTCTTCCGGGTCCCAGCGCAGTTTGTAGTCTATCCATTTCTGAAATAAAACCAGAATCAACTATAGTCAGATGTAAACTATGAAATTAGGGACAGGTTGAATACTGTTAGCCTATATGCTGATCTGAACAACTCGCTGTAGAGGAGGAATCTAGTACAAATTCAGGGAAGAAATTGTACACATTAATTCAGAAACATTGACCTTCAATCTGTCAACTCCCGTCTAACTTTTTTGTTCTCAACGTTCAGTATATTTTGAAAATGTATGGTACTTAGGCCTATGTGTGAACACGCTCACTCGAGCCTTAACATTACGTCTAAGGTGGGTTGTTCAGCTTAGCATATAACAGTAAACTGTTTGAACTGAGATCATGGATTAAAAATAGTCACCGATCACGTTCGCAGTTATCCTGTTGTATAAACGTTAATTCAAGGGCTGTCAATAAGAGCTCTGTATGTGTGATAAGACGCCCCGCCCTCCTATTAAACCCTACGTCGGATAGGCTGAAAATGCAAGACACTGTGGAAAAAGTCCACTTTAACTTACCTGGCATATTTTCAAAGTCCTATAGAACAACAGTGCGCATGCGCCAGAGTTTATAGAGCCAGCGATAACCAACCATCGAACCACATATCGATTATTATCGTTGTTTCGATTATTATCTTTTTTATGTATTTAGACACATTTAAAATGTAATGAACCTAAAAGCTAACTAACTAACTCATACTTAACATAATTCAATTACTCTAACCTAGGGTGGATCCCATGAAACACTTTTTTTTTCATTCCTTAATAATCGCAACCATCGATAACCCACTGGTTCCAACTATATAATATACTCTCTGGAGAAAATAGCAAGTCACCATCACAATATGTCTATTTGAATAAATACTTACAAATTCTAAAATAAAGTTACAAAATCGTTTTAAATATGTTTAAATATTTAAAAATATTACTAATTACACAAGAAGAGTTATAATTCACAACAATAAACATAAAAATGAAGGGCAAGTGTTTCTAGACTTGAGCCAGACACTGTTTGTCTCTTGTTTGTTTTGTTTCATAGGGAGTGCACCTGCATGTGGATATGAGGACACCTAGTGAGCAAGTTTCAACAGGCTGAATTAAACACTCACCTTCAAGATAGCACGAGCTTTTATGACAGAATTCAGCCATGAATGTATAGTAAACAAGGTGAACATAACATGTATAACTATGACGGTCGCATGGTGCTCGGGAACTACTTGGGGATTATAGTTTTCCGACATTTATTTCACAGCCTAAAAAAAACCTTATCCAGGAAACCTAATCCGACTTGGAATCGAATACAAGCCTGCAGCGTTCGAGACAATGCGTTCGTAGCTCGGCCGGCCCGTTCCACGGCGGTCTTGACTGCATGAGTATTAGTGCGCCTTCCGCCAGAGTTACACGTACACGACCAGCAAGTCATTGGAACGGAGCACTACCTACTGTGCTAAAATTACAAATTACTACTGTACTAACTTACGTTATTATTTACATTATTATTATCATTATTATTATTATTATTATTATTATTATTATTATTATTATTATTATTAGTATTATTATTATCGACAACAATTTCAAGAAGGGATAAGGTCAGAAACAGCACAATAAGGGAAATTATACAAGTTGAAAAAAAAAACAGTTAAAAATAGAAGAAAAATGTTTGAAATGGTATGGATATCTCATAAGAATGGAAGAAGAGAGAATACCAAAGAAGATCCTTCATTGGAAAGCTAATGGAACAAGAGGAAGATGCAGACCTAGAGTACGTTAGATAGATGGAGTGAGGAGAAGTATGGAAGCTAGAGATTTGACGGAATAAGATGCTTTAGACAGGAACCTCTGGAGACAAATCACTTTGGGTTGAAGGAGAAACACTGTATTGTGGAATATTCCTAATAAAAATGTCATTATTAGGCCTAATAAGTGCTCAGTAGGTGTGATAAGACGCCCCGCCCTCCTATTCAACGCTACGTCAGATAGGCTGACAATGCAAGACACTGTTTGTCTCTTGTTTGTTGTTTTGTTTCATAGGGAGTGCACCTGCATGTTGATATGAGGACACCATCTTTTCACACCTAGTGAGCAAGTTTATTATTAGGCTTATTATTTTTTTATTTAGGAATATACCCCAATACAATGTTTCTCCTTCAACCCAAAGTGATTTGTCGCCAAACGTTCCTGTCTAAAGCATCTTCTTCCCTCAAATATCTAGCTTCCATACATCTCTTCACTCTATCCAGCCATCGTTCTCTAGGCCTGCCTCTTCCACTTCTTCTATTAACTTTTCAATTAAGGATCTTCTTTGGTATTCTCTCTTCTATTCTTATGAGGTGTCCATACTATTTCAAACGTTTATCTTCCATTTTTTCTAATACTTTTTTTTTCAACTTGCATAAGTTCCCTTATTGTGCTGTTTCTGACCTTATCCCTTCTTGAAATTCTTGTCGATCGCCTCCAAAAATCCATTTCTACTGCTAACAGCTTGTTGGCTTGTTTTCTACTTACTGTCCAGGTTTCGTACCCATATAATAAAATGCTTTGTAACAGAACTTGAAATATAGTTTTATTATTATTATTATTATTATTATTATTATTATTATTATTATTATTATTATTATTATTATTATTATTATTTTAGCACAGTAGATAGCGCTCCGTACCAATGACTTGCCGGTCGTGTACGTGTAACTCTGGTGGAAGTTGCGTCGATACTCACCGAGTCTAAGACGAACACATTATATTATCTACTATATCCTTAAAAACAGATTATCACAAATACCTGCTGCAACCAAAGATTACAGGATCAAGACATACCTGCTGTACCCAGAGATTAGTCGTCATCACTTGACTCTTCAGATTCTGAAAAATAAAAAAAAAGTTATAAAATTTCGTTAATTGCGTTACGTAGTAGTTCAACAGATTTTCTAATTAATGCTATTTGTTATAAAGGGGTTACGATGAGGAATAATCCTATTTATTATTTCAGAAGTATTTTTCTTTCTCTCATTTTTTTAGCCTTTTTTCCACAATAGATTATCCCCCACTATCTCGTGTTTATGTGTTTTGCACACAAGTGTCTATTGTCTATCACATTTTTAAAATATTATTATCTGAATAGCACAAATGGTTTTGCAGGGATATTATACATCATAAAGTAAAAGAAAATTCCACGAAACAACAAGAAGCAATAAGCTTCGAACTCAGAGATATCTCTAACCGATTCATGTAATGCAATGAAATAGTCACTAGGATATTTTTAGTAGGCCTAATTGTTGAAGATAAAATGAGTTGAACTAAACCGCTTTGTGCCCTAAAGAAAGTAATAAAAATCCATATAACATACGTGTTAAAAATACAAATATATATACATGTGTGTGTTTTGTGTGTGTGTGTGTGTGTGTGTGTGTGTGTGTGTGTGTGTGTGTGTGTGTGTGTGTGTGTGTGTGTGTGTGTGTGTGTGTGTGTGTGTGTGTGTGTGTGTGTTGTGTGTTTTTATATTGTAGATTTTCGCGGATATAAGCATGATTAAGAAAGGTTTTTTTGGGTTTTCAAGGTTGAATTCATGACGCGGAAAGCCCAAGAGACATTTCTTATTCATATAATGTATATACGAGTCAAATTTAATATTCTTTCATATACCAATTTGTATATTACATTATAGAATAGAATAGATTTATTTAGCCTGGTGGAGTTAAGGCCATGTGGTCTTCTCTTCCACTCACCAGGACAAACATATATCGCCTCACTATGATGACTGCCCGTTTATATAAAAGCGGGTGCCGCGCGACGATAATTGACAATGATTAACATGCGGAATTATTATAGTGGCTGTAGTCGGCATCTTTGCGTTTAATTATATATGACGGCTGCGGGGAAACAAAGTGATCCGCTGGACAACCTGCACAGTGAAGCGATTATATATATATATATATATATATAAAGTAAAGTGATCCCACAACAGGCCCGGAGACCCTTGGGGTAGTAGGAGGTTAAGGCTCCCACTTCTTCTAGACAATCGGCACTTGATGTCAGCCGGGTTGTCAGCCCTGCGTGACGACCGCCTTTACCCCAGAACAAGCGTCTGGTACTCATTTCCGTTAGAGGCTGAGTCGACCCCAGGGCCATAGTGCCGCCAGAGGGTTTGGGTCAGTTTAAAAATCCTGACCCCAACGGGACTTGAACCCTCGACCCTCCGGCTTGTAGCTCAGTGCCTTAACCACTACGCTACGGCGTGCCCCATATATATACACCCTTGTTTATGAAACCTGAAGATTCTATTACGTATCCACTAGATCTAAGGCCCTGTGGTAGTGCTTAATTTCTGTTAACTGAATAAAATTATACGTGTTCAATCCGGATGACTTCGAGATGGATAATTGTTTCCTGGCAAACGTTTTGACATGACTATTTAACTCATGCCCCAAATGGCAGTCAATGACCAATCACATTTCAATGAATTTTGATTTACAACTAATCACAATTGTTTATCACCTCGATTTTGTCAGTTTAATTGTATCATATTAAAATCAAGCACCTCCTTTTTAACATTCTGAATAGGTCACAGCATTATTTTGCAGTGACTGACTCTCTAAGAAATATCATCACCATATTGTATATATAGTGCACGAATGTAAACAGATACTGGATATAATAGATACAGGATATAATAGAAAAACATTTATAGCAATTGATTATATCACAATAAAAATAAACCACTGATTGCACTTTATTAAACGTATTATTTCCCAGGAATTTACGTTCCAGAAAAATATAATTTACATCTTAGGACATCAGAAATTAATTAAGAACGTATAATGTTGGTTATAAACAGTATGATGTGTTTCATTTTTTCTCCACTAGGGTGCATTCTTACAATATTGCGATCCTTTGGCAATAAATAATATTATCTGGTTGCAGTGATGAACAAATGAAGCATAAAAAACATTTTTCGTTTGTTTTCAAACATCGCCGTTTACATTAAATATATACATATTTTAAAAGAACTATATTTAAATAATGATTTGTGAGTAAACAACTTAATTGTATTCGTTAAATAGTCCTAACAAATGTCACTCTTGATTTCCAAAGAAATCACTCGTGGCATTACTTATGATAATACCGTGGTGAATGTCAACTCAATGTGCTGCTTTCGAATATCTGACGAAGTCATCTTCTGAGAGTTCGACTCTTTTTCTTTCCGATACACAAATTGGTACTGTAAAGGTACATTTTATACAGTTCCTTGGTATATTTTTAAACTGTCACATCAAAACGATCCCCACAGATTTCGCCAAATTAATACTTCACTTCCGAATCGTTCACTCTTTGCAATATGCTGCATTCAAAACGCACAGTAGTTGTTACATACAAACGCACATGCGGTAATTGTGTACTATTCCCCATTTTCTAAAAATAATTGCCCCTATTCCCAGGCCGTCTATTGATCGCTCTTGGCTTCACATAATTAGGGGTCGGAAGTTAAGGACCTATAAAAAGCCTATGAAAAGACCTGAGAAAGGGACATAAGAAGGCAATTAAAATTAAATAATAAACTTAGTTTCAACTGCATTTATAATTAATATAATAAAATAACAGGAATTATAAATAATATTTTCAAGCTAAACACAGTACAGCAACACACACGAACTAGAATTTATAAAAACAATGGCCAGACCCATATTATGTTACGGCAGTGAGGCCTGGACAATTCGCAGTGTAGATGAACAAAGACTAACTGCGGCAGAAATAAAATTTATGAGACGTACTGCAGGTTACTCAAGAACAGACCATAAAAGGAATTATGAGATTCTCAAAGAATTACAAACAGAATCAGTCATGGAATATGTACAAAAATACAGAAACAACTGGAAATCCCACGTAAGAAGAATGAGCAGAACAAGAATACCACGTCAAATATTACATTACCAGCCACAAGGCAAGAGATCTTTGGGCAGACCCTTCAAACTTTGGATTGAGACCGTAACAGACCACTAGGTCTATCACATGAAAGGAAGAAGAAAAAGAAGAAGAAATAACATATTTTAAAATACCTTTTCGTGATTCTTGACCTATCTCGTAGTATTATCTTCTCGACGTTTCATCGCCTGCTGTGGGTGACACCTTCAGGAGATATTGCTTGTTTAAATTCTCATAGAAAACTGTTAACTGTTAACTTTTATGATTTTACTGTAACTACGTATATATATATATATATATATATATATAGTCGGACCAACGGATCTGCGCCCCTGTAGCGCTGGCATCGTTCTTCGAAAATGACACGTCAGTTCTCACACCATTCCACCGCGCTCCTCTTCCACTACGTCAAATAGAAGCCACTGTAACTGACCGAGTAGAGACGTTGCCAAACTTCCCCCGGTGTCAGGCTCTTGAATATTGTAAGGTTAATTATTACGTCTTCATATTTAATTTAAGTAGGTCTAATGACACTGATCGATTTCTACGATTAATGGATATAATTATAATAGTGGATATTTGTTGGTTAAATGGAAATTACGTGAAGAGAATTTACATATGTTGTTTTTAAAGATAAATGTTTCGTCATAAATATTTCTCCTTCACCTCATTGTCTTATTTGGTTAGATTTGGAACGTAATCTTGAAGTCCTAACAAAATTATAAAATTTTAGGTATGAATACACAATCATGTGCCCTCCTTCTTTCTCATCCGGGCTAGGGACCGGCTATGGCGAAGTTACTACATGCTACGATTTTATTTACATATTATATAACATACTGATACTATACAGGAATTCTAATTTATGCTTATGAATTAAGCTAATAATAATAATTTACAATTTACATACTATATAACATAACATACTGATACTGAGTTGACAACGCTGGACTGTTGGTGCAAAAAATATCCCGCAAGAAAGCTCAAAACTGTGAGTAATGGGAGGGGAGAAAGAGAGAGATAGAAAATAGAGACAGGCAAGAATGCAGGGAGGGAAATAATTTACCGAGGGAGAAACGGAATTAGTGTTTAGTTCGCATTTCTTACGGGGGCACAGATCCGTTGGTCCAACTATATTAGTTTACTATGAGATTAAAAAAGTTATATCTCCTGATGATGTCAGCACATTAGGTGACGAAACGTAGAGAAGACAACACTTCAAGATACGGCTAAGAATCCCGAAAAGGTATTTAAAAATAAATAATGATAGTCGTGAAAGTCCTAATCAGTATATAATATTATTTTTATTCAGGAATATTCCACAATATAATGTTTCTCCTTTAATCCAAAGTGATTTATAGCCAGAGGTACCTGTCTAAGGCATCTTCTTCCCTCAAATCTCTAGCTTCTATACTTTTCTTCACTCCATCCATCCATCGTTCTCTAGGCCTGCCTCTTCCACTTCTTCCATTAGCTTTCCAATTAAGGTTCTTCTTTGGTATTCTCTCTTCTTTTTCTTCTTCTTCTTCTTCCTTTCCAGGATTAGATCAATGCGACCTGTTCCGGTCTCAAGTCCATCGTTTCCTTGGCCGTCCCAAAGATTTTTTTCCATGTGGTTTTGTAGGTGTTGATCTTTTTGGGTAATCTTGTATTGTCCATTCTGTCTAAATGCTCTTTCCATTGGTATTTGTGCTCTTCTAGTTTATCGACTATTGAAAATATCTCCAGTTCATTTCTCATTGATTCATTGTGTAATCTATCCATGCGTTATTCTCTCTTCTTCCATTCTTATGAGGTGTCCATACCATTTCAAACATTTTTCTTCTATTTTTCCTAATATTTTTTTTAACTTGCATAATTTCTCTTATTGTGCTGTTTCTGAATTTATCCCTTCTTGAAATTCTTGTCGATCGCCTTCAAAAATCCATTTCTACTGCTAACAGCTTGTTGGCTTGTTTTTTTTTTTTTTTTACTTATTGTCCAGATTTCAGGCCCATATAATAAAATGCTTTGTAACAGAACTTGAAATATAGTTTTCTTCGTTCTATATATTTATATTCCAAAGCCTGAGTTCAACATACCAATGATTCTTCTTCCATCAGTTATTCTTCTTTGAATTTCTGTAGTTGAATTCCCACTTTTATCTAATGGTCACTTCTCAGTATCCCAGATGATACATCTTTCATGTTAAGGAAATTAGAAATAGAATAAAAAAAAATGGGGATTACAGATAAATTTTATAATAAAATAATATTTAAAGAATATAAAACTCTAGTGATATTCAACATAGGCATACACTGCGAAAAAAATTGATGACTGAAATGCTTCTCCTTTAATATTTTATATATACTTTTAATTCAATATATTTTGAAAAAGGAATTCTGTGCTCATTAAAAAAAGTTCCTGAAGAAATTAGAATGAACTATTTCTTCCCACCTACAACGAATTCGCCGAACCCGCTATGGATATCCTGGAGAAATAAATTTAATATCAAATTGGTATATCTAGAAGCATATCAATGCTATACAAATGGTATAAATATAGTCATAAGAAGGTAAAGTAGCAAAGGAAAGACGTCAAGACCTAAAAAAAAGACCCAAAAAAGGATCAAAAAGCCAAAAAAAATTCGAAAAAGGACAAATAAAATCCACCATGTTCTGGCCTACATACATAAATACATACATAGTGTTCTGCCCAAGAGGAGGTCTTTCATTGCAAACTCAGCATTCTCCACTCTTTCTTTAACTCAGCCTTCCTTTTTATATCCGCATACAAACCATTTATTTTAATGTCTATCATCTGATGTATTTTTTCTGCCTCTAACTTTCTTTCCGCTGACCATTCCTTCTAGGGCTTCCGTCAGTAGGCAGTTTCTCATTAGCCAGTGGTCAATCCAATTTATTTTCCTCTTTTTTATGAGTTCCAGCATTAGTCTTCCTTCACTCACTCCGTCTATCACATTTTTATTTTTTATTTTGTCTGTCCATTTTATACTTTCCATCCTTCTCCATATCCACATATAAAAAAAGTTTGCAGTTGCTTTTTCTCATTCCGTCGTAATGTCCATGTCTCTGCACCATACACTGCAACATTCCACACAATGCACTTCACTAGCCTCTTCCGTAATTATTTTGCCAAAGGTTCGCAAAAAATATTTTTCTTCTTGTTAAAATCTTATTTTGTCATTGCTATCCTCTGCTTTACTTCAGTTCATGTTACTACTGATAGTACAACTCAACTATTCTGTCCTACAATTACCCAAAATGTATATATATATATATATATATATATATATATATATATATGGTATGATAAGAAAAATAAATGCCTGGACGGGATTCGAACCCGGATCTCTGAGTCTGTACGTCAGCGTGATATCCATTACACTACCTGGCGAATCCAATTCAAACACTTATTTTTCTTATATATGTATTATACTCTCCATTATTACTAGATGTCGCGAGAACACTGTCTTCACTGCCATCTAGTAGCTGACTATAACAAGTAAGTAAATTAAATATTCTCTTTAATTTGCTTACTTGTTATAGTCAGCTACTAGATGGCAGTGAAGACAGTGTTCTCGTGACATCTAGTAATAATGGAGAGTATAATACATATATAAGAAAAATAAGTGTTTGAATTGGATTCGCCTGGTAGTGTAATGGATATCACGCTGAGGTACAGACTCAGAGATCCGGGTTCGAATCCCGTCCAGGCATTTATTTTTCTTATCATACCATATTAAGATTGCATTGCTCAATGTTAAACATTTAATTATAACATATATATATATATATATATATATATATATATATATATATATTATGTTAGGGCTCATCTTCAGACAGAAAAAGAGGCATTTTCCTCAACTTCAGAGCCCAATTGTAACCTAACGAAAGCATAACACCTGTCCTGCTGCAGCGCAAAGTGAAATTCTATCAGAGCATACTGTATGTTTCTTTAATCTAGTGTCTCACGCTCTGTCAGTGAGCTTCGCTACTGTACTCACCACTTCGATAAGTTGTGATAGCTTGAGACCGAGCCACACTGTTAAGGTCTCGGTGTTGTTGATGACAGGACGTATCAGACGGTTATAGTTACTCAACAAGTCGTCGTACAGGCGCTTGGCATCTGGGTTAGCTTCATACGTAACAGCCTTGTGACCTGCAACATCACCATACAATATCACATTCCTCCCTCGCGTATATCACACAAACTATCGGTGGGGTTGAAAATAACCAGGTATTTAATAATAATAATAATAATAATAATAATAATAATAATAATAATAATAATAATGCTTTATTTTAGCAACTTAAGACATTTTTAATGCAATTTATCCCATTACTAGGTGACATTTGTAACATTTATCCCCGGAAAAATTACCATCGTGAAAGTATGCTAATGTAATGTGAAATTTAAGAGTGTAAATAAGTGTTTATGTTGTAACCGTCGGCCATTTTGAATTTCCATAGAAAATTTATTTTTTTACGTATTTAAACACATTTAAAATATAACGAACTTAAAAGCTAACCTAACCTAATTCGGTGAAGCCCTAATTCACTTACTCTAACCTAGGGTAAATCCCTTAAAGCGCCCTTTTTTCTTTCTTTTTTTTTAACTCGGTTAAATATGTACATTTGTTTGTGTTTTACTCGGTTAAATTCGGACATAAATTAGCTATTATCGACGGAGATGCTATGTTATCTACAGAGCCATGGATTTATCGCTGGTTATCGCAGGTTAAAATGTGGTTATCGTAGGTTATTAATGAAGTTATCGCTGGTTAGTACTGTGGTTATCGCTGGTTCATAGAATAACTGTGTTATTTTGAACTGTGAATAACTGTGAATTTTAAACGTGTTGAGAATAACTGTTGTAACCAGAGTGGTCATGACAGGAAAGAGTCTCACTTGTTTTTCCATATTTACGAGTAAAATGAGTTAAAGATAATTAAATTCCGGGGCTAAATATTTTTAATTTATCGTTTTATAATTATTAATTGCATGTAAGTGGTGTTTAAATGGGTAATTAAATATCGTGCTAAGTTCCACGGCGCCCAAACTACCTTGTTTTCTTCTAATAATAAAGCAGGAGATTTTTTCTCGAAAAACTGATAACCTATTCACCAGAAACAATCTTAATCAAAGGACATGCCACATGACGTCTAAACACATCAGCAACATATTCTGTAAAACGACACTGAGAGCAATGGTTATTCTTTATCGCTGCTATGTTTTGACAGTGGAACAAGTGAAATGATTATATTTTTTTCAGGACAAACTAGCAAACATTTTATATGTACTTTTATTAAAATATTAACGTTAAATTGTATTACATTCAAGTATTTTTGTAGATGTATATGCAGGGCTATTCACAAAGAATGAACAGACTACAAACATTTATTTCTTCCAAACTACAAAAAATAGAAACACGATTCCAACGTTCCTGGAAAGAGAAAAGTTTGAAATTCTGATCACGGCCGCATTGGCGCTGTTGCTTGTCATGTTGATTGTTTGTATTAAAATGGCGACACAACAAGTCGTTGGATTGGAAGAGGAAGAGCAGAAGATCGACTTCATTACTGGTGGCCTCCCAGGTCACCAGACCTAACCCCGTGTGATTTTTATCTGCCTTTTTTTTTTTTTTTTGCAAATGCCCCAGGTTGTCTTTCGACATTCCTGGGTTCTCTCCTGACATGGCGTACTTGTAACCCACTTCTGAAGTTGGGGCGCCTGGAAGGCGGGGTTAGTTGCCCGATGATATGATGGGTGATGATGATGATAATGGTGCGCCAGGAGAGTCCCTAATCCTAAGCTTAATCTAAGATGAATATGAATGATGATGATTGCGATGGCCATATGATTTCGGAGACCGTTAGGGCCTTAAAGTTCCTGACATTTGTCTTACAGGTGAGGAAAAACCCCGATAAAAACCTCACCCAGAAAAACTGTCCCGACCGGGGATCGAACCCGGGCCCGCTGCGTGACAAGGCAGCACGCTACCTCGAGACCACACAGCGGTGGACTGATTTTTTTTTATCCGTAGGGTTACGTAAAAGACCGTGTTTTATCCCCCTATGTCTGACACTATTGAAAATCTGCGACATCGAATTGTTG
The DNA here is from genome assembly GCA_030220185.1 of Diploptera punctata. Taxonomy (NCBI): domain Eukaryota; kingdom Metazoa; phylum Arthropoda; class Insecta; order Blattodea; family Blaberidae; genus Diploptera; species Diploptera punctata. The sequence continues at coordinate 341,485 of JASPKZ010010688.1, read as the reverse complement.
AAGCTGTGAATTCGATAACTAGAATCCAGCTTATTCGTGTGTGTGGCAAGAAGTGAGCCACCGTTTTGATATTTGTCGTATAACACATGGTGCTCATATTGAATGCATAAAATGGTGAAATTTCAACTTTTCTCTTTCCAGGAACGTTGGAATTGTGTTTATATTATTTGTAGTTTGGAAGAAATAAATGTTTCAAGTCTGTTCCTTCTTTCTGAGTATTTGTGTCGTACTAAAACTATACGTTCAATACAAAATAAAGAGAATAGTTTTTTTTATTTGTGACACTATCAAAAAACAAAACAGCGATAGCAAAACATTCCTGAACTCCCTGTTAAAGTTTGTCAGAAGAATTCTGTTCCTTCTGCATTTGATAACTTCTATAAAGATTTACGGTTTTAATAAATGCCCTCTTATTTGGCAATGCATATCATGCCAGTTAACTAAACTGTAAATCTCACAACAATAAATTAATCACAAAAATGTTGTCTCAATTTTTCATTTCAATTATCAACATATCGCAACTTATTTTACTTCTGGATTCTTAACAATAGGCTAAGCCAACATAATTAAAACAAAATCTCCACTTCAAGTTTATCTGTGAAGCTGTCATAAAATATGAGAAATTAAAAACATAAAAACTTATAAGATATTAAAATACTAATTTGTAACCTACCTGATGTCAGAGTTAATAAGGAAAATAAAACCACGATTCGTTGCATTCCAATCATGTTTTAATTTCACTCTTCACAGCACCATGAGAGTTTTCACAATATCTTGATATAATCACGTTGTCGATTATTTATCTGAAGGCGCCACTAATCTCTCTCGACATGTTGGTCCAGCACAGCATCAATTCAACATGGCGACCACTGTGATCAATAATCCCAAAGCAGTGATGCCAACGCTACTAGTGGAATAAACAATAACTACGAACAAATAAAATTTTTCTCGCAACTTAATTTTAACAACATATTTATTTGAAATGAAATAGAAATAAATTAAAATACTTAACTTATAAAGTTATTTAAAAAATGAGTAAATAATATTTGAAATTGATTTATTCTGCCATTTTATATTAAATACAATGGAAGTACAAAATTCATGATCAAAATGTAAGTGATATATAGGTCTATTTTTTTTTTCAAACAAACAGAATATCACAAAATATTCAGCAAGCATACAAGTTGAATGGGTTTAACGTCACAAGTTTCTACTAGGATGATATACATAAATGCCAGTGATGAGCTCCTACACCAGACACTTTGTCAGGTATGCTCTTTTAGTATTGTAACATTTTTTTAATGTGCCACACATTCCTGTTACATAGAACCTATGGTTTTTAACTTCACCTCCAAAGAAGGTTATATTTCTTACACTCTAAATTTTTGCATGTATCTTGTCCGGAATCGAATCCGTTTTGATATATTACTTTTGTTTATAGGGTATTATTATTATTATTATCGTAAGTATTATTATTGTTATTATCCTATAAAATGTTGTTTGTACATGAAATTTACATTGCTACATTTAATGTATCTTTAACTGTTTATAATTAGTATAGTGTATATCTATATTTGTCAAATATGTACTTGTATTTGTGCTGGTTGAGTGGAAGAGAAGGCCTTATGGCCTTAACTCTGCTAGAATAAATAAAGCATTATTATTATTATTATTATTATTATTATTATTATTATTATTATTTTATTTTATTTTATTTTGAAAATGTCTTAACATTACGGTATGTATGAATCAGTTCATATTGAACATATTTTGTTGTCGAATCTTACATAGGCCCAAGTTACGTGTTACAATTTTTTATTAAAATAATTGAATTCGTCATAATGTGATATAAAACTACATACGTTGCAAGAATTGAAAATTTTTATATGAATTCGTTAAGAAATTACTTCCCGACCGTACTTCGAATAATCTTAAAACATTTTTTTTAATCCTTGTAACATAAGTAACACTTTGATCGCGATTTCACACGAATCATTTTTCTCTGCCCATATTCTTTCAATTCTTTACATTTTTACTGCGTACGACATTCCGAACCTTAAAGATCAACATAACTGAACTCACTAAACATAAGGTATATTGTGAAACATGAGATGCATAAGGAAAAAACAAAACACGTTGTCTATACTTTTAATATCCATGTTTGAACACCATTGAGGTTAAAATTATTTCAATTATAAAAGTGTTTGTACCTTATAAAACAGTCGTCCTCAACTAACTTCGGCTCAAGTATAGAAACACTTACCCTTAATTTTTCAGTTTATTGTTGTGAATTATAATTCTTCTTCCGTATTTAGTAACATTTTTACATATTTTTAAATATTTAAAACAATTTTATAACATAATTTTAGAATTTTTAAGTACTTATTCAAATACACATATTGTGATGGTGACTTGCTATTTTCTCCAGAGAGTATATTACATAGTTGGAACCAGTGGGTTATCGATGGTTGCGATTATTAAGGAGTGAAAAAAAGGGCATTTCATGGGATTTACCCTAGGTTAGATTAATTGAATTAGGTTAAGTGTGAGTTAGTTAGTTAGCTTTTAGATTCGTTACATTTTAAATATGTCTAAACAGATAAACAAAAAAGAAGGATAATAATCGAAACAACGATAATAATCGATATGTGGTTCGATGGTGGGTTATCGCTGGCTCTATAAACTCTGGCGCCTGCGCATTGTTGTTCTATAGGACTTTGAAAATATATCTCGTAAGTTAAAGTGGACTTTTTCCATAACTTCTATTATAAACGTCGTCACACTATTAAAATTAAAAGATTTTCAAAGACATGCTTCATCCTCAGGAATTCTCATGGTATTGTTTTAAATTAATTGTATATTTCATACAGAGGGCTTTGGTTGTTGGGTGTGTTCTCATTTATCAAATGTTTATTATCTGCTTCCTTGATAATTTCAATTTCTTCCAGGATATTGATTTTTTATCTATTGTTCTTTTTGTAGATTATTGGCAATGTTTTATCTATTTTGTTAAATTGTTGGCCGGTTTCTGATATGTGTTCAGCAAAAAGGAAAGGAAAATAAAGTTTTGCTGAACACATATAAGAATCCGGCCATCAATTTAACAAAATAGATAAAACAATGTCAATAATCCACAAAGAGAACAATAGACAAAAAATCAATATCCTGGAAGAAATTGAAATTATCAAGGAAGCAGAAAATAAAAATTTGATAAATGAGAACACACCCAACAACCAAAGCCCTTTGTATAAAATATACAAATAATTTAAAACAGTACCATAAGAATTCCTGGAGATGAAGCATGTCTTCGAAAAGCTTTGAATTTTAACAGTGTGACAACGTTTATAACAGAAGTTATTATAGTTGAGGATGACTGTTTTATAAGGCACAAAAAATGTTTATAATTGAAAAAACACGTTATTTCGACTTCAGCTGTTATTGCATGACAATATTTGGTTTATTGTAAAAAATATTATATTTTCAATATTGTAACACATACACTGTATTTTCTAGGTACTTTATCTAAATCTAAAACAAAAGATATCTGCTAAAAAGTAGCAGGTGTTTTTAAATTGCGAGTTTTAACACAAGACATGTGATTTCATTAGAGGAACGTTAGAGTCTCATCGCTTGCTGATGCCAAACCGCAGACCCTTGAGACGACCTTGATAGGCCCGATCCACCATCATGGTGCTCAGGATAGCAAGAATTTCTGCTGTGCTGATGTCCTTCTTCAAGCCTGCAAAGCAATAACATGTCGCTTCAAGCTAGCATCCCTCGCAATTCAAGTATAAATAATAGTGATAATAATAGTAATAGTAATAATTAATTAAATAAAAATAAAACGTAGTTTTATTTGATTTTCATATTTATTATATAATTCAGTGACAGCTGTTAATAAATATGGATTTTCATCAAGTAAACACCAACTCAATTGATTAAATAATAATAATAATATTATTATTATTATTATTATTAGTAGTATTATTACTATTATTATTATTTCCACAACAAATGATATTAAATAAATATATATATATATATATATATATATACATATAACCCGTACAAATCTAATTTAATTGCAGTAAGAAGTGACAATATGGCAGGAAATTCATACAGGAGTGACACAAGGATGCCCTCTATCACCACTTTTATATTTATCATATATATATATATATATATATATATATATATGAATCAGATAGAGAATGGAGAGAACAACATCATGGACATGCACAATTGAAGAGAAATATGAAATTAGATACGTTAATTTTCGCAGATAATGTAGCACTAGTGGCATCCTCAGAGGACTAATTACAATATTCAGTATATCACTTTAACAAAATAACCATCAAATATAACATGAAAATCAATACAGAGAAAACAAAACTAATGAATTTTCAAGAAAATACCGTGTACGTAGCAAAATTTGTATAGATTCACAAATATTGGAAAGAGTAAATTTATTTATCTACCTTGAATCTACATTAACATATTTGGATGAAGTAGACATAGCAAATAACATTATTAACTTTGGCCAGCAACCAATCGAAGGGACTATTATTATGCTTCCAAGTCTTATACGAGAATTTCCCGGAAGGACGCTGGAGGGAAAATTTTCTATAGGATCGTAACAGGCCTTTAGCCTAATACTTGGAAGGAAGAAGAAGAGAAGAACTTTAATAAAACCATTGGAATAATAAATTCAGTAATGAAACGTTAACTAGTCCAAAGAATCGAATAAAAATAAGGATAAATTTTATTTACAAATAAATGTTATACACAGTATTGACACCCGAACGAGCAAGTGCTCGTGCTCGGGTGCAGTTCAATTACATGAATAATACAAATAGAATATATACATTTAAAGTTGGGGCCAGTTTCATTTTTACATAAATTATGGTACATACAAATAAAAAATAATAATGTATTGGGAATAAGACTTATTCTAACAAGAGAATTAATGGAATGGATAATGATTTACATAATATAATATAAACTACATAATGTAATGGGTTATAAGCAATGATACAGAAGAAAGTAATTAGTAATATATTGATTTATAATAATATAAGCAAAAATATATGCTTTATATTTATTATTTTAAAATATACAAATGATTAATTTTATTCACTTAATTAATTGATTAAAAATAATTAATTTAATAGCTTTTTAAAACTATCTGTGTTTATGTGATGATCTTGATGAAGACTTTCGGGCTGTAGGCCGTGGTCGTGAGGCTTGTAGTTCTCCGACGTTTCGCCAGAGTAGGCCGTGGTCGTGAGGCTTGTAGTTCTCCGACGTTTCGCCAGAGTAGGCCGTGGTCGTGAGGCTTGTAGTTCTCCGACGTTTCGCCAGAATAGGCCGTGGTCGTGAGGCTTGTAGTTCTCCGACGTTTCGCCAGAACTACAAGCCTCACGACCACGGCCTACAGCCCGAAAGTCTTCATCAAGATCATCACAGCAACTCCGGCCGTGAAAGTTTACGTGAATACATTAGCTGTGTTTAGTTTACTTAGTACTGGATTAGATCTAATTAATTCATTATATAATTTGGGTCCTAGATATCTACTATGTTTAGATCCAGAAGTTGTATAAAATTTTGGAACATGTAGCAAAGAAAGATATGCCAGAGTACGGTTATATAAAACCTTAGCAAGATCTGCAATTTGCTACGGCAGTGAGGCATGGACTCTGAGGAAAGCACAAGAGAGCAGGATAACTTCTAGTGAAATGAGATTCATGAGATATACAGAGCAGGATATACCAAATGGGATCACAAACACAATGATGATGTCTTGAAGAAACTGCGTTTAGAACCCGTCATTGAATACATAGCCTATATAGATACCAGAACAACTGGATGTATCATTTGCGACGAATGAGTTCAAATAGAGTTCCCAAGGCGATGCTTCGTTATTGTCCAACAGGGAAGAGATCTCTGGGCCGTCCAAGGAAACGCTGAGATCGTAACAGGCCTATAGACCTAAGACTTGGTTGGGCGAAGAAGAAGATTATTATTATTATTATTATTATTATTATTATTATTATTATTATTATTATTATTATTATTATTATTATTATTATTATTATTATTATTATTATTATTTACACCGCTGTGGTCTCGAGGTAGCGTACTGCCTTGTCACGAGGCGGGCCCGGGTTCGATCCCCGGTCGGGGCAGTTTTTCTGGGTGAGGCTTTTATCGAGGTTTTTCCTCACCTGTGAGACAAATGTCAGGAAAACCTTAAAGCCCAAACGGTCCCCGAAATCATATGGCCATCAACATCATCCTTATCATTATCACCATCATTATCATCATCATCCTTCACCGGTGTGGAAAACAACGGGAAGCTACCACACCTATAATTCCCTAGTAAAGCTGCAAGCATATCATGAAAATGCTATGATTGCAGTGAAGGACTTGCCTTCGGGCAGAATTACTATGGATGGATTATTATTATTATTATTATTATTATTATTATTATTATTATTACTATTATTTTTATTATTATTATTATTATTATTATTATTATTATTTATTATTATTATTATTATTATTATTATTATTATTATTATTATTATTATTATTATTATTATTATTATTATTATTATTATGGACGATGTATTTAGGACGTGGAATGCAGATTACGATGTAAGATTTAAATTTAAATATTTAATAGTATTAACTCTTTTATGTGATGATGACCATGCCCTAATATCTGGAATAGAGAATATTTTACAAAAAGAATTTTATAATTTAGATAATATACCGGTAATAAAAAAGTATGTCTGTAACTTAGAAATTTCAAGAAAAAAACTAACTACATAACTTTTGGTATAAAACACCCAATTCGAGACTAAATTGTTGACAATAATATCGCAATAGAGCAGGTGAGACGAATATGATACGGCCCTAATAGTGATTAATGAATATAAGAAATGAATAAATAATGAAGGAATAGAATATAGTTAAAAATAAAATAAGTTTCATATTGGTAAATAGTTCTCACAAGAAGCGGTTGAAACCCTAAGTAAAAGAGGTCATAAACATGTAACTCCTCAAATTAGACCTGAAATGTTTAAGCTGGGTCTAGCTTCTAAAATCACGTTTGGGAGAAATGTCAATCTCCAAATTTACAATCGCGTTAAGCCCAAACTGGCAAACACGGTCCCTAGCCGTGAGAATAAAATCAAAAGGTAGGTGGTGGTTTAAATAAAATAGTTACGCCCTTGGATGACATGTGATTAAATATTCTAACCAATCAAAATGAGAGTTAGGGTATAGACCATATATGGGAATAATTGGTCCTGACTTCGATACGGAACTCATGAGGACAAAATTTAAGACACTTACACTTCTACTCGACACTTAGAAGGAAGAAGATCTTGATTGTATAGTAAAAAATATCTTGTAACAACGATTATGGACTTAGGGAAAATCTCCCGAACTCATTAGTCATTTGCTAGTCCTCATTAGCGAAATATCGAAGGCCAGGGACAGAAAAGTTTTATTTTTACTGTGTAACGTTCATTTAAATTGGCAGAGATTAATTAAATAAAATAATTCAAATAATTAGTGATTGTCTGTTCCCACGCAATTCTCCTTCCGAACCCTATATAGATAGGAGTCTCAGCTCTCACCCTGAAACAGGAACCGACTAGCTACCGAGGAAGGGCAAGTAAATTCACAATTAAATCAAAGTGAAACCCCTAGTGATATTTAACAGACACCTCCAAAATACCTGCCCCACAGGTTCTTGTATTCAGTTACTTAGGATGTCAAATAAGTTATAATTTAATTTTGAATTCGAAAGAAAAATATCAGCAAAATTAAAATATGGAAAACTTTTAAATTATAAATGATTACCCTCATCTCAGTCCTCATCTATTAACTGCATAATTTTTAAAAAGGCCTTTCGAAAGCAATGTTTCATCTTCTGTTTATTAAACTATTGTTAATGATGATTTTGTAAACAATACTCAAACAGGAGATGAAACAATGCTTTCGAAAGGCATCTTTAAAAATTATACAGTTAATAGTTAATAAAGACTGATAACAAGGTAATAATATTAATTATTTAAAAGCTTTATGTAGCGGAAAAATTCAACGAGATTCAAAATTTGTTTAAAAAATCGTGATTCAAAATATGTGTAGCTCAATTTTAAAACTTTAAAAAGAAAATCTCTTCGAGAAACTCTGCTAAAATGTTTACAAAATAATGTCAGTAAGTAAGTAATGGAATTTATTAACTAACAAACTAATTCACTGGCACTATCGAACCCGTAGGTTCATGGCCGAGCGGATATAAACAATTTATTGATTTTTTTTAAAGAAAGGATATACATTTGCATTTACATTGCGCGCGAGTCTGCTTGGCCGTATAATCATAATAAAAATGCATCAAAACAATGAATATATATAATCTATGTCTACACTTCATGCACAATAATACACATCTGCACTCATCCATGAAAAGACCGTGTGTATAGATAGAAAAAAGTCTCATTTTGTATATTAATAATTACAAAAAATTACTACAAAACAAATTTTAAAAAAGAGAGACATGAAAACACACACATATACATATACACACCCCCACACACATACACGTCGTTGGGTGCAGTGCTGTACGGGAGTGGAACTTGGATGTTATGTAGAAAGGTCCTTCTACGAATACAAGCTGCTGAAATGAAATTTCTGGGAGCAGTGGCAGGTTATAAATTAATGGATAAGAAATTAATTACGAAAAAGGCAAAAAGTAAATATATTCAACTTAAATTTAAAAAAAAATAGTTGAATAAAGGACAAAATGGACAAACCATTTAAACCGAACAAACAATAGATAATAGAGGAAATCAGGCACTGTTATGCATAGCCAAAGAAGCGAGGAATGAATAACGACCATTAACAAGATGGATACATCAAAGCATATCGTATTTTTGGGACCGAATCAAGAAGAAAAATCTAACCTCTGAAGTAGTATAAGAAGAAGAAAAAGAAAACTAGTGCCTAAAGGCCTATAATTTTAATACTGGCTAAACTTTACTACTTGTGACGCGACTTTTTTAATTCCTTTATAAACTCCTGTCAATTTTTTTTAGGTTTTCATTTTTCAAATTATATTCCAGCATATACAGTGATTTTACATGTTTTATAATGATTTTTCAACACTTTATTTCACGATATACATGAAGACGTGGCAGCCATATTGATTTTAACGAATATTCTGTGTTCCAATGTAAGCCAACATAGATTCTGTACTAATTAACTTACACTAAATAAAATCAGCGTGCATTTCTTACAGGTTATAGTACTTAAATTGTGTTATTTTAGCTTAGCTTTTAGGTTCGTTAAATGTCCTGTTTATGTTGACTGCAACCATGATTCCATAGTGTAAACCGCTGCCTGTTGGCGCATGCGCATGGCGTATGATTGGAACTTAGAAAAATTGTTCGCGTCACATTGGTAAAGTATTTCCAAAATTAATAATATTTATCACAATACATAATTGTTTGGTTTCAAAAGTAAATTGAAACAACTGCTCAATTAAATTGATGAATAAAAAATAAAACTATTTCTACCTTCATATCTGCGATGTAGGCCAGCACAGGATACTCGTTGAACTCGGGTTTTGGGGATCGGAACCTCACTACAGGATGATAGGGCAGGTAGCGTTTCCGGGTATCACCAGACCAGTTTCTCAGATGTCTGCGTGCAGGATGCCACGTAGGCCATGAGCTCCTGGTGGACTCTGATGATCTCCTCACCAATATGGCTTTGTCAGATTTCTCCCACATTGACGTGTCAGACAGCTGTAAAAATTCTAAGAAGACACCACACTTTCAAATTCAATACCTGACAACTTTCGCATTTAAATTTAATTTTCGTTATTGAAAAGTGTTCAACTACAAGGAACGTATCGCAATTTTTCGGTACGTTATGGCTACATTTATGGCTTTACTTTTTCGGATCAGTGATGAACGGACATTATAACTTCAGTGAAACATACTCTCTATATAGCCTACATTGCCATAGTATAATTAAATTGTTTGATACAATATTATTTTCCGATGATCAAGTAGTGATTTCCAGTTCCTAAAATGATCTACAAAGAGATATTTTTAATTTGGAAAAATAAGTGCCAATTATAATTTTAAAATTTCAAATAATAAAACTTAAATTTTAGCATTTAAAGGACATAATACCTTAAGAGCAAAAATAGTAATTGATGATACAATTTTAGAGCAAGTGAATAGTTTTAAATATCTAGATTTCAATTTATCATATGTTAAAATTGAAAATATTGATGATAAAATAAATAAATTTAATCGAATGTGTGACACTATTAAAAGAACCATTAAAACACAAGAAAAGAAATAAACATTATATGTTATAAAGTAATGGCTGTTCCTGTATTGATCTATGGATCAGAAATGTTGGAAGATCGCTAAAGACAAGAACAAAGATTGGAAGCAGTTGAGATAAGATTTTTTAAGAAATGTAGTAGGATATAATAATAATAATAATAATAATAATAATAATAATAATAATAATAATAATGATTTATTTTAGCTGGCAGAGTTAAGGCCATAAGGCCTTCTCTTCCACTCAACCAGCGAATAGTAAAATTATACAAAAATTACGTACATATTACAATTTTAAGATATTAAAATACAGACTAAACAAAATACTCTGTTGGATAAGAAAATAAATGAAGATATAAGAAAGGAACTAAATATTTTCAAACTTACAGATCGAATAATTAAATATAGGAACATCTGGAAATAACATGTTGATAGAATGCCCAAAAAAAATTCAAAATTATTGCTAAATTATAAACCACACGGAAGGAGAAATGTTGGACGCCCACACAGAAGATAGTCTGAACAATTTTAATAATTCTAGCTTTCATGAAACCGGAACGAGCAAACAGGCTTAATCCCTGGATGAAGAAGAAGAAGAATATTAATAAGGCACCTGGACTCTTCAACACGTCGGAAAGACCATATACCAACCTTAACATGGCAGGAGCTATCTCGTGATACTCTATGGAAATATGATCTGATTCTATTGTCATCTCTCTCTCTCTCTATCTGACGGCAATAATGCGTCTTCCAGTGTACCGATTCTGAGGTACTTATGACTAATTGGCTCTATCGAAACCGTAGGTTCATGGCCGCGCGGACATAAGCTCTCCATACATCCCTATGCCAACCTAATATTTCCAATCATCCCCCGTATAATCTACTTCCCCCAAATCATGCTTTATGTTATTCTCCCACCTAATTCTTGCTGTACCAACTGAGTGACTAAAGGCAAGGAATGTAACCAATAGACCCCCTCGCCCGAATAAAAGAACATACTCCAAGCGCGACAGGTCTAGGAGACCCTTGGCCTATCATCCGGCTGCTGGCCTCACATCCGAATGTGTTAATCACAGAGGTAGACGATCATAAGCCAGTGTAGGGGTGACATGTGGTCAGCATATGAAGTTCCTCCAGCCGTTATAGCTGGTTTTCTGGAGTCTCACGATACTGGGTGGGCACTGGTTCCATACTGGCCGAAATTCCATGAGAAAATGCCTTCCTCCATGGAGACTCGAATCACCGCAAGTCCCGTAGATCTGCTCCGAGGCTTCTTGCCTTAACCACTCGGCTACGGCGCGGGACCCCGTAAAATCTACTTCCCTCAAATCATGGATAATGTTATTCTCTCACCTCATTCTTGCTGTACTAACTGGGCGACTAGAAGCAACGAAATATAACCATTAGATCCCCTCGACCGACTAAAAGAACATACATTAAATACAGTATGCATAAGACTATATTCAACTAACTTAGACAAATTAATGTAGTCTACAGTACAATTAAAGACACAATTACGAGTAACATAACTGAATTTCTCATTTTCAATAATACAAATTACTTTATTCAACCCCCAATTTTTCACTCTCCCAATTTTGTTACTGTGTCCACCGCTGTGGTCTCGAGGTAGCGTACTGCCTTGTCACGCAGCAGTCCCGGGTTTGATCCCCGGTCAGGACACGTTTCCTGGGTGAGGTTTTTTCGGGGTTTTTCCTCACCTGTAAGACAAATATCAGGAAATTTTAAGGCCCAAATGGTCCCCAAACATCATCTGGCCATCATTATCATATTAATGCCACGAGTAATTTCCAAATTTATCTAGAGTATTTGGAAATCAAGAGTGGCATTTGTTAGGACTATTTTACGAATAAAATTAAGCTGTTTACTCACAAATGATTATTTAAATATACTTATTTTAAAATATTTATATAGCCTATTTAAATGTAAACGGTGATGTTTGAAAAAAAATTAGATGTTTGGTTATGCTTCTTTTGCTCATCCACTGCAACTACATCATATTATTTATTGTCATATTATAGGATCACAATGTGATAAGAATGCATCCTAGAGGAGAAAAAATGAAACACATCAAACTGTTTATTATAACCAACATTATAGGTTATTAATTATTTTTTAGGAAACAAGTCAGTAAAATCATTATTTAAAAACACAGTTATTGAACACACAATTAACAAATGAGTAGTTCGAAGGAATCTGTTCATTATTTGTTATATTCGACGTATTTGTTGGAGAATCAGTCACTGCAAAATAATGCTCGGACCTGTTCAGAATATTAAAAATGAGGAGCTTTCTTTAATATGATAAACGGAAGTAGATAAATACCGAGGTGAAACATGACTGTGATTGGGTGTAAAACAAAATGCATTCAAACGTGATTCGTCATTGACTCCCATTTGGAGCAAGAGTTAAATAGTCATCTTTAACATATTCGCCTAATTAGCTTAAGTTAAGTTTCTCAACCTCTCCTGGCGGCCATCGACATTACATCTCATCATCAATTGTCATATCACCCGGTCGCAGCCGCTAACACCTCCTTCCTACGGAGCCCCAACTACTCAGAGCATGGGTTACAAGTACGCTATACCCAGGAATAGACAACCCCCAGGAATGTCGCAGAATGAGCCTACGCTGGGGGCATTTGGAAAAAAAAAAAAAAAATCTGTAAACTAAGAATTGATGTAAATTTTATATTTTCGTCTACATTCCTATAAATATCCAACGCGTCAATCGCCCATATATATCTCCGCTACATCATGCGCGGAAGACCCATCGCTGCCAATCTGTGGCTCCTATTTGACATACATGAACCCGTTACTGGCACAGCGCGTAGGGATCGACCACACATTTCCTTGGCAGCTGGTACTACAATCATCATTGCTTGGTAATGTTTCTATAACAAAACCATTCCAAAAACCCCTTCAATCCCTAAACACAAACCTGAAATTTTTTTCATTTTTAGATACAACCTATTTTAACTATCTTTGTCTCCACGGACTAACTCATCATTAAGACTGTATAAATTAGCTCAGCGCTAGGGATGTATGGAGAGCTTATATCCGCGCGGCCATGAACCTACGGGTTCGATAGAGCCAATGAGTTAGTTAGTTAATTAACATGTTTTACATTTTATATTGTGATGTTACATCTGCTTCTATCGTACCCGTCGGTTCATGGCCGCGCGAACATAAGCTCTCCATACATCCCTATCCTGAGCTAATGTTTTCGAATCAACCCCTGTATAATCTACTTCTCTCAAACCATAGATAATGTTATTCTCCCACCTCAATCTTGGTCTACCAACTGAGCGTTTTCCCTATAGTTTTCCTACAAGAAGCTTCCGTGCACCTATTTCATCGCCATATGTGCCACGTGTTCTGCCCATCACAGTCTACGAGACTTAACTGTTATTATATCTGGCTTCCTATGCATATCATGTAGCTCATTACTTACTTACTTACTCACTGGCACTATCGAACCCGTAGGTTCATGGCCGCACGGACATAAGCTCTCCATACATCCCTATCCTGAGTTAATGCTTTCCAATCATTCCCTGTATAATCTACTTCCCTCAAATCATAGTTAATGTTATTCTCCCACCTCATTCTTGGTCTACCAACTGGGCGTTTTCCCTCTGGCTTTCCTACAAGAAGCTTCCATGCAAGTCTTTCATTCCCCATACGTGCAACATGTCCTGCCCATCGCAGTCTACGAGACTTAACTGTTCTTATTATATCTGGTTTCCTGTAAAGACCATGTAGTTCATTGGTATGTAGTCTTCTCCATTCACCTGTCTGTTCATCTCTCTTTGGTCCAAAAATTTTCCTAAGTACTTTATTCTCAAATACTTGTAATCTCCTTTCCTCTCTTAAAGTAAGAGTCCATGTTTCGCACCCATATAATATAACTGGTAGAATAATTGTTTTATATATTTTCAGTTTAACGTTTTTTGAAAGGAGTTGGGACATCAAGAGTCTCTGCAATGCATAATAGCATGCATTTCCAGAATTGAGCTTATGTTTAATTTCTTTGTGCATCTCATTCCTATTTGTGATTATTGTTCCTAGGTATTTGAATTCAGGCACTTCCTCAAAATTTCCCTCATTTGTCAGCTAATGACAAATGAGGGAAATTTTGAGGAAGTGCCTGAATTCAAATACCTAGGAACAATAATCACAAATAGGAATGAGATGCACAAAGTCATTATTATTCAGTTTTCTCCATTCACCTGACTGACGCTTATTCAAAGATAAACTAATGGAACTCCATACAAATTATGTCCTAGGCTCTGCTGTTGGGTTTCGTTCTATAACATCCAACTTTAGCTTTTCGTGGTAAATTTATCTTCTAAACGTTAACACCATAAATTGGTAACCCTGCGCTTAATCGTCGGTTCTATCCATTTTTGTCAAGAAATGGAACATAAGAACGTCAATGTTAAACTGTTCTATTAGATATGTTCAGATGTTCGTCGCTAGGAATCCATTTACAAGATTAGTTCTTCTCCGTCATACTTTTCTTGTTATCTAATGTTCATTTTTCACAAGTCTCCGTTTCTATAACTGCAATTCCATAGTTCAGGAAATTAAAAGCTGTCGAACATCAGAATTGTTCACAAGAAATGTAAATTTATTTCCACTTCAATGAGTTTAGCTTTAATGTGACATAAATTATATAGAAACGTATCTATACACTATAGCACTTCGCATTCTCCTCCATTATTATTATTATTATTATTATTATTTTATTATTATTATTATTATTATTATTATTATTATTATTATTATTGTCTTCTTCTTCTTCTTCTTCTTCTGCTTCATGAAATTAGGCCTTTTGACCTGTTTTCACATCAAGTGGGATTTAATGAATCCTCCCATCTAGTAAATGGGCGTCCAACATTTCTATGTCCTATTGGTTTGTACTTTAGTAACAGCTGAGGGATTCTATCTGTAGGCATTCTCTTGACATGTTCATACCAGTTGTTTCTCATGTTGTCAATTCTATTTGTTAAATTGAAAATATTTAAGTCATTCCTAATATCCTCACTTCTTTTCTTGTCCAAAATTGTCACACCTGCTACTGAACGTAGGAACTTCATTTATTATTATTGTTATTATTATTATTATTGTTATTATTATTGTTGTTATTCTAATTGTTGTTGTTATTCTAATTGTTGTTGTTATTATTGTTGTTGTTATTATTATTATTATTATTATTATTATTATTATTATTATTATTATTATTATTATTATTATTATTATTATTATTATTGTAGATATTCAATGGTAGATTATATAAGATACAAGCAATTAAATTGGTATGGGCATGTACAACTAATGCAAGAAGAAAGGTTACCCAGAAAAACATTGGAATGGTGTCCACCTGAAAGAAAAAGGAAAGGAAGACTGGAAACTCGTTGATGCAAGAAATAAGAACTGGAATGAGAACAAGAGGACTGGAGGACATGGAGTGGATGGATAGAAACGAGTGGCGAAGGAAAATAAAACTTTAGGCACAGAAAGATGTGTAAAAATTAAAAACCTGTATACAAATAAAACAAATTATTATTATTATTATTATTATTATTATTATTATTATTATTATTATTATTATTATTATTATTATTATTATTATTATTATTACTAGTTGTTGAACATATCGAACACCATCTGGAATGACAAGAGAAGTGGGGTGTATTTTCACCCCTGACTATTTCTCATTTACGGAATACAGGGACACGAGTCTGTGAGAGAAGTTGCACACAAAGCACAGTGACGTAAACAGTACAAACTGATAAGAGCAAACATCAACTTGATGCAACAGATATATAACTGCTAATAGAAAATTAAACGTTCTTTATTAACAGTTAAGTGTCCATGCGAGCTGCTTGACTGCAGCACCATAACTCTGTTAATATCAACTCATTCTTAAGTAACATACTTACTTATTTTTGAAACTTTGTTTATCTAATGTATAACCAATACTAATAAAATTCATTGTTAAACCGTTGAGGTGGAGAGTCATAAAATAAAATAAGATAAAATATACAACATCCAGTATGATGGTTGATGCTGCTGGTCCTAATGTGGCGTTGTCGTGTTGTAGCGAAGAGTGACCTGCTGAAGATGGAACGGATGTTCTGAAAGGCCTACAGGCATAAAGATTACATATTTTATACGTTGAGAACGACGGATTTTACCTAAGAAGGTATATTTTATCTTATTTTATCTAATGTATAAAACTGAATGTTCGTTTGTTAATATTTTATGTGCTGTCATACCGTTCATCCGATTGTGATGGGGCTTTTTGCAAAATGTTCAGGAGTTTCCCGGGAAGGTTATAGGCTATAAGAGAGTTGTAATAAGCCGAATCATTCAGCAACCAAACTCTAAACGAAATAGAAAGGATAATCACACAAGCATCGAACAAATTCTGGGCTCTAAAGTTCATATTACTAGAAAAAGACACCAGCCTAAAAATGAAAAAAGCAGTAATGGACATGTGTATACTACCCGTATTAACTCGCAGACACGGTCATTAACAAGAAAAAGAACATCCATGCTAGAGATTTCCGAGAGAAAAATGGAGCGGAAGCTATTAAACATCACAAGAAGGGACCGCTTCAGGAACGAGGACATCATCAAAATAACGAGGCTGAAAGACTTAGCAATATCACCAATGGGATTGAAATGGAAATGGTGGGGGGTCATGTGTTCCGAATGGATCCTAAAAAGTGTACTTATACAGTGACTATGTGGAACCCAGACTGGGGAAAAGGAAAGTTGAAAGACAAAAAAAAAAGCGTTGGAGTGAAGTGTTAAAATGTCATATAGGAACTCTGTGGACTAGAATAGCACAAGACAGACAGAGATGGAAGCAATCCATAAAAAAAAGTTGAAGTGATAGTTTCAAGGGATTGGCTAACCCGGGGATGTAACGTAAGCCACCCTGCAGCTGCAGGAGGCCCTTGTCCGAAATGGGATGATTATGGGCTAATTCTAATTCTAATACTTAATCCCTTCATCCCTAAAAAACACTTTTTATAGCGAAAAAGTCGCTTGCCGGACGCTTAAATGACTTACGCTACCTAAACCATAACATATACACCAAATGAATGTACACAGTATTGAATATCTCAAAAAACTCTAGAAGAAAGTCCGGGACAGCATATGTTTATCTTTTACGGATAACTCGCAATAATCATTTTTGTCTTTCATTGATGCCAAGAAGATCGGGATAAGTATATTCCCGAGATAGCGTAGCAGCGCACGGTGGGTATTCTTTTACCGATAACTCACAGTAATGAATTTTGTCTTTCAGTTCATTATATTAGTCGTTCAAAATATCTCTGCAGGCGGAAGAATTACGAAGCTCTGTTGCTACACGTGACGTCATATAAGGCAGTGTACACTGTCAGAGCCCCACGTCCCAATCCCCTCTGCACTCATACGTTCTATTCCTGCATAAACACGACTGCAGTGCCCTCCGTCAACAACTGCGCTTACTCCTTAAACGGGTAATACCAAGAAGATCGGAATAAGAAGATTCCCGGGCAACAACGGATAATCAGTACGGGGTATCTTCATATAATTACGATATAAATTTATAATTATCTTTTCTTTTACTTATTGAACAAAACATAAAAACACATAAATTTTTATTTATTTAGGCGTAGCGCACACGCCGGATATTAGCTACCCTAGATTTTTTTCAATAAAATGTTGTTAATAGAATACGAAATAAAGAAATAAGGGAAATTATAGGTTTACAAGAGGAGCCGGACATCATAGACATTATAGAAAAGAAAAGATTACAGTGGTGTTGCCATGTCAAAAGAATGCCAGAGCAAAGATTGCCTAAAATTGTTATGGAATGGATCCCAATGGAAAGGAGGAAGATAGGAAGATCGAAGAAAACTTGGATAGAAGGGGTACAAGCAGTTATGAATATCAGAAGATTGGAGGAAGATCAATGGATGGACAGAGAGGAATAGCGTTTGGTTTCCGGAAGACGGCGGCAGCTGCCATGATACCGGATGATGATGGTGATGAATTCAATGTAAAATAACAATAAAAATTTGTATATTCATTTCTGTTTATAACAAAAAATACATACATTCCATTCTCGCTTAACGATATACATTAAATTATTTCGATAACATTAAGTGTACATTTTGTATTATTAAATTAATAATATTAATAAATAAAATCACAAAGTAGATTACTCAGAAAAAAGTTTTAATAATAGAGGAACTTGGGGTAATGTGGACCCATATTTTGAATTTTTTGTTTTGTTTTTTTCTTCTTTCAAGTAAGGGATTTGAATTTTGTTTAATTACAGTGATTATCATTAGTGTTGTAACTATGAAATAGCATTGTTATTTTATTCAAATTCATAATTTATAAACTTTTTTACCTTACAAGAAAAGGCCACATTAACTTCCATATTCGGGTAAAGTGGACTGGACTCCAGGGTCCATCCTAGCTTTTAGTCTATTTTTAAGTCTATTTACTCTATTAATTTATACAGACTGGCACAAATTAACTGAAAGCAGTTATGGCTGATCATAACTATAAAGCGTTGATATTTATTTAATGTTTGAAAAAAAATTGTTGATTATAACATTCACACGTCATTCGACTGGAGACAGCGACGGTCTTTGGGTTTAAATAAAATTAATTAAGTAGATGTTTTCATATATAACATCCTCATTGGTAAAATATACGTATTCGTGAACCGTCTCGTGAATGGCCCACATTAACCGAATTCCTTTGTTAAGTTTAATTATTTTATACAGACGCCATGTTACATAATATCAAACCAAACCCGTCAGTATAGTAAAACAGCATCTACATAATTTAATTTATTTAGGGGATTTTTCAATATTTGTAATATTCAATAGCAGAAATTAAGAATTAATTCTTAGCTTGAAAAACTTTTAAATGGTCGTTTTCATAAATATCACAAATAAACCCTTCTTCACAAAAAGAAAAAAAGAAACTGGCTTTGAACACTTCAAAGTTGATGATTTTCTGTTCGAGGGCAGCACCAAGTAAAGAAGATATTAACAGGTAAAAGGTAAAGTGTTCCCACTACAGGCCTCAGGAGGCCCTTGGGGTAGTAGGAGGTTAAGGCTCCCACTTTTTCTTGACAATCGGCCTTGATGTCAGCCGGGTTGTCAGCCCTGCGTTACGGCCGTCTTTACCCCAGAACAAGCGTCTGGTACTCATTTCAGTTAGAGGCTGAGTCGACCCCAGGGTCATAGTGCCGCCAGAAGGTTTGGGTCAGTTTAAAAATCCTGACCCCACCGGGACTCGAACCCTCGACCTTTCGGCTTGTAGCGCAGTGCCTTAACCACTACGCTACGGCGTGAGATATTAACAGGGTCCACTCAAACCGAAGGGTCCACATTACCCAAACTTCCTTTAATGCAGAATATATATATCCTCAACTCGTGCCCAACTCAAGGTCGGCTCGAGGGATTAGATGAGAATAAACCCCTGTATATAGAAGTTTGTGAATGACAAGGGTGCCGGCCGACCACGTCTGACGCACCATCACAGGGACAGATGAACGAAATAAAACAAAAATGAATGAGATGAGTATGGAGAAACGTTGGAACGAAATTTTGGCAGGGGTAAACCCCGAGATAATTCTACCAAGCTCCGTTTCGTCCACCACAAAACCCACATGGAGGGACCGAGACTCGATCTCGGGACCCCAGCGGTGAGAGGCGAGCGTCTAACCGCTTGCGCCACCGAGCAGAAAATACGTAAATAATTTCTTTATATCACAAATATTTCGTCTAGAGAAACATTAAATATTAATTTTAAAGTTCAAAGGATAATAAAATCATACAATTAAAATAATTATATATTTGTTTACTTTTATTTATTTAGAAAAAGAACTAGCTCTTTCCAATAGCGTGATTGTATAGGAAATCAATAGGAAGCATAAATAAGGAAAAAAGGTCACTAAGGCTCCTAAATTTGTACTAAAACAAAGCAAAAACAAAATCCAATAAATCACTGCGAGTTATAAAACAGAGATATTTTAATAATACCAGTGGTGGCTAGTGGTCGAAATTCGACCACAATTCATTAAATTTTTAAGTTTGTCACAAATACGTCATTATGCATTAAATTTCGATTTATTTTAAAAATACGAACGATAGGAAATATATGGTGTAGCTTGGACAAGCCATATTTAAAAAACATTTAAAAAAACAATAACATTTGACATTTGTATACTATTTATAATATTTATATTTGCATTTGGCCTATTATAATGTGTAGGGTAATATATATCCCTTCTTCTTTGTCTCTCACTACGACCCATGTTCTATGTCGAGGCATAATGGAAGTAGGTGCGAATATGTAAATATAAAAAAAAATCTAATAAAATTACTGAAACCAATATTAGACAGGATTTAATTTAAATCTATATAATAAAATATAGTCACTTTTTTTAAACCATGCGAGAGTAAGTCAATTCACATTGCTGCTGCACAATTTTATTTTTTGCAACAATGCACTTTCAGTATGAACGTAAACAAATGAATAATAAATGCCTTAGAGACAATTTATTTTTTGCGCGATGGTGCGTTTTGTCATACAGCAATGGCGACCATGATTGAAATTTTAACTTCCTATATTTCGGGATTGCCAACCTAAATAACTATACTGTAATATTACATTTACACCCACGTGCGGGAAGTAAAACCACTGTCCTCTATGTATATTACGTACAATGTATATACAAAAAATATCCAAAAGGTAGTGTTAATACACATTATACGATCATATAATCACTGTATTTTAAATCAACTGAACTTTATTTCAAACAATATAAATCAATAAATACGTACATGCGGCCATTTTATTAATAATAATGATCTTACGGCCACCTGTAGTTTCAACTAATAAACATTGGCCACACTGTTAACGTTAGTCAGTTGTTTATAATGAACGCACATATTTCCAACAAAGATGCTAATATTTTACTATTATTTATTATTTTGGAAACACCATCGCACAAAAAATAATGTACAACGCACGTTCGTGAAGTGTTTTACAGAATCTCGGAAATTAAAAACCTTGCTATCGTTCGGTTTTTAAACATCTTCCTCGATTCTGTAAATACCACTTTCCAATCTTGCATTGTAATATACTATTATTTTGTTTAATTTAATTTATTTGTAACACATATTATACATAATTTTATTTTTCTGCACTACTCCTCTACATGAACTTTAATTATGCCAAATATCACACTCCTCCGTGCGCGCAATCTGCTTAAAAACGGGGTACAAAGTTTTTTCTTCACGTATTAATAGATAGATACCTACTTAAAATATTGCCATTTCGATGGACGAGTGGCTAGCAGGTTCCAATTCTGGCACTTCCGGAAGAGTATTGGTGGTGGGTCACACCGGGATTTTTCGGGTTTTTGTTCGCGTACTCCCATTTCTAGAATTTCATTCCACAACCACTCTCCATTCCTCTTCCCCCCCTAACATCATCTCCATTAATTCATGTTATTTCACTTTTAATCTCACCTCGTGTTAGGTAATAATTATTTAGACGACTAGTTACTAAACCTAATTTTGTACCGTGTTGTCTACAATGTTTTATCTACGTTCAGAGTATTTTAGTATGTGTTGTATATTTAGTATATTTATGAAATGTATTTTATTGCGGAAACGATATGTTTAGAGAAAGAGTAATGTGGGCTTTGGATAAAAAAAAGACACGATAAATCAACAAACATTGTTTTTATATTCTGAAATTTTGGGCGCTGGTTTCATATGTTAATTTAAATTTTTTTTAAAAAATGAGCACAGAAGATGATTTTCACGGTTCATTAGGAAATATTTTTAGGTTTTATTTTTCAAATTATTTTCCACCATTTGCAATGATTTGTACATGTCTTTTAACGATTATTTGAATATATTTTTCCCGATATTGAACTACATGAAGAGGTGGCAGCCATATTGATTTTAACAAATATTTTGTGTTCCAGTGCAGCCAACATAGAGTCTGTACTAATTAACTTACACTATATAAAATCAGCGTACATTCTTCTACAGGCTAGAGTTCTTAAATTGAGTTAGGTTAGCGTTTAGGTTCGTTGGCAACGCAAGTTCAAATATCGTGTATATGTTTAACTGCATCCCTTGATTCCATAGCGTAAACTGCTTCGCGGTCTGTTGGCGCATGCGCATGGTATGCTTGGAACTTAGAAAAATCTGTACTGGAGCATGCCATCAAATCTTCAGAGGATGAAGAAAGTCTACAACTCAATGATATTAATAAGTTGTTAGTTTATGCTGATGATGTACTATTTGGCGATAGTGAGGAGTTACTAAAGGCCAACACTCACACATTATTGAATAACACTAAGAAATTGGGGCTGGAAGTAAATATCAATAAAATTAAATATATGGTCACACATAGAAATACATTACATAATGAAAATGGACAGCTAATGACAAATGAGGGAAATTTTGAGGAAGTGGCTGAATTCAAATACCTAGGAACAATGATCACAAATAGGAATGAGATGCACAAAGAAATTAAACAGAGGCTCAATTCTGGAAATGCATGCTATTATGCATCAGAGGGAGTCTTGACGTCCCTACTCCTTTTAAAAACGTTAAACTGAAAATATATAAATCTGATATTCTACCAGTTATTTATATGTACGTTAAACATGGACTGTTACTTTAAGGGAGGAAAGGAGATTATAAGTATTTGAGAATAAAGTTCTTAGGAATTTTTTGGACCAAAGAGAGTTGAACAAGACAGGTGAATGGAAAAGACTTACATAACAGTGAACTACATGGTCTTTATAGGAAGTCACATATAATAAGAACAGTTAAGTCTCGTAGACTACGATGGGCAGGACATATGGCACGAATGGGGAATGAAAGACGTGTAGGAAAACCAGAGGGAAAATGCCCAGTTAGTAGACCAAGAATGAGGTGGGAAAACAGCATAAGCATGATTTGAGGGAAGTAGATTATACAGGGAATGATTGGAAAACGTTAGCTCAGGATAGGGATGTATGGAGGGCTTATGTGTGCGCGGTCATGAACCTACGGGTACGATAGAGACAGTGAATTAGTTATTTAGTTACCGTAGTTAGTTAGTGGCATAATGTAGTTTAAACAGTAAATTAAGTGTTTTTGCAGCTGCCTAATGAAAGTCACCTGAGATAACGTGAAGATTCCTGAATGGTGTTGAAACAATAAGTGATTATTGCCCGGAACCACGCATTGGTGCACATCAGGTTGTAAGCAGGAACATGTGGAAATGGGAGCAAGAACTCAGTGCGCGTGTGTTCTAACTTCGCTTTATGCAATTTGAAGATTCGATGCCGCAGTAACTAAGGTTCTGCTTTGGTCCAATTCTCAGCCAACTCAATCCTGTACATAACACGCGTGTGTCATTCAAATTAAAACAATGAGAAAATAATAAAAATTTTACGCAGCACGTTAACTAAAACCATATAATTTGACATACCTCTTCCGAACCAAATTCCAGTTGTAATGTATACAAACTTGATTATGACTAAGGCTAGTATTTTTATGTAATAAAAGTTAAGGTTGCAATGCAGATAGTATATAACATTCAACTGTTTGTGCGTGAAACAAAAACAAAAGACATCTGGACCCATGCCTCCACCCTTGGGATACCTCGGTCAAAGACTATACTCCCAAGTCCTAGAATCTTGTCCTCCCTATCTATCTCGCGTCCACGTTCAAGTTCTCGGCCATAAAACAACACCTCAGGAAGAAGGTATTGGAGTCGCAACTTCAGGGAAATTGCTGAGCTATATAGTACGTCAGGTCGCTCATTCCTGACAACTCCACAGTTGGTCCACGGGCTCCTCAAGCCTAGCCTGGAGGACTGCTGTTTCTACCTCCAGGGACGCATCCTGCAGCCGTTGTGAAACCGGCTAGGGCTTGAATTCTCAAGCCCCACAGTGTGAGACTTTAGTACGTCCAGGTGTTCATCTCCTGGTGACCCCACAGTTTGTCCACGAGCCCGTATGCTTAGCCGGGAGCCAGCACAGTTCCTCCCCACTGCGCTGGTCCGAGCCGTGCCCTGGTCTGCCTCCATGGACGTGTCCTGTTGCTGTTGTGGGCCAGCGAGGAGCTCGCAAGCTCCAACAGGTAAGCAAATAGTATGACAGGGCGCTCATCTCCTGCCGACCGCACTAATGGTTCACGAATCCCTTGGACTTAGCCGGGAGGACTGTCGAGCAGATCCACCGACTGTTCCGCCAGTGCAAAAACAAAGGCAGTCAGAACTCTAACTTCTCATTATACTGTGTTGAAATCTTACCTTTTAGTATAGTAAATGCTCCTTATTCGCGGGTTAAAAAATTTCGACACAGTTCCTGTATTCGCGGCTAAAAATCTTATTCGTGGATCCAGTAGGTATATTAGAAGGATTAGTGTCCATTATTAACGCATCGGCAACTATTTTTTTTTTTACTGCAGGCACGTGCCAAAATGCTTTTACAAAGAGTAATTCAAACCAAATGGACAAATGAATATCAAAGTAAAACAAACCTTATTGTCACTAAGTCTAAAGTACATTTTTAAAAGCCACCGCCGTCGTATTTCACGTGCCGCTATGTCCGTTAATAAATGCCGCCCTCGCCACGATCGGTGTTCTATTGCCATTCGTTGCAATAATTTTGATTGAATAACACGTGTCTCTTCTGTTTTGTTCCCAATTTATAATGTCAAGTAAAAGCAAAGAAAAAGTAGTTCCGAAGCGGAAAGAAGTATTATTGCCGCTTAAAGCAAAATATAAATGCTGGCTGTTTACGCATTGGCGAGTCGTTTGCATCCGTATCACATTGTTTCAATGTTAATGAATCAACTGTACGATTCATTAAGAAGTCCGAAGATAAAATAAGGAATTCTATCGCTGAATTCACAGCTAAATACCAATCTGAATTGAAAGACCTTTTAAAAGCTGCAAAACAGAAAAAAATTCACTAAGTTATTTTAGTCCTTGCCTAAGTATGACATTATTAATTAATATGAATTGTTCAAAATCTCTCATTAATTGATTTTATTTTGATAATTTTTATTTCGGAACTTTGGAACGTATCCCCTATATACCCCTACAAATTACCATTCCAAATTCGCAGTTTCTGTATTCGCGGCATATTTTATGAACATATCCACCGCGAATAAGGAGCTTACTGTAGTAAAAGGTAAGATTTGAACATAGTATAATGAGAAATAAGATTTTCGACTGTCTTTGTTTTGGTTCCACACACAAACAGTTGAATAGTATAATGAGAAATAAGACTTCTGACTGTCTTTTGTTTTGTTTTACACACAATCAGTTGAATAGTATAATGAGAAATAAGACTTCTCGCTGTCTTTTGTTTTGATTTCACACACAAACAGTTGAATAGTATAATGAGAAATAAGACTCCTGACTGTCTTTTGTTTTGGTTCCACACACAAACAGTTGGATAGTATAATAAGAAATAAGACTTCTGACTGTCTTTTCTTTTGGTTTCACACACAAACTGTTGAATAATATATACTATCTATATTGCAATCTTATATTTTGTTACATAAAAATCCAAGCCCTACTTATGACTGTATTTTCATTGGTCGAATAATGGTTTTACCTTTAAACATGAAATAAAATGTATTTCGTTTCCTAACACCCAAAATTAATAAAATAATAAAAACATATATTATTGGAAAAGCAGACTCTCCTAAGCATCAAGACCTGAAAGATCTATTGGGTTTCCCAGTATTATGGGCAGTGGAATGAAATTCTATTCTATAGTGTTATATGAGTTGTAGGTCGTCTTTCAGGTCGACACACCTGGTTCTATTCCCATGACCCGTACCGTCATTTTTGGATTCGGTCCGTGGTCGCAAGGAAAGACTACAACACTCCCGTTGGCCTCTCCTACCCTTTTTTATTGTTCAGGCTCGGAGTCATGGGGCAATATCCTGATGGAACTCCACTAGATCCTCGCAACCATATTTTTTTTCAACACCAAACTTTATTTTTGAAATATGAGATGAGCATTACTGCAGAGGCTAGTGAAGTGCTTTGTGTTGGGTGTAGCATTGTATAGTGCAGAGACGTAGACATTACGACGGAATGAGGAAAACCGACTGGAAGCTTTTGAGATGTGGATATGGAGAAGGATGAAGCGTATAAAATGGACAGACAACATAAAACGAAGATGTGCTAGATAGAGTGGGTGAAGGAAGAACAATGCTGCAAATCATAAAGAAGAGGAAAAGAAAGTGGATTGGCCACTGGCTAAGAAGAAACTGCCTGCTGACGGATGCCCTAGAAGGAATGGTCAACGGAAAGAAGGTTAGAGGCAGAAAAAGGCATCAGATGATAGACAATATTAAAATAAATGGTTTGTATGCGGATACAAAAGGGAAGACTGGGTTAAGGAAAGAGTAGAGAGTGCTGATTTTTCATTGAAAGACCTGGGCAGAACACTGTGTGCATATATATATATATATATATATATATATATATGAGATGAAGGGTGATATGAAATGAAATGACATGAAGGGAGGGAAATGGGAATGGAAAGTGGTGGTGGAATGAAATTTGGGAAACGGAAGAACCCCGAGAAAGACCCGAAAAATCTAGGTGTGGCCCACTACCAATACTCTCTGGAATCAACAGGATTCGAACCAATGATCCCAGTCAGGGCAGCCACGAGTGTTTGTACAACTATTATTGCTGTAGTACAGCAGTTCCTAACCTTTCTCAACTCGCGAACCCCTTCCTCAACGATCTGAGTTGGGTGAACCACTGACTTTTCAATATAGCCTACATACAGTAGACATGCATACAATTCTAACCAAAAGGTTTAATAACCTTAAATTAACTTAATCCTTAACGGTTAAAACCTAAAGTTACTCTAGTTGCGGCTTAAAAGTTACACAACATGTAGGCCTAGTTGTAGCGAAATCAAATGCATTCCTAATGTTGTTACATAACTGTAAATCAGGCATTCGCAGTAAATATTAATTTAGTGTGGAACTAAATTCCAGATGTTACACATGTGCAACAAGGAGCATTGTAGGGTTAATTTAATTTTAAAAATAATAATAATAATAATAATCATCATCATCATCATCCGGTATCATGACGGCTGCCGCCGTCTTCCTAAAAGCAAACGTCATTCCTCTCTGTTCGTCCATTGATCTTCCTCCAAACCTCTGTTAACACTGAGCAACAAAAAAGAAACTTATTTTTGTCTCAGAAAGAAAAATATGTGATTTTGATAGTATTTTTTCTCTTGAATTCAAATATGATATCGGTTTTTTCTCCATCACGCAGGTTTCCGAGAGACAGGCATTTGTAATTTCAACACTTTAATATTTTCTACATTCGTAATTACACAATATTCGAACATTCGGACTCACTTAGAAAGTAAGAAATGACGATTTTCTGCTATATTTCGCTTGTGGAGCATCCCTCTTGATGGTCCAACAATAATCGGCCAGCATATTAGGATTCCATTTGCCTTGATATCTCTTTTCCATAGCTAAAATCTCCTGATGAAAGTGTTCCCCGTGCTCATCGCTCACTGCGCCAAGATTCTCCGGGAAGAAATCTAGGTTTATTAATAGAATAATTATTTAAATCCATTCATTAAAATTGAAATAAAAAAACTGTGGATGATGGAGAAATTCCGAATACATATTTGAAAACAAGATAAAAAAACTGCATTAACTACAACTATTGGTACTCATGAGACAAAAATCATGTTGACCAGTGTAATCATAGCCGCTTGCACATATTCTATCAATGTTTTCTTTGGTCTTTCCTTCTTCTCTCCCCTTTCCATTGGGATCCATTCCATAATAATTTAGGCAATCTTTGTTCTGGCATTCTTTTGACATGGCCATACCACAGTAATCTTTTCTTTTCTATAATGTCTATGATGTCCGACTCCTCTTGTACACCCATAATTCCCCTTATTTCTTTATTTCAATAATAAAAAATAATAAAATAGTAACAATTATTATTATTATTATTATTATTATTATTGTACCAATATTTGGGAGTAAAAATTACAGCAGATGGGAAGCAGGAAAAGGAAATAATGTCAAAGACAAAACTCAGGAAAATATGTAATATCTGTCCTGAATGGAATATTATGGGATAAACATATCAAAAAATGAAACTAAAGTCAAAAATTTTAAAACAATAGTTAGAAGTATTATGACTTATGGGTCAGAGGTTTGGACTATAAATTATCAGTTGAAAAGAAAATTATTGGTAGCAGAAATGGACTATTGGAGATGATCTGCTAGGATATCAAGGAGAGAGAAAATTAGAGATGAAATTATAAAAGAGAACATGAATGTACAAAACTCAATTTTAGAATTTATTCAAGAAAAGCAATCGAAATGATACGGACATATGAGGCGAATGGAGGACGAAAGAATACCAAAGAAAATAATGGAATGGATACAATCACGAACGAGAAGGAAAGACGACCAAATCTCACATGGATCCAAGGGATTAGAGAAACTTTGAAGGACTGGGAAATAGAGGAAGAAATGTGTTTGTTATAATAGAGACGAATGGAGGAAAATTA
Source organism: Diploptera punctata (assembly GCA_030220185.1). Taxonomy (NCBI): domain Eukaryota; kingdom Metazoa; phylum Arthropoda; class Insecta; order Blattodea; family Blaberidae; genus Diploptera; species Diploptera punctata. Next base: position 312,470 of record JASPKZ010010688.1, on the reverse strand, counting down.
TAAAGCGAAATTGAAGAGAAATCATTGGTGCCGGAAAAATGTATCAGCATTGTTAAAACCGGATATATATATATATATATATATATATCACTGGTATGGGCAAGTACGACGAATGCAAGAAGAAAGATTACCAGGAAACACTGGAATGGTGTTCACCTGGAAGTAGGAGGAGGAGAGGAAGAACTCGTAAAAGGTAAAGTGATCCAATAATATAATAAAGGAAATATAATACTGTCAATAATTGTCCTGTAATGATATAGGGATCTTCAACGGGGCGTGCCCCAATTCACGTTAGTAGGTTTACTGTATTTACTATAATTCAGAATATAGTTTGGTTAATAGGGTAAACCACCAAGTTACTAAAGAGTAAAAAGAGGGAATATTTGAGAGAGAAGATTAATGATCTTGAAATGAATGCAAAAAATAGGAACATTAGAGAATTATATCAGGGAATTAGTATAGAGAAGAAAGGGTTTCAGGCTAGAACAAACATAATTCGGAATGAAAATGGGGATATGATTGCAGATTCGAAGAGTATATTAAATAGATGGAAAAGTTATTTTAATCAGCTATTAAATGTACATACAGAACAGGACATTGAGGAGAATAATTTACAGACAGCAGAAATGCTAGTCGCAGAGCCAAGTGCATTAGAGGTTGAAATGGCAATTGAAAAATTGAAGATGTATAAAGCATCAGGTTCAGATGAGATCCCAGCAGAACTGATAAAATCAGGGGGAAAAAAATTGATGGACAAGATACGCTGGTTGCTTAGTATGATTTGGGAAAAAGAAGCTCTTCCAGATGAATGGATGGAATCAATTATCGTACCAATTTATAAGAAGGAGATAAAACTGATTGCAACAACTATAGGGGCATCTCATTACTTTCAACTTCGTACAAAATTCTAACAAATATATTAGTAAGCAGACTTACTCCCTATATTGATGACATTCTAGGAGATCATCAATGTGCATTTAGAAGAAACAGGTCTACAACAGATCAGATTTTTAGTATAAGACAGATTTTAGAAAAGAAATGGGAATATAATGGTACTGTACATCAACTATATGTAGACTTCAAAAAAGCATATGATTCAATTAAGAGGGAGAAGTTATATAGTTTCCTGCTGGAGTTTGGAATTCCTAAAAAGTTAGTTAGACTTATACGAATGTGTCTAAATGGCTCAACGAGTAGGGTGCGTGTAGGCAAACAGTTTTCAGACACTTTTGAAATCCAGAATGGGTTAAAGCAAGGAGATGCACTATCTCCTCTACTATTTAATTTTGTACTAGAGCATGCCATTAAATCTTTAGAGAATGAGGAAGGCTTACAACTCAATGGTATTAATAAGCTGTTAGTTTATGCTGATGATGTAGTACTACTGGCCGATAGCGAGGAGATACTAAAGGCCAACACGCACACACTATTGAGTAACACTAAGAAATTAGGACTGGAAGTAAATATCAGTAAAACTAAATATATGGTCACACGTAGAAATACATTATATAATGGAAATGGACAGCTAATGACAAATGAGGGAAATTTTGAGGAATTGGCTGAATTCAAATACCTAGGAACAATAATCACAAATAGGAATGAGATGCACAAAGAAATTAAACATAGGCTCAATTCTGGAAATGCATGCTATTATGCATTGCAGAGACTTTTGATGTCCCAACTCCTTTCAAAAAACGTTAGCTGAAAATATATAAAACTATTGTTCTACCAGTTATATTAATGGGTGCGAAACATGGACTCTTACTTTAAGGGAGGAAAGGAGATTACGAGTATTTGAGAATAAGTTCTTAGGAAAATTTTTGGACCAAAGAGAGATGAACAGACAGGTGAATGGAGAAGACTACATAACAATGAACTACATGGTCTTTATAGGAAGCCAGATATAATAAGAACAGTTAAGTCCCGTAGACTGCGATGGGCAGGACATGTTGCGCGTATGGGGAATGAAAGACGTGCATGGAAACTTCTTGTAGGAAAGCCAGAAGGAAAACGCCCAGTTGGTAGACCAAAAATGAGGTGGGAGAACAACATTAACTATGATTTGAGGGAAGTAGATTACACAGGGAATGATTGGAAAGCATTAGCTCAGGATAGGGATGTATGGAGAGCTTATGTCCGTGCGGCCATGAACCTACGGGTTTGATAGTGCCAGTGAGTAAGTAAGTAAGTAATAGGGTAAAATTGAATTCCTCGAAAGTTGGAACTAAATAATGGTAGAATAAATAAAATAGCAATTGATATTGCGAGAGCAACTAATCCCACTACAGGCCTCAGGAGGCCTTTGGGGCAGTAGGAGGTTAAGGCTCCCACTTTTTCTTGACAATCGGCACTTGATGTCAGCCGGGTTGTCAGACCTGCGTGACGGCCGCCTTTACCCCAGAACAACCGTCTGGTACTCATTTCAGTTAGAGGCTGAGTCGACCCCAGGGCCATAGTGCCGCCAGAAGGTTTGGGTCAGTTTAAAAATCCTGACCCCACCGGGACTCGAACCCTCGACCTTCCGGCTTGTAGCGCAGTGCCTTAACCACTACGCTACGTGCCCCCCCTCGAAACTCGTGGATGCAGGAAATAAGAACTGGAATGAGAGCAAGACGACTGGAGGACATGGATTGGATGGAGAGAGACGAGTGGAGAAGAAAAATAAAACTTTAGGCACAGAAAAATGTGTAAACATTAAAACTCTGTATATAAATAAATAAATAAATTATCATTATTATTATTATTATTATTATTATTATTATTATTATTATTATTATTATTATTATTATTATTATTATTATTATTAGTATTATTACAATGCTGCAGAAATGAAGGAAACAATAACAGATCTAACCTCGAAACCTGCCATTACGGAAAAGTTTTGGCGAACCCTTTGAAATATTTTGCGAACCCCGGGGGTTCGCGAACCACATGTTGGGAAACGATGATGTAGTAAAATAAAAATTGAATGATTGACTACATTCAATGACTTTTATCTTTATAAGAATCTAACAACACTTTCATATGTTTCCAGGAATAAAAAATTAATTATAAAGCAACTATGAGTTGTAAACACACTTAACATTTACCACAAATAACTTTTTTCATTAATCTTTAATTTATCGTGATTAAATATTTCATATGTTCAATATTTTTTTCTAATTTATGTGGTTTTTCGAGTTGTAAGGCTGTTGTTAATGACAAAATCAATACTTGTAATGAACTATGATTCGTTAAAATAAGTACTTTACCTTTTACTGCCGGAAGTTATTTCACATTCTCTAACAATTACGAGTAGGCCTATTTTCAAAATTGTTAAAATTATACTGTATTCGTAGAATACAGAGCAGTAAAGTTCATAAATTTTCGTTTTACAGGGAATTATATGTTCAGAAGTAGATTATTAAGTCAAGCAAAAATCCTTAAACACTATTAATTCGTTTTACAGGGAATTATATGCTCAGAAGTAGATTATTAAGTCAAGCAGAAATCCTCAAACACTATTAATTGTTATGTATTTTATTAATATTAATATTTCGTATTCTTTAAACATAAATATGTTCTGATACTTCATTCTGTCTTATGGGGAAACATAATTAATTTGACTATTTAACTCATGCCACAAATGCTAGTCAATGACCAATCACGTTTCAATGAATGTTCTTTTACAACCATGACAGTTGTGTTTCACCTCTCTTTATCGATTTCTCTTTATCAGCTCCTGCTTTTGTGATAAAGAAAGCTCCTCCTTTTTAATGTTCTGAACAAGTCAACGCATTATTTTTCTCCAACAAATACATTGAATATAGCAAATAATGAAAAGATTCCTTGATTTTACTGAGTTGTTTACTAAAAAAATAAATGAATAACCCGTAATTTTGATTGTGATATATAGTTTGATGTTTCATTATTTCTCCACTTGGGTGCACTCTTACAATATTGCGATCTTATTTGGCAATAAATAATATGATCAAGCAGCAGTGAATGAACATAACCTCACATTTCTGATTTGTTTTCAAACATCGCCGTTTACATTAAATATATAAATATTTTAAAATAACTGTAGTTAAACAATGATTTGTGAGTAAACAGCTTAATTTTATTCGTTAAATAGTCCTAACAAATACCACGCTTGATTTCCAAATTCTCTAGATAAATTCACCCCTCACTTCGTGAGTCGTGAATTTATCAATAATTTGGAAATCACTCATGGCATTACTTATGATAAACTCTCTAAAATTATGATTAATTTACTCATTTCAGACTTCAAATTTGATTTCATCTACTTTTTTTATTTTGTTCTAATCTCAGGAGCCTTGTGTGTTTCACAACAAGTATGCAAATATTGACATAAACAATAAATATGAAATTATCTTCTCTCTCTCTCTCTCTCTCTCTCTCTCCCTCTCTCTCTCTCTCCTCTCTCCTCTCTCTCTTCTCTCCTCTCTCCTCTCTCTCTCTCTCTCTCTCTCTCTCTCTCTCTCTCTCTCTCTCTGTCTATCTATCTATCTATCTATATATATATATATCTATTTATCTCTGTTAAATTTAGAAATGTAATATTAGGTACCATTCATTCTCAATGTCCATCAAATATTATTTTATATTATGGACAACGATAATATGTTGTCACAGCGAATAAATTAATTCGAAAAAAATGTCAAAATAATTTGAATATGCTCTGGACATCTCCCAACCCTTCTGCGCACCGTGCAGAAGTTGGTAACGCAGGACTCTAATGTTTACGGAGTTGTAAAGATATTTGTTTCTCGATATCTCAGGTATGTTCTCGGTTAAGAAAGTGTTTTCCTGAAAAAAATAGCAATTTTATAGTTAACAAATAATAGTTTAAAAAACTAAAACGACACGCTTTATAGAAAACCGAACTAAAAATGAAAAATAATTTTATTTCCAACACGCTTGGGATAAAATTAAAGTGGTCAACAAAAAAATCATCTCCAACACATATAGAATGAAACTAGAGTTATCAACAAAAGAAAATAATTTTACCATCAAAAGCGTGGGGTGCTCTATATCAATTAATATATTTGATAATAAACAGATATTGGTAAAAGTAATGTCTCTAAGAAGAAAATGTAAAAACCGTAAAAAGCACCCCACGCTTTTGATGGCAAAATTATTTTTTTTGTAGATAACTCTAGTTTTATTCTAGATGTGTTGGAGATGACTTTTTTGTTGGCCACTTTAATTTTGTCCAAAGCGTGTTGGAAATTTAAATTATTTTTCATTTTTTAGTCCGGTTTTCTAATAAAGCCTGTTGTTTTAGTTTTTTAAACTATTATTTATTTTTTATTTTTTAGTTTGGTTTTCTAATAAAGCGTGTTATTTTAGTTTTTTAACTATTATTTTTATTTATAGTTTAATTGATTGTCATAAACAGGAATCCCACGAAAATTTAATTGCTTAATACTCTTCTAAAAACCCTCCGGGCTGGATTTGAACCAGCGACCTATGGATTACTGAAATTATATACCACTACAGTCCACCGCTCTACCAACTGAGATCTTACAATGATTGACTAAAAAGTCGATAAGTCCGCAACCTATAATACCGGTTTTTGTTATTGTCTGATGATTCTGGCCAAGATTTTAGAAAACAATTATGAAATTATTGTATTGCCATGGGTCCTTTACAAGTATACAACGTTTCAAGTCGATCTAATGTTTTTAAGTGGGTGAAAATCATGTTCAAAGATTCCGTTACATAGAAACAGGTCCGTTACATAGAGAGATACAGGTCAAGCTAATATAAAGCATGTAATAAAACGCATATCTATGTTTCAAATTATCGCAAGACTTTAACCAACAACTCCTAAGTCATGGGAGAGTTTATTTGTTTTAAAGGATTGGTTGACAAACTCAGCTTATATATGGATCGGAATAGAAAAAAGTTTTGAGTAGAAACTGATGTTTACCAAGTAAATCTAGTATTGATCCCACACTGCAAGTGCTTGTAAAATCAAGCCAGTGAAATAATCCTAAATTCCACATTCTAAACCAGAGTTCTGATCTGTCTCTAAACTTCGGATTTTTTTTTATTTTCAGTTCTTCATCATCATCATCATCATCATTCATGGTTTAAGCCCATGTGACTTGCTCCGGTGTTATAGATTCTGATTTAAAACGTTTAATCCATCTCTTTTTCGGTCTACCAACATTTCTCTCTCCTTTTGATTTGTAAATAAATATAATTTTTAGTATGCGTTTATATTTCATTCTTTGGAAATATTCTTTCCAGTTTTTTTCCTAGATTGTTTTATTTTATCTAAAAGTTTAAAAATATTTAGGTCATTTCTAATATATTTCTAATAAAGATTTTAGATTATATTAAAACTCGGCAATTAAGATGGTACGGACATACCCAGCGAATTGAAGAGGATCGGCTACCAAAATGTGTTTTGAAATGGAAACCTGAGGGAAGACGAAGCAGAGGAAAACGTAAAACTTCCTGTAGTCAGGGAATATATTTATATATGAAGGAAAAACATCTACAACCAGGAGATTGGATGGACCGACAAAATTGGCTATTAGAAATCGGACGATATCAAAGATCGATGATCTATCTATCTAATATCTTCGTTTCTTCTTTTATCTAGAAGTTTACAGCTAGTTGCACTTCTCAGAAATTCATTTTCTAACTGAGTTTCTTTATTTATAATACCTCTCGTATTCCATACTCTTATTTTCATTATTTCGTTTCTGCCTAAATATTTGTTCCTGTTTCTAGCCAAGGTTGTCATCGTTGGGACAGTCCTGTTTCCACTATCTATGAGACTTTTAGTATAATAATATTTCCTCTGGGTACGTTACTGGCGTTCCACAGAGTGAGATGTACGACAGAATTGCCCTCTTAAGGCTAGACATCATGACCCCCAGTTGTATGGAGGGCTGCCTCTTTCGCTCCCATGTACCATTGAGGACTTCTCCTTTGTTACTCCGGGAATGGTTCGCCAAATTTTTCCTCTGGAGAAAGGGTGCCTCCTCCGCACATTTATTTCTGTGCAAGGGACCCTTCGATCAGGTACCACACACCGGGCCAGTGTGACCTGAAGTTCGCGAAGGAAGGGAAGCTAAAACCTTTGATGAGACTGCCTCATAGAGGGTTCTCATCCGCTACCCATTCAATTCATCTTAGTCTCTCATTTTATTATTTATAATTTTATCCTGCCTCCAATTGTAGGACATATTCCTACTTGGGATTAATAATGTCCTAGACACAAACAGGGCATCAGAAGACAAGGCATTCGCATTCTTAACTAAGATGGAGATTAAAATCTTCTACCTCAACTCGAAATAGATGACGGGACATAGAAGTTAAATTACAATGGAGAAGAAGTATCGACCATAAAAATTGGCATATACTACCACTAATAAAAAGTAATATTATTTTTTTATTTCGTAATTTATCTATAATATACTGATTTTCTGTCACCCTCAAGAAATTGTCTTCTCCAGCCGTAGCGGTCCTGAACATCCTCATCTGTAGATAACAGTTCATTCATACTTCTTCTCCATCCATTCACACAACCTTCTTTACGTCTTCCCTTTCTTATTTTTCTATATATTTTTCACCCCAAGATTTTCTTAGGAATTCTATCAGATGTCATCCTCTTGAGATGTCCGTACCATGGATAGATAATAATTTAATTCGTTTATTTATTTGTGTACAGGTTACCAATGTTTACGCATCTTTCTGTGTACATAGTTTTATTTTCCTCCCCCACTCGTCCCTATCCATCCACTCTAAGCCCTCCAGTCATCTTGTTCTCATTCCAGATCACATTCATTTTTTTATATATATTTCTAGGACAGATGAAAAAAATGTACTCGACATCCACTTCTTTTGTATTTTTGGTGTAAATCATCACATATTTTAGGTTTTAATATTATCATTTAACTCATAGAACGATAATGTTGCCTCTTCCTGTTGATGATAACCTTGCCTCTTCCTGTTGATAATTTTGCTTCTTCCTGTTCGTAATGAGGGATATCTCCGCAACTTAACTTCTTTGACAAGAATATCGATTTAACAATGTACGATCGATATGGTACAGCAAGAAATGCCAAAAGAAGACAACTTCAAAAATTGCCCAAAAAGGGTTAGTTCTGTTGCTCTAAAAAAATTATAAAATGTTGTATAATGAATCCGCATTATTGTTAATAGTTATTTCTCATACAAGCATATGTTATTGATTTTTCCTAAGCCCAAAGATATTTAACAGTAAAGACATGCTATTTATAACTATAAGCCAGCTTAGGAATCGCCCGGAAGTAAGATCGGAATAGCCTACATAACCTAATATTTGGTAAATATTAAACATTATAATTATTTTTAGCTTCTGATGTTGTATTATTCGCTAAACAGTCATCCCAAATCCAATGCGAGGTTGAGTTTTTCGTTAGACAAAATCACTCGCGACTTTGTCGCTCGTGATTTTTTTCAGAAAAACACAACCTCTTGTTAGATTACTGTTGATAAATTATTAATATATACATATTATGACTACTTTATTTCATTAAGAGTGTCCAAAGCATCCTATAGACATATCAGACCCATATTGTAAAAATTATAGAAGATATGTTTTGAACAAAACTAAGTGCGCTTTATATAGAAATATGAAAAGAAAATTAATTTTAAAGTTTTGATGCATGTTAAGGATAGTAATTTGAAAACAGACTACAAATAGTGTGATCAGGTACCAGGGGAATTTAGAATGAGAGAAAATACTAAACTTGACAGCCAGGAAGGCAATATAATATTACCATTAGCTAAAGCCCCTAAAATGGAGATTTAAATAGCACAGCCATTTAGATATGACGTCATTATACTATGTTCTAAGTGTCATAGGTTCATGAAATATGTAAAGAAGGGTACATACTTTTTTTCCTGCAAAACAAATATGTGACTTTAACCAAAAATTGTTAATTTTCACCCATTACCCCCTTTAAAACGCACAACCGATATTTATGAAAATTTGTAAATATTAATTAAATATACTTATAATCTATTTCATTAACAGACGAAAGAGGTATCTAAAAAGAATAACGATATTTTTTTTTCATTTACTTATTAAACTATACATGAAAACACGTATTTCGTTTATTTAGGCTTTGTATAGGGCAAATTCGGCTAATTTCGTGACACGGATAATTTCGTTTTATTTTTTCATTCGTTTGTAACGAAGTTGTACTGGCAAGAAAAATTATTTTTCTGTCTCGTAGATGGTAGAAAGTCTACTTTCTTGCTGTGTTTTCATATTTGTGATAACAATGTTCCTTGGGTGTATTTTATGTTAACTTGTAGACGAAGTGTTTTCATTCAAGTTAGCAGTTGTTAGATTTAATACTTGTTTGTGTTTGAAGAACATTTTTCAGTAGATATTCTTCCACACTTAACGTGAACGAATATAATGTGATCTGTGGTTCCATGAAAAGCGTCAAGAGTTGACTGTTTATTAGTGGGATTTCAAATGCATTGGATGTAACACGGAGAGTGATTAAAAAGTTTGTCGCGAATTTACTTTAATACTATCATGAAATACTCAACAGTTCCAAGCTATTTGTGGCATAATAAATACAACATCAGCAAACAAAATTAAAATTGTATGTAACAATGGCAGTCCCTGTCCTCTCATATGGGAGCGAATCTTGGATTACCACTATCAAACAAGAAAATAAAATCCAAGCAGCCGAGATTAGATTTTTAAGAAGAGTTAACGGGTGTACTAGAATGGACGGGATAAGAAACGATTATATTCGTTAAGAACTGCAGATCTACTCCATAAAAGAAAATATATCTAATAACAAGAAACAGTGGAACTCATGTCCATCTGCGATGGGCAGGTCATGTGGCACGAATGGGGAATGAAAGACGTGCTTGGAAGCTTCTTGTAGGAAACCCAGTGGGAAAACTCCTAGTTGAGATGGGAGAATAACATTAACTTTGATTTGAAGGAATGATTGGAAAACATTAGCTCAGGATAGGGATGTATGGAGAACGTATGTCCCCGTGGCCATGAACCCACGGGTTCGATAGTGTTAGTTAGTTAGTTAGTTAGTTAGTTAGTTAGTTAGTTAGTTAGTTAGTTAGTTAGTTAGTTAGTTAGTTAGTTAGTTAGTTAGTTAGTTAGTTAGTTAGTTAGTTAGTTAGTTAGTTAGTTAGTTAGTTAACAAGAAACGGTGGAAAGAACATGTAGAAAGAATGGAAGAGAGTAGATTACTAGAGAAAATCTTACATTATTTTCCGAGAGGAAGAAGAGATATCGGACGTCCTCGGAAGAGATGGTCTTACATCTATTAGTGAAGACGGAACAAACAATCAATGCCTAAACTAGGAAGTGAAGAGGAAGACTATCAGGAAAATGTCCGAGTTCTTCAAGCCTTCAGAACAAATAAATATATAATTTATGTAATATTGGTAATAAAATATATATTCGACAACTCAGCATATATATTTAATTCATATATCCTTCCCTGAAGTTTGTAGAAGTCGGGTAAATTCGTGATAGTATTAGAGTAAATTCGTGACAACTTTTTAATCACTCTCCAAATGCATTTGAAATCCCACTTATAAAGAGTCAACCCTGGACACTTTTCATGGAACCACAAATCACATTGTATCGACATTGTATCCGTTCTTTAGTGTCAATGAATATAATGGGTGAAGGAATAACAATGCTGAAACTCATTAATAAGAAGAAATAAATTCGATTGGCCAAGAAGAATAAACTACCTGCTGACGGTTGCCCTAGAAGGAATGGTCAACGGAAAGAACGTTAGAGGCAGAAAAAGACAACAGATTATAGCTAACTTACTTACTGAAACCATCGAACCCGTAGGTTCATTGCCGTGTGGACATAAGTTCTCCATACATCCCTATCCTGAGCTATTGTTTTCCAATCATTTATCTGTATAATCTACTTCCCTCCAATCATGGTTAATGTTATTCTCCCACCTCATTCTTGGTCTACCAACTGGGCGTTCTCCTCCTGGTTTTCCTACAAGAAGCTTCCATACAAGTCTTTCATTCCCCATATGTGCCACATGTCCTGCCCATCGTAGTCTACGAGACTTAACTGTTCTTATTATATCTGGCTTCATATAAAGACCATGTAGTTCACTGTTATCTAGTCTTCTCCATTCACCTGTCTGTTCATCTCTCTATGCTCCAAAACTTTCCTAATAACTTTATTCCCAAATACTCGTGATCTCCTTTCCTCCCTTAAATTAAGAGTACAAGTTTCGCATCCATATAATATAACTGGTAGAATATCTGTTTTATATATTTTCAGTTTAACGTGTTTTTAAAGGAGTTGGGACGCCACATCAGATGATAGACAATATTAAAATACATGGTTTGTTTGCAGATACAAAAAAGGAAGTTAATGAAGAGTGGAGAATGCTGAGTTTGCAGTGAAATACCTGCTCTTGGCCAGAACACTGTGTATATGAATCCTTAACTTTAATATTCCTAAGACCAAAAATGTTGATAATATTAGGGTATAACAGTCAAAAAGCTTAGTATCACGAAATTAGCCGAATTTTCTATGAAAAAAAAAGTTTTGTTTTTTAAACTCACCACCGTCAGGATCGAAGTAAGGTAGAGTGAACGTAGATGGCAGGAGGAGCAGCAGCGCGATGAAGGTACTGCAGGATGGCACCATCATGTCTTTAAGTCTGCAAGCACATGGTCTCACAGAGCCACGCGCGACTTCTTTAAATAAACTCGCATCTCTGTTTCGATTGGCGGAGAAGCTCGCGCACCTCCTACAAATCACAATGTCTACTCATATCTCCTACATCTATTGTTTTCCCTTTGCTACACCTTCTCTCATTTGTTGCCCATAATAATTTTTATAGTAAGATGAATATATTCAAATACCTAGGAACAATAATCACAATAGGAATGAGATGCACTAAAATTAAACATAGGCTCAATTCTGCAAATGCGTGCTATTATGCATTACACGGACTCTTGTCGTCCCAACTCCTTTCAAAAAAATAGTTAAACTGAAATATATAAAACTGTTATTCTGCCAGTTAGATGGATGTGAAACATGGACTCTTACTTTAAGGGAGGAAACAGATAGCGAGTATTTGAGAATAAGTTCTTAGGAAAATGTTTGAGCCAAAAGAGTGAACAGACAGGTGAATGGAGAAAACGACATAACAGTATACTACATGATATGTATATGACGTCCCAGATATAATAAGAACAGTTTAAGTCTCGTAGACTGCGAATGGCAGGACATGTGTCGCGAAAGGGGAATGAAAGGAATGCATGAAATCTTCTTTTAGGAAAACCAGAAGGAAAACGCCCAGTTGGTAGGTCAAGAATGAGGTGGTAAATTACATTATACATGATTTAAGGGAGGTAATATACGGGGATGATTGGAAAACACTTGCTCAGGATAGGGATGAATGGATAGCTTATGTCCGCGCGGCCACGAACCTAAGGGTTCGGTATAATTAGTTAGTTAATAATTAGTAGTTAATTAGCTAGCTAGCTAGCTAGTTAGTTAGTTAGTTAGTTGGTTAGTTAGTTAGTTAGTTAGTTAGTTAGTTAGTTAGTTAGTTTAGTTAGTTAGTTAGTTAGTTAGTTAGTTAGTTAGTTAGTTAGTTCGTTAGTTAGTTAGTTAGTTAGTTAGTTAGTTAGTTAGTTAGTTAGTTAGTTTAGTTAGTTAGTTAGTTAGTTTAGTTAGTAGTTAGTTTATTTCGTTAGTTAGTTAGTTAGTTAGTTCGTTATTTGTTCGTTAGTTCGTTCGTTCGTTAGTTAGTTAGTTCGTCGTTACCTTCGTTAGTTCGTTTAGTTAGTTAGTTTACGTTCGTTCGTTAGTTCTTTAGTTCGTTCGTTTAGTTAGTTCGTTCGTATTGTTAGTTAGTTTAGTTCTTTCGTTAGTTTCGTTTCTTAGTTCAGTTCGTTCGTTCGTTAGTCTCGTTCGTTCGTTCGTTTTCGTTCGTTCGTTTCGTTCGTTCTTTCGTTCTTTCGATTCGTTCGTTCGCTTCGTTCTTTCGTTCGTTCGTTCGTTTCGTTCTTTCTTCGTTCGTTCGTTCGTTCGTTCTTCGTTCGTTCGATTCGGGGTTCGTTCGTTCGTGTTTCGTTCGTTTCGTTCGTTTCGTTCGTTCGTTCGTTCGTTAGTTCGTTCGTTCGTTCGTTCGTCGTTCGTTTTCGTTCGTTCGTTCGTTCGTTAGTTAGTTCGTTCGTTCGTTTTCGTTGTTCGTTCGTTCGTGTCGTTCGTTCTTATTCGTTCGTTCGTTCGTTCGTTTCGTTCGTTCGTTCCTTTCGTTCGTTCGTTCGTGTCGTTCGTTTCGTTCGTTCAGTTCTTCGTTTCGTTCGTTCGTTCGTTCGTTCGTTTCGTTCGTTCGTTTCGTTCGTTCTGTTCGTTCGTTCGTTCGTTCGTTCGTTCGTTCGTTCGTTCGTTCGTTCGTTCGTTCGTTCGTTTCGTTCGTTTCGTTCGTTACTTCTTCGTTCGTTCGTTCGTTGTTCTTTAGTTTCGTTCGTTCGTTCGTTTCGTTCGTTCGTTCGTTCGTTCGTTCGTTCGTTCGTTTTCGTTCGTTTCGTTTCGTTCTTCGTTCGTTTTCGTTCGTTCGTTCGTTTTTCGTTCGTTTCGTTTCGTCGTTTCGTTTCGTTTCGTTCGTTCGTTCGTTTCGTTTCGTTTTCGTTCGTTCGTTTCGTTCGTTCGTTCGTCTCGTTCGTTTCGTTCGTTCTTTAGTTAGTTTCGTTCGTTAGTTCTTCGTTAGTTCGTTCTTCTTCGTTAGTTGCCTCATAATCATCGTTTTGTGGCACATACATACTTGTGTCTGCCCAAGAGCAGGTCTTTCACTGCAAACTCAGCATTCTCCACTCTTTCCTTAACTCAGCCTTCCTTTTTGTACCCGCATACACACCATTTATTTAATATTGTCCACCATCTGATTTTTTTCGGGCCTGTAAGCCTTCTTTCCGTTGATCATTCCTTCTAGGAATATCCGTCAGTAGGCAGTTTCTTCTTAGCAGTGATCATTCCAATTTATTTTCCTCTTCTTTGTGAGTTCACGTGTTGTTCTTCCTTCACCCACTATGTCTAGCACATCTTTATTTTTATACGGAAATTAAATCACTGATATTTTACAGAATTTTTGGAGGTTGACACGGGAAAACGGCAGCGCCTGCAAAAACTCCGAAGATAGATAGAATACCTATATATTTTACAGAAACCAAATGACCAAACACAATAGAATTACAGAATCTATTGCTTAGAATCTGGGTTAAAGGTGCTAGAAATGCGCGCTATTGTGTATTACAGAGGCTCTTGTCATCCCAACTCCTTTCAAAAAAACGTTAAACTGAAAATATATAAAACTATTATTCTACCAGTTATATTACATGAATGTGAAACTTGGACTTTATTTTAAGGAAGGAAAGGGGATACGATTATTTGAGAATAAATTTCTTAATACATTTTTGGACCAAAGAGAGATGAACAGACAGGTGAATGGAGAACACTGAATTACAGTGAACTACATGGACTTTATAAGAAATAATATATAATAAGAATAGTTAAGTCTCGTAGACTGCGATGGACAGGACATGTGGCACGAAAGGGGAATGAAAGAAGAGAGAATGCCAAAGAAGATCCTTGATTGGAAAGCTAATGGAAGAAGTGGTAGAGATAGACCTAGACAAACGTTGGATAGATGGAGTGAGGAGAAGTATGGAAGCCAGAGATTTGAGGGAAGAAGATGCTTTAGACAGGAACCTCTGGGCGACAAATCACTTTCGGTTGAAGGAGAAACACTGTACTGTGGAATTTCCATAATAAAAATAATAAAATAAAATAAAAATCCTTTCCACGTCCCTCACATATCAATGTACTTTTGAAACATCCTATATTTCTAAGTTGGTTCTGTTTAAGAAGTTTGAACAAGTAGAGATTCAAAGTAAAGATCAATATGTATCAATAAATGAAGCATTTTATTTCCGGGTGTGTCTGTAACATCGCTGCAAGCTGTGTTTACACGATGCTATTTACAATGGTCCCGAAATTTTGAGGGGACCGACTGGTTAATTTCATTTTTTTTATCTGATTGTTTTGAAATTTTTATCACATGCATTATGTGCTTACAGAAGTGTTTCTGTGAAGTTTGGTGTTTATAAGTAGAATAGTTTCAGAATTATGAGTTTTTAATTTGTTTAATATTTTCTAAAAAATGCTCCTTACAATGCATTTTTAAATATTCTCATATGAAATTTGAGATTCAGAGTCTTTATGATTCCACTGAACACATTTTCTATGCAAAAAAAATCATAAAGGGAGGATACTGCTTATTGTTTCATATTCTGATGAAAAAAATATATGTATATTTTTATCCACTCACATGCAATTCCATCTCAATTTAAAAGAACGCATATATCTTAGACTAGTAATTGCATAGCAAATTTGATTTAACATATATTAGGGATTAAGGTAGAATATTTTTATCACTCACCTCATATTGTTCTTCTTATTTGATTATAAACTAGTTTCGGAACATAGTTTCTGTTCCATCCTCAGTATCGTCACGACCGTTGTTCTGTCGTCTTGAAGAGCTGTGAGCTGTGAGCTGTGAGCTCTTCAAGACGACAGAACAACGGTCGTGACGATACTGAGGATGGAACAGAAACTATGTTCCGAAACTAGTTTATAATCAAATAAGAAGAACAATATGAGGTGAGTGATAAAAATATTCTACCTTAATGAATATACCTCATAGTGAGAATTCCTAAAATAAGTAATATATTGGAGAGTCTAACCACAAAATTTCATTTTGATAGCATAAAAATTGCATCGTAAGGAGCATTTTAAGTTTTGGAAAAATGTTTAAAAAATGGAAACAGAAAAACACACATAGATTGAAGTTTGGGGGTCGGTTTCACCAATAGAGGTAACTGTATTACGCCAGTTTATAATATGCATTATACACGGAGAAACTGGAGTAATACAGTTACCTCTGTTGGTGAAACCGGCCCTAAGTAGGGTATTTAAACTCTTACGTCACGGACTGAATTTTGCTCCTATAATAAAAGTGTTTACGTGAAAATGATCCTAAAGAATCAGAGTTATTACAAAGCAAATACCGTAAACAAAAAATGCATTTTTGCCATTTTTTCAACATTATCACCATTCGGTGCCAATAAACTTCAATTATCAATTACATCATTTGAATCCTGTAGTTTTACGTAATCGCATAATGTAAATATAATAAACATCTAAACTTATCAAATAAATTGGTTCTTTTTTTTTTAGTAGGCGACTACAAGTTCAGTGAGGTTTTGGCCTTCTTACTAATGTTGAGTTACAAAGTTCTCAAACTGAAGTTGCCGAGAGGGAATTAACCATCTGCTTCAAGACTTTGTGTATGAAAATCTTTCGTATCGCGCTATTCGGCTATTGTTGTGGTGGTTTAAACACGAATCCTGATTATGATGCAGTGTGTGTTTCATAAGAAATACCTTTTTTTGCGCGATAGTGCATTTTGTGGGTACTTACAGCAATGGCAACTAATGATTGAAAGTTCAACTTCCTACATTTTTGGATTTCCAACCTAAATAACTATCTATCTATATATCTATCTTCGGGTTTTTATAGCTGCTACCGTCTTCCCGTGTCAAATCCAAACTCCAAAGCCTACGATCTTGGGCATCTGCAATGTTCAGCCCTCTTGTTTGCATTACTATCCTCATGCTTTCCTTCCATGTTAACTTTGGTCTCCCTATTTTCTTCTTTCTGGTCGGTTGCCATTGATATAGTTGTTTCGGCCATCGCTCATCTTCCATTCTTAAAATATGTCCTAACAATTTTAATTCCTTCTCCTCAGTTCTTTTAATTATGCTTTCTTTTGCTTCCATTATGTTTCTAATGGTCTCTAGGTAGCGTGCTGCCTTGTCACGCTGCGGGCCCGGGTTCGATCCCCGGTCGGGACAAGCTTCCTGGGTGAGACTTTTTCGGGGTTTTTCCTCACCTGTAAGACAAATGTCAGGAAGCTTATGACCCAACGGTCCCCGAAAATCATCCGGCCATCATCATCCTTATCATTATCATCACCATTCTTCACCGGTGTGGAAAACAACAGGAAGCTACTACACCTATAATTCTCTAGTAAAGCTGCAAAGCATAGCATGAAAATGCTATGATTGCAGTGAAAGACCTGCCCTCGGGCAGAATTGTTATGGATGGATGTTTTTAATTTCCTTATTTGTGACATGTTCTAATTTTGACTTTCTGGCACTTCTGCATAAATAGTCAATTTCTAGAACTATTAGTCTATTCTTGTAGTACTTATTGATTGTCCATACCTCACTTCCATACATTGCAACAGATTCCACCAATGTTTTACCAATATACTTTTTTGTGTCTTTCCAAATATGCTTATCTCACCCTATGGAATTTAGCGATGATATTATTTTGCTACTCAATTCAATTGTATGCTTTATACTCTCTTTGCCTATACCTTCAATGTTATCCATAATTATTCCCAAATATTTAGTTTGTTTCACTTGTTTTATTTGAATTCCTTCTTCCAATATTAAATTTTCTCTTTCATTGCTATTTATTGCCAAATATTGTTTTTTTTATTTATTGTGACATCCCATTATTCATATGTGTTTTTCAACCTTTTTATCAAATTTGTCTTGCGCTAAAACTAGTTGATCAACAGCAAATTGTAATGTCAGCAAAAATATGTTGCCTATTAGGATACCCATAACTTTGCAGCTTTGTTTCCATTTCATTAATATAAATTCTACATAAATATTAAATAAAATTGGTGATAGACCGCACCCTTGTTTCAGTCCCTTTGTGTAAATAAATATACTCAATAGCCATACTACAATAAAAAAAACTATATTGTAATATTACATATTACAAACCGCGTGTGGGAAGTAAAACCACTATCCTCTATGTATACTACGTACAATGTACATATAACAAATATTCAAAAGGTAGTGTTAATATACGTTATACGAAACAAATCACTGCATTTTAAATGAACTGAACTTTATTTGAAACAATATAAAACAATAAATACGTACTTGCCGCCATTTCATCATTAATTGGTCTCACGGCTTCCTGTTGTTTCAACTAATAAACATTGGCCACACTGTTAATGTTAGTCAGTTGTTTATAATGAACGCAAATATTTTCAACAAAGATTTTATTATTTTACTTTTATTTATTATTTTGAAAACACCATCGCACAAAAAAGTAATGTACAACGCACGTTTGTAAAGTGTTTCACAAAATCTCGGTTATTAAAAACCTCGCTACTGCTCGGTTTTTAAATATTTTCCACAATTTAAAACTTCCATTTTATCTTCATATCTTCAGTGTGAATTTTCATGGTTATGTTCCTCTCCCTCTGCAACAACATCTGTGGAAAGAAACTTTTCTTGTCTAAAGCGTATAAAAATATACCTGAGGAATGCTATTTCAGAAGACAGACTTTTTTCTTTGGGAAATACAGTAAAAGTTCCTTATTCGCGGTTCCGTTATTAGCGTTTTCATTATTTGCGAGTTAAAAAATTGCGATACATTTACTTTGGAGAGAAATGAATGGCATCACATCTGTTGTTAAGAGGATTGAAAATCAAACTCTTGAATTGTATGACCATGTACAAAGAATGTAAAATGAAAGATGGCCAAAAAATATATACCAATGCTCACTCCCTGGAAGAAATAAACATGGCAGACCAAGATGGAAATGGAAAACCTACGTCAGAACTACAATGGATGATAAGAAGTTCGAAGAAGGAGATTGGAATGATAGAAATAAATGGAAACTGAAGACGGCAAATCTAAAAGTGGGGAAAAGCCGAAGAAAAAAGAAGAAAAAATTGCGACACAGTTCCTGTATTCGCGGCTAAAAATTTATTTATTTGCGGATCCAGTTGGTATATTATCCTTTATTAACGCATCGGCAACTTTTTTACTGCAGGCACGTGCCAAGGTGGCATTTACAAAGAGTAATTCAAACCAAATGGACAAATACGTATAAAATTAAAACAAACCTTATTGTCACTAAGCTTAAAGTTCGTTGTTAAAAGCCACCGCCGTCGTATTTCACGTACCGCTATATTCGTTGATAAATACCGCCCTTGCCACGATTGGTGATTTATTGTTTCAACTTTGTCATTCGTTGCAATAATTTTGAATGAATAACACGAGTTTCTTCTGCTTGGTTGCCAATTTATAATGTGGAGTAAAAGGAAAGAAAATTAGTTCCGAAGAAGGAAAACGTGTTGTTGCCGCTTAAAGCAAAAATATAATTGCTTGACCGTTTATACATTGACGAGTCGTTTGCATCCATATCACGTTGTTTCAATGTTAATGAATCAACTATACGTACAATTCATCAAGAAATCGGAAGACAAAATCAGGAATTCTATCGCTGAATTCACAGCTGAACATTAATCTGAATAGAAAGAAAGACCTTTTAAAAGCGGAAAAGCAGGAAATAATTACCGGTACTAACTTCTTTAAGCCCCCCGTGGACTATCACCTCGACGTGGTGAGGTCGCCGAGTTCTCAATAAACCAGACAACTAAATCGGGGAAGTTTAGCTTTGCTAACTTGCCGATTGGTTAGAGGTGAGACGAAACGAAGAATAGCCCGCAATGTGGGAGACGTCTGCCAGAAGGTTGACATCGACCAAGAAGTCTGCAACGGTCCACGAGGCGACGTGATACCAGGCGATCATCACAACGGTCAAGGGGCGGAAGCAGCAACCCTCTCTAAAGAGGTTAGGCCTAATACTTAGAGGAGCATGGATAGATGCTCTGAGACAGCAGCCCTGTCATTATCCTTACCCTGCACAGCGCTCGTAACGCGGTCAGGGGCCATTTATTACTACTGGCTCATCTGAAAGCAAAGGCCGGATTGGATTTCAAAAAAGGAGAAGATTGTTGGGAAGACCACCCTTGAAGAGATGGAAGGACCAATTCGACCTATAATGAGATCGGAACAGGCCATTGGGCTTAATCCTTGTTGTTGATGTGATGAACTTCTTTAAGCCCTTGCCTAAGCCTGACAATAATAATTAATAGAAATTTTCATTAAATTGATTTTATTTTGATAATTTTTATTTTGGAACCTTGGAACTTATCCCCTATATATCCATACATATTACCATTCTATATTCACGGTTTCTGTATTCGCGGCATATTTTCAGAACATATCCCCCGCGAATAAGGAGCTTTTACTGTATTACATTTCAGAAAGAATTTCTACTGCAGTTAAAAATCAACACCCATTCTATGAAAATATCACCGAGAATTTTCCAGCCTTAAAGGACTGAAGGATTGATTTGACATACAAGAAATAGGTCATCATCATCATCATCCGGCATCATGACAGCTGCCACTGTGTTCCAGAAACCAAATGTCATTCCTCTCTGGCCATCCATTGATCTTCTCCCAATCCTCTGATAGTCATAGCCGCTTGCTTTCTTCTTCCTTTCCATTGGGATCCATTCCATAATAATTTTAGGCAATCTTTGCTCTGGCATTCTTTTGACATGGCCATACCACTGTAATCTTTTATTTTCTATGATGTCTATGATGTCCGGCTCCTCTTGTACACCCATAATTTCCCTTATTTCTTTATTTCGTATTCTATCCATCCTAGATTTTCCAGCTGATCTTCTTAAAATATCCATTTCTGTACTTAAAGTTATTTTCATTTTATCCTGGTAGGAATTTGCCAAACTTCAGCACCATATGTTAAAATGCTCTGAACTATGGTTTGATATATTTTTAATTTTCTATTTTGTTTAAGGGTGACAATAGGCGAGTTTAATAAAATTAAGGTAAGCATATGCACAAATATTGTTTTTCTTACTAGCTCTTCACTTAACTTCGAAGCCACGATCCTATGATTTTCAAGTTTCGCAGAAGTTTTAAGTTACGCACCAATTCAACCAGCAATAATATACTTCCCTCATTTTATCATATAATCTACGTAAGTTTTCTTGACTGGAACGTGTGCTGTTCTTTCCTTATTGATTCATGTCCTCGGTTACTTGTCTCAATTATTAAGAACTGCTACTCAATAACTGTGACATCCTATTAAACGCAAAGCCGATTGTAAATACTTTAAAACATGTGACACGAAAAAGTTTCTAAGTTCCAATCATACACCATGCGCATGCGCCAACAAAAGCGAAGTGGTTTACACTACGGAATTACGGTATGCAGCCAACATATACATATTTAACGAACCTAAAAGCTAACCAAACGCAATTTAACTTACCCGAGAAAGACCAACCTAAATGCTAACCTAACGCAATTTACGTACTCTAACCTGTGAAAGACCAACCTAAAAGCTAACTTAACGCAATGTAAGCACTCTAACATGTGAAAAACTAATCTAAAAGAAAACCTAACTCAATTTAAGCACTCTAACCTGTGAAAGACCAACCTAAAAGCTGACCCTAACGCAATTTAAGTACTCTAATCTGTGAAAAGCCAACCTAAAAGCTAACCTAACGCAATTTAAGTACTCTAACCTGAGAAAGGCCAACCTAAAAGCTAACCTAACGCAATTTAAGTACTCTAACCTGTGAAATAATGCAACGCCCAAAAATAAATAATAACTTCTGAAATTCTGAAGTATATGTGTACAGTTAATTAGTACATACTCAATGTTGGCTGCAATGGAACACGTCTTTGTTGTTGCATAGAACGTTAGTTAAAATCAATATCGCTGCCACGTTTTCATGCTTCGTATGTAGTAAATATCATATAAAAATATATTGAAATAATCATTAGAAAAAATGTAAAAATCATAGTAAATGTTGGGAAATAATTTGAAAAATTAAACGCTAAGAATACAATTTGACAGGGGTATATAAAGGAATTAAAAAAGACGCGTCACGGGTTGTAAAGTTTAGCCCGCCGATTAAACTGTATAAATTTCAAAAACAAATGAACAAGGAAAAAACGTGCGACAGGAAGATGAGGTCCGTGATTTCTGAAGTCGAAAACTACAATTTCTCTTAAAAGTGATCCCACAACAGGCCTCAGGAGGCCCTTGGGGTAGCAGGAGGTTAAGGCTCCCACTTTTTCTAGACAATCGGCACTTTATGTCAGCCGGGTTGTCAGCCCTGCGTGACGGCCGCCTTTACCCCCAGAACAAGCGTCTGGTACTCATTTCCGTTAGAGGCTGAGTCGACCCCAGGGCCATAGTGCCGCCAGAGGGTTTGGGTGAGTTTAAAAATCCTGACCCCAACGGGACTTGAACCCTCGACCCTCCGGCTTGTAGCTCAGTGCCTTAACCACTACGCTAAGGCGTGCCCCACAATTTCTCTTAGAGGAGTAAAAGTATGTGGGAGTGTCGCTAACATATTTATCCTCTCTGCCAATTGATATCATCCATAAAATGCAACTGGATCACGCCTACGTCCCAATATTTTTAGAATCAACACATTTATAAATATGTTCTTTCAAATGTTGTATTAATTTCGAGCTAAGTTCCAGTTATAAATTAGAGTCTGGATTATTACGTAATAAAAGAAAAAATTGCAATAGTATATGTTATTCAACTTTTTGTGTGTGAAATCAAGATAAAAGACAGTCAGGAGTCTTACTTCTCATTATACTATTCAACTGTTTGTATGTGGAACCAAGAAAGAGACAGTCATGAGTCTAACTTCTCATTATACTATGTTGCAATCTTACCTTTTAGTATATAAAAATCCGGACTCTATTTATGATGTAAAAAAATCAGATGAGGCTGTATTTTCATTGGTAGGTAACGGTTTTACATTTAAGCGTGTAAGAAAATGCATTTCGCTGTCGAAATAAAGAAAATGAAAATAATAAAAATGTCTATTATCCAGCACATTTCTATGTAAGTTATATGGCAGAATCTTAATTAAATATTTAATTAAAATTTCGGCTAAACTTCACAATCTGTGACGCAACATTTTTTAATTCCTTCATAAATCCTGTCAAATGTTATTCTTAGGGTTTCATTTTTCAAATTATTCCCCACTAATTACAATGATTTTTTTACATTTTTTCTAACGATTATTTCAATATACTTTTCTATGATATTTAACTACATACGTAACATGAAAACGTGGCAGCCATATTGATTTTAACTAATATTCTATGCAACAACAAAGACGTGTTCCACTGCAGCCAACATAGAGTATGTACTAGTTAACTGTACACATACTTCAGAATAACAAAACTTACAACTTATTTTGTGTTGCATTCTTTCACAGGTTACAGTACTTAAATTGCGTTAGGTTAGCTTTTAGGTTCGTTAAATATCGTGTATATGTTGGTTGCATCCCATGATTCCATAGTGTAAACCTCTTCGCGTTTTTTGGTGCATGCACATGGTGTATGATTGGAACTTAGAAACAATATTTTCAAACTTTATAGTGAAAAATAAAATATCCTCAACTCGTGTCCAACTCAGGGCCGGGTCGAGGAATGAGATGAGATGAAGCCCCTATATTTATAGAAGTCTGTGATCGACAAGGGTGCCGGCCGATCACTCCTGACGCATCATAACAGGGGCGAATGAATAAAATGAAACGAAATGGATGAGATGAGTATGAAGAAATGGTGGAATGAAATTTGTAGCAGGGGAAAACGAGAAAACCCCCGAGAAAAACTTGCCCAAGCTCCGTTTCGTCCACCCGAAACCCACATGGAGTGATCGAGACTCGAAGCAAACATGGCGGCTGCTACAGCGAGTTTATAATTTCGGGTTTCAGGTAAATTCCCATTTCTGATTTTCGGATTTCGCTGATTTTTCGGGAATACCTTCCTCGTTATATTTTAATAGTATATACAGGGTTTCGTTTTAAAAATCGAAAATTGCTAATCTAAATAATATATAAAAATGTCTAAATAATTTATAAAATATTGTTGCATATAGGCCTGATTCAGCCGAATGCACTCAAATATGAGGCATTGCCCTCTTTCGCCAACACTTTTTAATATATCCATCCATAGTAATTCTGCCCGAAGGCAGGTCTTTCACTGCAATCATAGCATTTTTTCATGCTATGCTTGCAGCTTTACTAGGGAATTGTGTAGGTGTGGTAGCTTCCCGTTGCTTTCCACACCGGTGAAGGATAATGATGATAATGATAATGGTAAGGATGATAATGATAAGGATGATGGCCACATGATTTCGGGGACCATTTGGGCCTTAAAGTTTTCCTGACATTTGTCTTACAGGTGAGGAAAAACCCCGATAAAAACCTCACCCAGAAAAACTGCCCCGACCGGGGATCGAACCCGGGCCCGCTGCGTGACAAGGCAGCACGCTACCTCGAGACCACAGCGGTGGACTTTTATATATATATATATATATATATATATATATATATATATATATATATGTATTTATTTATATGACGTTATCAGTGCATGGAAAACTCTTTTAGATGGACATTTTATGATAAACGGAATGAAAATAACCAGATCATTGTAGCTTCCTCAGAAAATCAACTACAAAAATCAGTTTATAAATTATGGAAACTAATAAAAGAGTATAATTTAAAGACATCAACAGAGAAAACGAAGTCCGTGGCATTTATTGGAACTCAGCATAAAAGGACAAAAATTGTAATTGGAGCAAACATCATTGAACAAGTAACTTATTTTAATTATCTGGGATGCAAAATTTG
This sequence comes from Diploptera punctata, assembly GCA_030220185.1. Classification (NCBI taxonomy): domain Eukaryota; kingdom Metazoa; phylum Arthropoda; class Insecta; order Blattodea; family Blaberidae; genus Diploptera; species Diploptera punctata. Next base: position 287,787 of record JASPKZ010010688.1, on the reverse strand, counting down.
GATATGGAGAAGAAATTAGGGAAATTTCAACATATATGTGGTTCAATAAGAAGATATTTGAGAAATAAAATCACAAGGGAAACTCAATTGAAATTTTACAAAACAGTCCAACGTCAACATACGGGTCTGAGACTTGGCCTTTAACGATCTATAATAAACATAAAATTGAGACAATAGAAATGAGATTCCTGAGATCTGTTGCAGGTGTATCTTTAAGAGGTCAAAAGACAAGTCAAGATATCAGAGATGAATTATAAATATATAATATAAACGAGAGAATATATAGAAATAAACATAAGGTATGAACGTGTACAAACAATGTCAAATAATCGTTTATCAAAACAGATGCTTCATTATAAACCTCAAGGCCGAAGAAATGTAGGAAGACCAAAACGACGTTGGAAGGAGACCTGTAGCATATTGTGCAGCGGGGAGCGGAACGGGCCAATAGGCTCATACCTTGAAGATGATAATGATGATGATGATGATAATGATGTATGCTAGCATTAACTTAGGACTCCAAAAAGAGAAAATTGTCATTTTAGATGTTACATTTCTGAACATGGACTTATTTACGACATTTCGTTAAATAACAAAGCATTCTCAGAGAAATACACAATCCACTATGTGATGATGATGTAGATTTTGAACAGCAATAACACACTAACAAGGAACAATCCAGAACACACTCTTTTTCAAGACTTAACAGTTGAATTCTCGCATTTCAGTTTTTAACGAAATACTGACTACAAACCTTTGTAACTCAAATAACCCAGACGTGCTTTTGATTCACAAAGAGATGCAGTAGTAACTAAAGAATCTGTATCCTTCAGAAGCTAAAGATCCTGCACATCACATGCTAAAAATATATAATACTAGCTAATACCCGACGTGCGTTGCTACGCCAAAATAAATTAAATATTAAGGGTTAATTAATTATATGGTATATACTGCGACGGGGGCACGCCGTAGCGTAGTGGTTAAGGCACTGCGCTACAAGCCGGAAGGTCGAGGGTTCAAGTCCCGGTGGGGTCAGGATTTTTAAACTGACTCAAATCTTCTGGCGGCACTATGGTCCTGTGGTCGACTCAGCCTCTAACGGAAATGAGTACCAGACGTTTGTTCTGGGGGTAAAGGCGGCCGTCACGCAGGGCTGACATCAAGTGCTGATTGTCCAGAAAAAGTGGGAGTCTTAACCTCCTACTACCCCAAGGGCCTCCAGAGGCCTGTAGTGGGACTACTTTACTTTCTATATACTGCGACGAACCAAACTTGGCGGTTGCTAGAGTAAATTTTTTAATTTCAAATGTCAGGTAAACCCCCATTCCTACCAGTCGAATTTCGCTGATTTTTGGATAATACATACCTCGGTTTATTTTAATTGGATATTCCGAGTTTTATTGTGAAACATCGAAAATTACGATGGCTAGAGTGATTTTTAAATTTTCGTTTCAGGTGAACTCCTACACCTAATGATTTTAGAACATAACATATAACGGCTAAACACTCGTCGCGTCTGAAAACCTGCATATACAATTTCTTTACGAAGATCAGTTGAACGGTTTAGAAGTCTAAAAAGGACAGACATGCTAGTTTTCATACAATTACATATGGATGGTCCATACTATTTTCCTCGTCCAATATGCAAATATATGCATACATAAAATATTGATGTTTCATGTTTTAATGATACGCCACAAACCGGAAAGACGCGGATTCGGTTCCCGATGGGGTCATTTAGCCTAAACTTTTTGGCCCTGGGATCAAATCAGTGTGTACCAGTCGTATATTCGGGTAAAAGCGGCATCACGCAGAGCAACATTTAATATTGAATGTCTAGAAATGTGGGAGTCTTAACATCCTATATCAGGACATCTTAAGGTCGATATTTTTTTAGTATACTTATCAACAGTAATCTAACAAGAGGTTGTGTTTTTCTGAAAAAAATCGCGAGCGACAAAGTCGCGAGTGATTTTGTCTAATGAAAAGCTCAATCTCGCGTTGGATTTGGGATGACTATTTAGCGAATAATATAACATCAGAAGCTAAAAATAATTATAATGATTAATATTTACCAAATGTAAGGTCATGTATTCCAATCTTAATTCCGGGCAATTTCTAAGCCGGCTATATAGTTATAAATAGCATATATTTCTGTTAAATCTCTTTGGGCTTGGGAAAAATCAATAACAGATGATTGTATGAGAAATAACTACACTGCTCAAAAAAATTAGGGGATATTGTAGAATAACCTATTAAGACTATGTTTTTTGGAATAGTATTAGATGCAATCACTTTCTATTACTCCAAGATAATGTAAATAAGAGTTTGAAGTTGTTACGTAACCTCGGTACCACACCAGAGGGCAGTGTCTGTACTGTTGATGTGAAAGGGTGGTGTGGGGGTGAATGTTTTGTTGCTGTTTTTAAATCTAGTCCAGTTTTCAGTTAGTGAATGACTTGCCTTAGGGACAGTGATGCCTCGACAACGTGATTTACCTGAACCAATGGCTTGGAGGGCCATAGGAAGGATGGAAGCTGGACAGACACAACAAGAGGTGGCACAAGCCATTGGGGTGTCTCAAAGCGTGATTTCCAGTCTTTGGAATCATTTTCAAAGAACATACTGTTCACAGAAGAGCCGGACAAGGTCGACCAAGGGCAACAACAGTAAGGGATGACCGTTGCCTCTTGTTAACAGCCCGTCGGAATAGAGAGCAGAATGCAACTCAACTGCGAAATACACTTCAAACAGCAACAGGACGCAGGGTGTCAACTCAAACTGTCCCTAATCGACTGCATGGAAGTGGTCTCTATGCCCGTAGGCCCATGGTGTGTACCAGGTTAACTCCACAACACCGTAGAGATCGCAGAAACTGGGCGGAAGAACATCGTGGGTGGAGGCATGCTGAATGGAGATCAGTTCTTTTTTCTGATGAGTCGCGATTCAACATGGAATGTGATAGTCGGCGTGTATTCATCTGGAGAGAAAAAGGTACACGAAACAATCCAGCTTTTGTACGTGAAAGATCCCCATATGGTGGCGGTGGATTGATGGTGTAGGTAGGAGTCAGTAGTGGTGGACGTACGGACCTCTACGTTATCCAAGGTGGTACTTTGACTGCGGTAAAGTATAGAGATGAGATTCTCCGACCTTTTGTCGTGCCTTATGCTGATACCATAGGTGATTCTTTTCTTTTTATGGACGATAATGCACGACCCCACAGAGCTGGCTTGGTGGACGACATGCTGGAAGTGGAGGGTATCGAGCGTATGCAATGGCCAGCTTCCTCCCCGGACTTAAATCCGATTGAGCATGTGTGGGATGCATTAGGCAGGTGCATTGCAGGCAGACCAGCACCTCCCACAACTGTTCCAGAGCTGCACATTGCTCTTATGGAAGAGTTGCCACGTATCCCCCAAGAACTCATGGCTAATCTCATTGCATCAATGCCATACAGGTGTGAGGCAGTGCTGGCCGTTCGAGGAGACCATACACCATACTAAAGAAACATTTTCACCCATGTTAATGTTGCTTTGTTTGTTTGCCATATTCCTAATCAGGATCTCTTTGACATCTGGTGTGGTACAGAGGTTACGTAATGACTTCAAACTCTTGTTGACATTCTTTTGGAGTAATAGAAAGTGATTGCATCTAATACTGTTCCTAAAAACAGTCTTAATAGGTATTCTACAATATCCCCTAATTTTTTTGAGCTGTGTATTAACAATAATGTAGATTCATTATTATTTTTTAGAACAACAGAACTAACATTTTTTTTTAATTTTTGGAGTTTTCTTTTGGTATTCTTGCTGTACTATATCGATCGTACATTGTTGAATCGTTATCGTTGTCAAAGAAGTAAATCTGCGGAGATATCTCTCATTACGAATTTTAATTTCAAAAGTTCTGTGTAACAACACTGACAGGACGTAGCAATTTTATCGGTTTATGAGATAAATTAGATGTATCTCACTATGATTTCCAAATTATCGATAAATTCATGACTCACGAAGTGAATTTATCTAGAGAATTTAGAAATCAAGAGTGGCATTTGTTAGGACTATTTAACGAATTAAATTAAGCTCTTTACTCACAAATCATTATTTAACTATAGTTATTTTAAAATATTTATATATTTAATGTAAATGGCGATGTTTGAAAACAAATGAGAAAAGATTGGTACGCTTCATTTGTTCATCACTGCAACCACATCACATTATTTATTGCCAAAGGATCGTAATATTGTAAGAATGCACCCTAGCGGAGAAATTTATAACCAACATTATAGGTATTAATTAATTTCTGATGTCCTATGATGTAAATATGCCAATTATATTTTTCTGCAACGTTATTTCCTGGGAAATAATTCGTTTAAGAAAGTACAAATAATGGCCTCTTTTTTTTTGTGTGGCATAATCAATTGCTACAATGTTTTTATATTATCTCCCGCAAGCACTATGTGTTTACATTCGTGCAATATGTGTGTATATATATATATATATATATATACACATACATGTACAATCTGGTAGCCACATGCATTCACTGCAAAATAATGCTATAACCAGATGCTATTCAGAATGTTAAAAAGGAGGAGCTTGATTTTAAAGTGATAAAATTGAGGTGAAAAACGACTGTGATTGGTTTTAAATCAAAAATCATTGAAATGTGATTGGTCATTGACTCCCATTTGGGGCATGAGTTAAATAGTCAATATAATTTGCAGAATGCTTGTTTTGTTCTGCCCCGTTTTATACATAGAATTTTTTCTGTATATTTATTGCAGAATTTAACTTTCCTCTTCAATCTCCCAACAGTTGATATGGATTACACAAGTTAATCCAGTCTGTAACCTGCCAGTAACAAAAATGGAAATACTCCGTAGTGATCATTATACGCATTTTATTTTATAATCAGCATGTGTGTCTGCATTATTGCAATTTAGCACGTTTCACATTTTCCTGCGTCCAATTAATTTACTGTCATTCCAATCTCCATCGTCCAACCATCTTTCCCTTGTGCTGCTCAAAACACCATTAATCCATGTTATTTTTCGCCGTCTTCTTCTTGTACTACCAAGTGGCGCCCATTCTAGAATTCTTCTTGGAAATCTGTCTACTGTCATTCTTGTTACATGACCATACCATTTCAATTGTTTTATTACAATATTTTCTATTGAAATATATGTAGAGCTAAATATTACATGAAAAGAAAAATTAACGCCTGAACTGGGATTTGAACCCGAGACCTTCAACTTCATATGTCAGGGAGATACTCTTCTCCTCTCACGCTCCCTAGTCAAACATTTCTTTCTTTCTTCTTTCTTCTTTCTTTATATACGGCCGCGGTGGACTAGTTGTTATGCTCCTTGCCTCTAGTCCCGAGGGTCACGGGTTCAAAGTACTTTTTTTAGGACGGAAAAATCCAAGGAGCAAGTCCTCCGGGAGGGACTTTAAGCCGTGGGTCCCGAGTCTGAAGATTTTCAGGCTCGTAAAAAATCCTTAAGCCTGAATGAAAAAGCCTCTAAGCAAAATTTACCGAATTTTCCCGTCCTAGTACTACCTTGGTTTCCTAGATGTCGGTATGAGGTGGAACGCTGACCACGTACCACTCAAAATGACATCTATACGAAAACAAGTGTAAGTAAATTAGTATGGTTGAAATTCTTCCCTGTAGGGGGAGAGCGCCTAAATCCCTGTAAAGGGAAAATATAGGCTTATAATACAATACAATATACAATTCTCTATCACAAGAGGCAGTGGGATATCGCTCAGAGAGCCATCTTACGACTTCTATAATAAGAAAGCATTTTAATAAGAATGTTTACTTTATAACAGTAATTACTTTATAAAATATATACCGATTTTTTAATTAAAGATGCGACTCTAGCAACGTCTCCTTGAAACATTCTAAATGTACAGTATTTGTGCAGGAAGTTTAAATTAGAATAAATCACTGCAATTTCTATTCACCTGCACTATACTGGCAGCCCTCACCTGGTACAGAAACACCCCGGGAGATATATATAGGCCTATATATATATTTCCAGTTTTAACAATGTTGATACATTTTTCCGGCACCAATCATTTGTCTTCGATTTCGCTTTATAATTTTCCTCCATTCGTCTCTATTATAACACATTTCTTCCTCTATTTTCCAATCCTTCAAAGTTTCTCTAATCCCTTGGACCCACGTGAGATTTGGTTGTCATTTGTTTCTCATTTCTGATGGTGCCCATCCATTTTTTTTTCGGTATTCTTTCATCCTCCATTCGCATAATATGCCCATACCATTTTAGTTGCTTTTCTTGGATAAATTCTAAAATTGAGTCTTGTACATTCATGTTCTCTTTTATAACTTCAAACCCGGACGAGAAAGGGGAAGGGGAGGAGTAATAACCTAATTAAAAAACCAGGGTTCAGTTGGCTCCGACTAATAGTACTCTGTAAGGGCCCGTAGCAAGGTTTACGGTGATGACATCAACGGCAGAGTCGGCTCAGAAGGAATCCTTCAAGACGGCGGATCTGGCGGAAGAGGTAACCTATCTCTAAGGGAAATAGAGAAACGCTGCCTTGCTGTGAAGAGGGATCTTCAAAGGCTATGGGAAGAAGCCCCAAAGAGAAAATTTCCCGGTCCTCCAGGTTGGGGGTTCATGCGACGGGCTAACTCCCCGTTCATTGGGAAAAAATGAAATGTTAAAAAACCCAATGATTTACAGTCGGACAGATTTTAAAAAAAAGTACTCTGGGATATATTATATAACATTCAAAAACTACCAAATATCCACCGTGGAAGCAAAATTTGGATTCTAAAACAAAGTTGATCACCGAGAGCTGCTGAAATAAAATCCTGCGACAAAATGCAGGATATATGTCACGACCGCGCGGACATAAGTTCTCTGTACATCCCTATCCTGAGCTAATGTTTACCCATCATCCCCTGTATAATCTACTTCCATCAAATCTTGGTTCATGTTATTTTCCCACCTCATTCTTGGGCGTTTTCCGTCTGGTTTTCCTACAAGAAGCTTTTATGCACGTCTTTCATTCCCCATTTGTGCCACATGCTCTGCACATCACAGTCTACGAGACTTAACTGTTATTATATCTGTCTTCCTATAAAGACCATGTAGTTCATTGTTATGTAGTCTTCTCCATTCACCTGTCTGTTCATCTCTCTTTGGTCCAAAAAAATCCTAAGAACTTTATTCTCAAATACTTGTGATATCCTTTCCTCCCTTAAAGTAACAGTCCATGTTTCACATCCATATAATATAACTGGGTGAATAACGGTTTTATATTTTTTCAGTTTAATGTTTTTTTAAGGAATTGGGACGTCGAGAGTCCTTGTAATATACAATAACATACATTTCCAGAACTGAGCCTATGTTTAATTTCTTTGTGCACCTCATTCCTATTTGTGATTATTGTTCCTAGGTATTTGAATTTAGCCACTTCTTCAAAATATCCCTCATTTGTCAGCAGCTGTCCATTTCCATTATACAGTAAAACTTGCTCAAAGCGGAATCGCAGAACCAATTAATTTTTCTATATTAGACAACATTCCGCATTATAAAAAAAAACTATATTAGATTATAGAGCGCCGTATATGTCTTTTTATGTACCTTGGATTAATTGTAGTTCAGCTGCCGTTGGAAAGTGAAGTATAGTATGTACTTCGACGGCAACGCGCGAGAAAAAAAAAAGTCCCGTTTCGTCATCGTTAAAAAATGTATCTTATGCGCGTATCCTGAAACTAAAATATGCAGTTTCGGTTTCCACTCACTAACTATACTTTCGTCCACATCCTTTGATTCCCCGCAAATTTCATTCCACACTACATTGTGTCGTCTTTTAAAACTGTCCACAACCTGAAGATTCCTTGAAATCGTTATTCCTAGGGATAGGCCCCTATACAATAGCTAGATCTTGACTTTGGAGCATCGGTCCGGAAATTTGGAGATTTTTTATCATGGACTTGGAAAAAATACCTCGTTGATTTCTTCTTTCTCTCTCTCTCCATTTCAGAATTTCCTTGCAACCATTCATTCGTTATTTTTTCTTTGCCTTTTAAAATCTCAAACTTGGGGTTTTCCACATTTAAATTTAATCGTTATTTCGCGTACAGAGTTTTTTTTTCTTTATCTTCAATCATTTTCATTTTTTCATTTAATGACAGTTATACATACGATTTAGCCATCTTTATTCCGTAAATTCAGAACGCTACCAGTGAAAGATACGTACAAAATCGGTCTCTGATCTTAAACTAATTTAAGATTTTACAGTGCACAGGTTATTTGTAAGACAGATGTCACACGCCAAATATTTGTTAAACGAGCCTGTATGTCGCAAAAGGGTGTGCAGTGAGGAAGAAAGAAAATTCCAGGTGCAGGTATAAACTCTACTTCGCCCGACGCGGGCGGCAGGAATAATAACTTATTGTTAATTCGCCTAACGGGAAATAAATAAAGTGGAAACTAATTTATTTCTCTCTGTATCTTTCCGCCTTATAAACATTTTTTTCATGAATTGTGTAGAAATATCCTTCCGTTTCCGCATTGGACAATTTCCGTTTTATACTAAATAAATACACGTAAAATTACTCTTATTTTGCCGGGACCAATAAATTTGTTCACATTGGACAGATTTCCACATTATTCTACACTCCGGATTAAACAAGGTTTATTGTATAATGCATTTCTGTAAGATCAGGTATATATTTCCAATTCTTTTTCTTAACAATTCACATGCCAAAATACACAAGCTATATTATAAACTTGATAGCAAAGCATAAAAGTGATGGATTCTAGGGCATTTCCTCAAATTCCTGACAGAAGCTGGACCAATCCACTGTGGAATCAACGGTTCTTTATAGACCAGTGACAGTTACAATTATTTGAATCCGGAAGTTACTGCTCATACACAGAGTGACAGTAGAACACCAGTTCATCATAATTTGTAATTTATGATTTGGCATTTAGCCATGAATTGGACGATGTTATGCATCAACTAGCTAAGTGTCATTTTTAAAAAAAATAAGATTTTGATGCCATCTGTTGCACTGTCTTTTTCTTAATATTATTCTTTATTTGTAGGATTTTCATCTTGTTTATTTCCCAAATTACTCCTCAGAGGAAGACATATTGGATGTGCATCCACTGTCTATCCATCTCTTGGCTGGTCTTCCTCTTGTTCTTCTCAAGTACATTGGTCTATCATATTTAGCTCTTTTTGCAAGACTGTTGTCTTCCATTCTTTCTATGCAATTTTTCCAATATATTCGTCTGTCTATAATAAATTTGGTTGTCTTGAATTTGACATTTGTCTCTAATTTCTGTATTGTGTATCCTATCAAATGTTTCCCCTGAATAGTTCTTAAGATCTTCATTTTCACATGTGCTTATTATTTGTTCATGAAGTGTATGCATATTTTTAGCACCAAATCTTTAAATATAATCATATTATTAAAGAAAAATATAAATGCCATCAGTCCTATAAATATGGGTGGTGGTTTATGTGGAAGTGGTTTTGTTGATTGAGATGAATTTATGTTGTCTGCATTCTCAGTACCATCCATAAGTGTATCATAAGGATTATATACATTTATTGATGGAATATTTTGAGGAGGCTTGCTGATTTCATTATACTTTCGTTTTTTCTACGAACTTGTTGGTAGTTTGGATTCTCATCATCATCAAGAAGTCTCTGTATAGTAATATCATCTTGTGATATATTATAGTCATCTTATTTTTCATTTAATTGAGGCATGGAGATTGTTTCTGTAATATTAGACATATTATTATAACTAACAGACTTACTTACAGTTCTGTTATTCCGTTCCTTAGGACCTTCGTATGTTTTTAAATTGACATTCTTCTTAAATATAAGATTTATGTCACATAGGCCTATACCAATTTGTGGAAATTCACTTGATATCTTATCATTCATGGTCTCTAGAACTGATTTGCCATATTGTTCAATGTCCCTTTTCGGTCCAGTTAAATTTAAATTAAGTTGCTGTCTTTCAGTCAGATTACTTAAAACTAATACTTACACATGAAATTAATATTATTATCAATATAGTTAAAATAAAATAAACACAAACACACTTAAATTATGAAATAATCAATATTTGTAATTCAATTGAAATTCGCAGTTGCAACAAAAAGCACAGCCACCTGGTTAAATAATAAACCAATTACCTTACACCGTCATCTGTTAGAATCGTTTGGAACTCACAGATAATTATAACTCTTTGTCAAATAATAAACAAATAATTTGCAATAAAAATAATGTGACTATAAATTTAGTTATAAACTTCCCTAAGTCTCAAGTTGGATCAAACTGCACACAGTGCGCAATATTTTATTAAAATCGGTTCAGTAGTTTAGGATTCCATCGCGGACAAACAACGTGACACATAATTTATATATATATATATTCTACCAGGTATATTATATGAATGCGAAACATGGAGTCTTACTTTAAGGGAAGAAAGGAGATTATGAGTATTTGAGAATAAAGTTTTAGGAAAATTTTTTGGACCAAAGAAAGATGAACAGACAGGTGAATGGAGAAGACTACATAACAATGAACTACATGGTCTTTATAGGAAGCCAGATATAATAAGAACAGTTAAGTCTCGTAGACTGTGATGGGCATGACATGTGGCACAAAAGGAATGAAAGACGTGCATGGAAGCTTCTTGTAGGAAAACCAGAGGGAAAACACCCAGTTGGTAGACCAAGAATGAGGTGGGAGAATAACATCAACTATGATTTAAGGAAATTAGATTATACAGAGAATGATTAGAAAGCATTAGCTCAGGATAGGGATGTATGGAGAGTTTATGTCTGCATGGCCATGAACCTATGGGTTCGATAGTGCCAGTGAGTGAGTGAGTGAGTGAGTGAGTGAGTGAGTAAGTAAGTAAGTAAGTAAGTAAGTAAGTAAGTAAGTAAGTAAGTAAGTAATGGAATGTCTGCATGGCCATGAACCTACAGTTTGATAGTTAATGGAAAATGTTAAATTTAAATATCACACAGTCAAACGTTGTCCTACCAGAACTCCAAAGATCCAATCATTTCATTGTAGACAAAACTAGAAAGGGTCTGATTAATAAAAAAAAGCAAAAACCAACTACAATTATTGTAAAGAGAAAACAGTGTTTATAATAAAATAATTTATCATACAGCATATGTTATACATATATAAACAATTTGGGAATAAGGCACATAATTATCACATTTTTTGTGTATTTGATTATATTGCTGTAGAATGTGTTACTGGCTTAACAATCTAGGAAACACATAATTACAATGAATTTTGAGGAAAGTGGGTAAAGGAAAGCTAAGGAAAAGGCAGGGAAAACCATGAGAAACTCTAATAAAGAATATAGAGAATGGTGGCAGAACAAACAAGAATATCAGAAATGAAAATAATGTGAAATTATCCATACAACCAGACAACCATTCCGGAGTCAACACAAATATATTAAACATTTTAATTCCTGTTGAGCGCTATCTATTTGCTCACATAATTTGCACCCCCCCACATATTATGCACACCATAATTTTTAAGCGGTTATTTTGAACTTTATTTTTGCTCCCTGTATTTTGCGCACACATTTTAGATAGGGCCTACATTTTATTCTCAGTGTAGTAGGGATTTCCGTTCCCTGAATTCAATTCCTAATTCTTACATTGCAACCTAGGTCATTTACCAGCAACTGAACTACCTGCTTCACAAAGAAACATAAAGTCCCACTACTTTATCAATGCTTGCTCTTGGTAGAGAAATGTTTTAGAAAACTAATATCAGTATTTCAGTTGACTTTCAATACTTCGTGACCCAAAAACAGGTAAATATCCTGCTTTAGAAGATGAAGTTTTAATTAATTTTCAACAGTTGCAGAACAACGGTAGCACAGTTACATATGACATGCTATAACTACATGCATGTGAAATTGCTAATTCTCACAACATAGACGATTTACGGTATTTGTATTGTTTCATTTGTATAATAATTATTATTGTTTATAGATTTATCATTATCAGCATCAGCAGCAGTAGCATCATCAAGGATTAGACCGTAAGGTCTGTTCCGATCTCATGCTAAAATTGGTCTGTCCATCTTTTACTGGGTCTTCCAACATTTCTTCGTCCTAGTTGTTTGTAATGAAGAATCTGTTTTAGAATTCTATTGTTACCCATTCCATTGATGTGGTCCATCCATTCATCTCTGTACTGTGCAATTCTATCTAATAGTTTGAATATATTTAATTCATCGTAATCAAATGGTAAAGAGAAAAATGTATGCCTCAACTGGGAATCGAACCCCGAACCTTCAGCTTTCTGTGCTGATGCTCTATCCATTGAGCTAATTCAGGCTTCCTTCCCATCCAAGCATAAATCCTTCCTTTACCTTACTCTCTTGGTCCAATGATTCATTGCATTTGAATGTGGGACCAAGAGAGTAAGATAAAGGAAGGATTTATGCTTGGATGGGAAGGAAGCCTGAATTAGCTCAAAGGATAGAGCATCAGCACAGAAAGCTGAAGGTTCGGGGTTCGATTCCCGGTTCAGGCATAAATTTTTCTCTTTACCATTTGATTACAATAATTTAGTTGTGTACATTAATTTACTTATTTCAATCATAGTAACAGCTTTAGCTTCTTAATATTAATTTAATACTTAATTCACTTTGTATATTTTCATTTCGTTTTCAATCTGTTACTGTACTCCTCAGAAACCTCATTTTTGACGTTTCTATTCTTTGTTCTGGTTTTTGTTAAGACGCAGTATTCCGATCCATATAGTAGTGCTAGAACTGTCATTGTTTTATAAAATTTTAAAAGTGTCTCCCTTCTATAAATTATTACTGCATGATTATTATTTGTATAATTAAAGATTACCTACAGTGTTATGCTATAAAATTATAATAAGAGATGACAAAATTACTGTATTCTCCTTAATTACTACAGTTACCTACCATAATTAAGATAATTCAGAACAGGAACTCATAATTTTTTAAAAATCTGCATATTTTATGCTCCCCAAATTTTCAGTGGCCAAAGTAAATTAAAAAGTGCACAAATTACATGAGCAAATATGGTATTTAATCTCTAGATTGTTTAATTTCACAAGAAGAACATTAACCAATTCAGAAAATCCTGATTGGGAACAAGTTGATAATTGAAACAAGTCCACATGAAAAAAATGTTGTTGTAAGATTAAGATGTGCACAAATTTTCTCAATTTAGAACTGTTTTTTTGTTCATAATCTCACGGAATTACTTATTTATTATTTGGTATCTTATTTAGATAAAATTGAGCACTCAGGAAATTTGTATACAAAAGTAGAAATCCCAATTTTCTTATAGCAAATATCAGTACATGAAAGAAATATGAATGGAAGACATTTATAAATTTAAAACATCCAGTACTAAAAAATATACACATTTCTCAACTGTTGATCATTTTCTGTACTGAAAATAATTAAATATTCCCTGTTGTTTCTTCTTCTTCTTCATTTCCAAGTAGTTTTGTCATACACCACAAAAACTGGTATGTCCACAGATAAATTACTGGCCTTCTAACGATGACCTCTGAGAGCAACTTGCTTGGAAATGAATAATAGAAGTAGGTGATTGTCATGGACAGTCAACATTTTTTTCAGCTGTCCAACAATAACACACAATGTCCAAACCATGAAGACAAGATGAACTACCAATATAAAAGAAGAAGAAAATCCAACTGATACATTACCTTGTTAGGAATTTACACTGAGATATTAAGAATTAAATTAATGTTTTTATTACCTCACCTCATATCCTTTTTCTTCTAGACTACAGTTTTGGAGCTTATCTCCATTATCAGTAGCCTCTCATCGACTGATGTTATGTCGTTTCTTGGCGGTTTTCTGAGATATTGTTTATTTATGTAAACTCACCTCGTTCTTCTTCTTCTTCTTTAAACTAGTTTCAAAACTTTAATCACTTCCATCATCAGTATTTTGACGACCATTGTTATGTTGTCTTTAACAAGACATGGCTCTTCAAGACGACAGAACAGTTGTCAAAATACTGATGAAGGAACTGATTAAAGTTTTGAAACTAGTTTAAACAAGAAGAATATGAGTGAGTGATAAAAGTTTACATAAATAAAAAATGCAACTGATACAGTCTGTTTGTCTATACCATACATGAGATACGAGTACTCCCTTGTGGGAGTTACTTAACCAAGCAAATTTAGTAATGCTATTAAATATGTGTAAGAAATAACACTGATAATTATTAATGAGTTGTATATTTTGACTCACCTCATATTTCCTGATTTTTGTGCAGACTGGTTTCATCGCTTCTGTGCAACATTCTCAATGCATTAAAACTGTTGCCTTTGTGGTTGTCCTTCCTGCAAGTTGATTTTTGCTCCCTCTGTTGGCTGACCAATGAACTTCCAAATCAATTTTTTTTCTCTTTCACCAGGAATTTCAAAATTCATGGTTTTCTGTTTATTGTTGCATATATCAATTTTTTTCCAAATTGTGAGTTCCTTAGATTTTTCTAACTGTTTTAGTTTCAATTCTGTGTTTTTTCTGACCTTGCATGTGCAGCTATTGCAGATTTTTCTATTTCTCCTCTCCATTTTTAACATATCTAAGGTGTTCTTTCAATCTTGTATTGAAGTTTTTTTTTGTTCTTTCCTAAGTATACCTTTCCACAATCTTTATAATCAATTTGACATTGTATTATAAAAAACAGCAAATGAGAATGGTTTTCAGAAAAAGATTATTTGTAAAAAAATAAACAAATTCAAGAAACAAAAAGTGATAAATGAAAGTACTCTTCAGACAGATAAAGAAATTGGTAAAAAATTCAAGCAATTTACATATGATTGTTTAGTATTTAATAAGTTTAAAAAATTTTCAGCAAATTTAACATTAAATTAGCAACGAAAAATTATTACAGTTTGAATAAATTAATTAAAACCAACAAAATAAAAAGACTGATGACGGCAACAAATCAGGAATTTATCATATTGATTGTAAAGATTGTGAAAAAATATACATAGGAAAAACAAACAGAAACTTAAATACAAGATTGAAAGAACACCTTAGAAATGTTAAAAATCGAGAAATAGAAAAATCTGCAATAGCTGCACATGCCTGGTCAGAAAAACACAATTGAAACTAAGGCCAAATTACTAAAACAGATAGAAAAATCTAAGGAACTCACAATTTGGGAGAAAATTTACATCTGCAAGAATAAAAAGAAAACCATGAATTTTGAAATTCCTGGAGAAAGAGAAAAAAAATTTGATTTGGATGTTCATCGGTCAGCCAGCAGAGGGAACAGAAGTCAACTTGCAGGATGGACAACTGCAAGGCAACAGTTGTAATGCATAGAGAATGTTGCACAGAAGCAACAAAACCAATCTGCACAAAAATCAGGAAATATGAGGCGAGTCAAAATATACAACTCATTAATAATTAGTAATGCTAATTTCCCTGCAGATGTCAGCAAGTGACAGGGCAACTGAATTTAGAAGTACAGAAAGTATTTGAAGATAGATGAGACATCCTGCAAAAAAAAAAAGATACAATTAAATAAAGATTAGTGACATATGTGTCAGTGTTAACATTAAGGCCGGTTATTCAAGCACCAAGTTCTCTAGGCTACGCTATCTCCATCTTCCATAAGCTGAGGCTCTCATCTTTCAATTATTCGCAGAAACTTTCTTTTAAATAAATACCGATATCTTAAAATAATTGAAGACTACGCTAATTTTGGAATATATTAACCAGTACCAACTAAATTGGAAACACCATCTTGAAAGAATGAGATCAAATCGGATCCCCAAAGCTGTTTATAATTATATTTCAAGAGGACGAAGATCTCTGGGCCGTCCTATGAAACGCTGGAGGGAAAATTTTCTATAGGATCATAACAAGCCTTGGCCTAATACTTGAAAGGGAGAAGAAGAATCTTGTTATCACATGATGTTGAATAGAGTGAGCCAGTTAGAGTAGGTTCTGCATGATCCACATAATTAACCACGGAGAGACGTGCTGAGAGCACTCTTCGCAGAAAGCTTGGTTCTTGAATACCAGCCTTAATTTATAGATTCATGTCACTGTTAAAAACTTAATTTAGATCATTTGTGTACTCAAATTTTCATAATTTAAAATGAAATTAAATGAATAATAGCACTATACACTATATACTCTGAAACTAAGTCACTATAAAATAAAAATAATTTTCCTGGCAATGAACTATCTAACAAAAGGAACTCACGGTTTGGGAAAAGATCCACATTCAGAAAAACAAAGGATAATTTATGAACTTCGAAATTCCCGCAAATTCTGACCTGATCCAGAGGTTCATCGGTCCACCAACAGAGGGAAGAAGAAGAGTTTCTTCCGATCGACATAACATCAGTCGCCAAAATAGTACTGAAGATAAGACAGTTATAGTCTCGAAATTGTGACCTACTTAGAAGATTTGTATGAGGAGAGGTAAGAAACATTTGATTTTACCATATCTAACCTAAATTCACTTTCTACATTACATTCTTCTCAAATGGTAAGTTTTCACTTTCTACAAACTACATAGAAAGGATTTCAACAGCAATCCATCCATCCATAGTAATTCTGCCGAGGGCAGGTCTTTCAATGCAATCATAGCATTTTCATGCTATGCTTTGCAGATTTACTAGGGAATTATAGATGTAATAGCTTTGTTGCTTTCCGCACCAGTGATAGATGATGATGGCTGGATGATTTTCGGGTACCATGGGCCTAAGCTTCCTGACATTTGTCTTTCAGGTGAGGAAAAACCACGAGAAAAACCTCACCCAGGAGCCTGTCCCAACTGGGAATCGAACCCAGACTCAATGCGTGACAAGGCAGCACGCTACTTTGAGACGACAGCAGTGAACTTCAACAACAATAACAACATTAATAAAATTTAGTTTGATGAGTGAGAAAATATTCTTAATCAGAAAAAATCAAGCCAATCTATATAATTTCATTTGTATTTTTGAAAGTGCAATACTACAAAAGCTAAGATTTCATTGAATTACAAAACTTACCATCATCGTAAACAGATAAGAAATGTAATGTTTCTAGTACTGGATAACAAAAAGATCTGTTTAGCTATTTTTCTGAGGAATCTTCATAATCACACTCTTCACTTCGGTGTAAGCTTGCATCCCATATTCTCCAAGTTCTCGGCCATGTCCTGACAACTTAAATCCTCCAAAAGGAACTTGTGGTGCAAGAACGTTGTAGCAATTCACCCTGTAACAATATTCACCAGTTTAATTAACATCAAGATTATGTCAAATACTATTTGATATAAAAATGAATTGGGAAATGTCAAAGTTAAATATGAGAAATAATATTATCAGGTTCTTAATTCAATAATTAATGAGTCATTTTTTACATGTTACCTCATACTTTGTTTTCGTAAACATGAGAACTGCATAATAACAATCAAAATGAATTGTGAATTCTTCTTACCTCGTATATCTATTTTTTTAAACACAGAACTGCAGTATCGTGAAATGCATCATTCGCATCTTCAGCTGTTTTCACGACTGTCAATTTTTTCTCTTGCTGGTAATTTTCCAGTTATTAATTAACTGCAGTTCTGTGTTAAAAAAGCATAGATATATGAGGTAAGAAGAATTCATGATTCATTTAATTCTTATTAAGAAAACCTCATAATTAAGGTAGAATATACCTCATAGTGAGAATTCCTAAAATAAGTAAACCTCATAATGTTAAAATTCCCAAATTTATTATATTAAAATAAAAAAAACAAGAACTGCAGTTTTTAAGAGAATATCTCTCTCATTTTCAACCGACATTATGACAACCAGATTTTCGTTGGAATCTCCATCAATATCATTGCCATCTGATGTTGATTTGATGGTCCTGTTTATCAGGAATTTCGAAATTCGTAATTGCAGTTTCCATGTTTAAGAAAACAAAGTATGAGGTAAGATGTAAAAAATGATTCATTAATTAATGAATTGGGAATATCACATTAAAACTACAACAGAAAAGGTGAATGAAAGATGCAACATTTTAAAGAGATTAGCAAAAACAAAATGTCAACTTTTACTGGAAGGCCAGAGAGAAAATGGCATCATTGTCAGTTCCTGCCATTTGATATATAAATAAATATTTCGATCTTGCTCCAGTCCAGTAGGAAGACATAAAAAATCTATACAATACAATTCTGATTAATTTAAACAACTTAACAACTAATAAAAAATGAGTCATATCTCACCTCATACTTTCTTCATGCATGATACCGCAGTTTCAAGAGGCCATCTTCTCATCTTCAGCCATCTATACGACTGTCATGAAGAAGGCTGAAGATGAGAGATGTGTCTTGAAATTCTGGTACTGTGCACGAAGAACACAAAGTATGAGGTGAGATAGACTCACTTTTTATTAGTTATTAACTTTAAAAGTCAGCTGCAGTGGACTTAGTGGTAATGCTCCTTGCCTCTGGTCCCAAGGGTCGCGGGTTCAAACCCGGCCGGGGTCGATGGATTTTTAGGATGGAAAAATCCAAGGAGCAAGTCCTCCAGGAGGGACTTTAAGCCGTGGGTCCCGATTCGAAAAATTTTCAGGCTCGTAAAAAATCCTTAAGCCTGAATGAAAAGGCCTCTAAGCAAAATTTACCGAATTTTCCCGTCATAGTACTACCTTGGTTTCCAAAATGTCAGTATGAGGTGGAACGCTGACCACGTACCACTCAAAATGACATCTATATGAAAACAAGTGTAACTAAATTAGTATGGTTCAAATTCTTCCCTATAGGGGGAGAGCGCCTAAATCTCTGTAAAGGGAAAACATAGGCTTACAATACAATACAATTAACTTTAAAACCTCATAATGTTCATCATCCTCTTATCATGTTCTCCTTTCGGAAGGTCGATTCCAAATATGCCTCCAACCATCTCTATCTTCCCATGCTTTCCTCCTGTTTAGTTCTTCCCAGTCATATCCTCTTTCTTGTAGACTTTTCTTCACCTGGTTAATCCATCTTTCTTGTGGTCGTTTTCCTTGTATATTGACATTTAACAGTCTTTGTGGTAGTCTTTCCTTTTCCATTCTTTTTAAATGTGCAAACCATTTTAATGTATTTTTTTCTATGTCTGTTAATTTTTCTACATTAAGGGCCACATGCAAAGACATTTGTTGCTTCTCAATTACTTCCAATCACTGGTGAGCTGAGTTTTCTATGAGAACATTTATTGATCAAATTAGTGAGTTTCTCATCAAATCAAGCATGAACTCAACTCATGTTTTTTCCGTCAACGTTGGTAACAAAAATACTTGTTTTCAATGCTTTCCAATTACATAGGCCTACAGATATTTCTATAATAAATTTAGGCTATTCTTTATAACCTGTGAAGTGACTTTTTTAATTACTTCATAAACTCCTGTCAAATTTTATTCTTAGGGTTTCATTTTTTCAAATTATTTCCCACCATTTACAATTATTTTTACATTTTTTCTAACGATTATTTCAATTATAATATTTAATTTTATATATTCGTGAAAAATCCTCAAATGGAAATTTCTATCGTTGTCTCAAAATTAATAGACGAAATTACGACATTATGACTTCTATGTTTGATTATTACTATTATTATTGTTATTCCGTGTAAGGTTTATGCCTAAACTAAAAAAGAAATGTAAGTAAATAATTTAATGTGGTATGGCTACTGAAAAATTTAACATAATTTTTATATTTTTAAGTTAGGTCTAGACAGAAAATTTAGTTAATAAATAATCAATTAAAAGTACACTTATACCTTCAGTTATATATTTTTAAAAATTGTGTACCATATTTATAACTCATGAATATAATACTATTGCCTAATAACAAATCACTGGCATTATCAAACCCAGAGATTTATGTCTGCACGGACATAAGCTCTCCATACATCCCTATCCTGAGCTAATGGTTTCCAGTCATTCCTTGTATAATTCACCTCTCTCAAATCATGGTTACTGTTATTAGTTTCCATGCCCCTATTTCATTCCCCATGTCTTGCACATCACAGTCTATGAAACTTAACCATTCTCATTACATTTGGTTTCCCATAAATACCACGTGTAGCTTTCTGCTATGTAGTCTTCTCCATTCACCTGTCTGTTCATCTCTTTTTAATTTAAGATTTTTCCTAAGAATTTTATCAGATCACCTAATAATAATACATCATCAATATATACCAACAATGTATTAATACCATTTTAATTATACCTCTTCTTTTATCATCTTAGAGATTTGATTACCTGCTCTAGTATAAAATTGAATAACAGAGGAGACACAGCATCAGCTTGCCTTGAACCATTAGATAAAGAGTTTCTATCTGTTATTTTTTAAAAATAAAATATAGATATTGATAATACTAGAATCTACCACAGTTATGCCTACAGTCACAAATGGATGTTAAAATTTAATAAATTGTTTATCACAGAATTTTTTAAAAAAATCTGTTTTATAACAAATGGTTTTTAAATGAGATTTACCCAGTGTTAAAATATCATTCTCTTTCATATATGCAAATGTCATGAATTTGAAAATGATATTGTTTATTCTTTCTTCACTCGCCTCATACTTCTTAACTCCCACGCATACTTGAGTTTCGTCACTTCATTTGTGACATTCTCAATGCTGTATTACATTCACAACTGATGTCCAATGGCCTTCTATCCTGCAGACTGACCTCCGTGCCATCTGATGGCTGACCGACGAACTTCCAAATCAATCCCCTCTCCTTATAACCGGGTATTTCAAAATTCATAGTTGTGTTTTTATTCTTACATATGTAAATTTTTTTCCCAAATTGTGAGTTCCTTCGGTTTTTCCAATTGTTTAAGTAATTTTGTTTTGGTTTCTATTCTATGTTTTTCTGACCAGGCATGTGCAGCTATTGCAGATTTTTCTGTTTCTCCATTTTTAACATTTCTGAGGTGTTCCTTTAACCTTGTATTTAGATTCCTTTTTGTTTTTCCTATGTATATCTTTTCACAATCTTTACAATTAATTATTTCCTATCTACATAACTTGAAAATGATGTATCTGAAGCAGATTTGCTCTGTTTGTATAATTATTATCTCTGGGCAGACCCTTCAAATGTTGGATTGAGACCATAACAGACCTGTAGGTCTATCACATGAAAGGAAGAAGAAGTATAATTATGCTGTAATTAACAAAGGTGTAGTGTGGCACATTGCATATTAGTAGCACTGTTTAATTCTATATATTTGCATTAACCAAATACTCTTTGTATGAGCAAATATACTGTACGGTTTTAATAGGGATATTAACCCTTTGTTACATAAATGTAATATTTCCAAAGATTTTTATGTCTGCTGAAAAAAAATCATACAGAGTTTATCTACTAACTTGTGTAAATTAAAAAGCATATATCTTATTGCAATAGTTGACAGAGTTATAATGCAATGGAAAAAAGTTTGGGCTCTCTATGATAACAAATATTAGACTATGAAATATATTTTTTAGTAATGTTTATTTTATACTGGGATATAATGAAATACCCCTATCAATTATTAACCCATGAATGATGATTCTTTATCAAAATTAATTGCCATAGATCATTTTGCGAAATGTACACACATACATATTATGAAAGCCTCTAAAAAAATTGGAAAATAGGCATAAACTAATTTCTTAAATATGTTAAATTATCATCACAGAGTACCATCCTCGTTATAAATAAATTTTGTTATCATGAAGATCAAAATTGTTAGTTTAGACTACAGTTTGATATCTGTTTATTTTAATAAGAAAATATTAAATATTTGTATTATCACCCATTAAAACCTAAGTAAAAATTCTGTTATGTACTTAATTTTAATTATTTAACAAACAAAAGTACCAATAAGGCCTAAACTTATGCGTGTAACTTACTATAATTACATACGAAATAATAGAAAAATCATTATTTTAGACTTCCGTTTGATACCAATTTATTTTATAAATAAATATTAATTCTTTGATATTTGTATTATCACCCCATTTAAAACTAAGTAAAAATGCTGTTATGTAAATCATTATTATTTATTTAACAAACAAAAGTGCTAATAAGGCTTAAACTCATACATAACTAACTATAATTACATACAAAATAATAGAAAAATCATTCATTCATTTAATTATTAGAGATTTTTAACCAAGTTTTATATGTATTATTAGGCCTAACCTCAAAATGTTTACAATATATTTCAAGAAACATACAATTTTAATAAATTATTTATTTAAAATAAGAGACATATAAGTTGTAACAGACAATGACATAAATATTTTATGAAATTAAGAAAAAAATATACATTGAAGCAGTCATAATTTCACGCTTGAAAGCGCAAAGTCACCTCGCCAGGTAGCTTATGGAATTTCCACTTGAATTGGCAATTATTATCGCATGAACAGATTGTTGAATATGCAAAACGTCTTTGGATGGAACTTACACAATTATCTACAGATGAATACTACTTTTACGTACGAATGTGTTCATAGATACGAGCCTTAATATCTCCCTGATTTTATCATTCCTTATTCTATCACTCCTTGTTTTATGTACCATTCCACGTAAAAATTTAATTTCTTTAGCTTGGATTCTGCTCAAGTCCTCCTTTCTCATAATGTTCTTTCTCATAATTAATTAATTATATGAAAAACAACTTACCAAACTGTACCAGCTCGAATACCTTGAATCAGATAATTTGCTTTTGTCAATGTCTTTGGTAAAGACAGCAGCAGCCAAACCGTAATCTGTTTTGTTTGCTCTTTCTATCAGTTCATCCAACTTCTTAAATCTTAAAATTTGCTGCACTGGTCCAAAGATCTGAAAGAAAAAAAAAATTTATTTAATATATGCAGGAAAATATCCAACTCAGTAATAATTAAAACAAACACTGATTATTTTTATTAATTTAAAACCGGAGGAAAAACAAAATATAAGCTGAAGTACAAAATCTGACTCATTTACTGATTTTTCAAGTAGAGCTTTATAGAATTAAATTAATGTTTTTATTACCTCACCTCATATCCTTTTTCTTCTATACTGCATTTTCGGAGCTTATCTCCATCGTCAGTAGCCTCTGGTTGGCCGGTGTTATGTCGTTTCTTGGCAGTTTCCTTCTTACTTCTATCGGTGGACCGATGAACCTCTGGATCAGGTCAAAATTTGCGGGAGTTTCAAAATTCATGAGTTTGTCTTTCTTGTTTTTTTGGATGTGGATTTTTTCCCAGACTGTGAGTTGTTTGTTTGTTTAGGCTAGCTTCTGTATCAATTAAATGTTTTTCAGACCAAGCATGGGCTGCTACAGCTGACTTGTCCACTTCACCCTTTTTTACATTTCTAAGGTGTTCCTTCAATCTAGTTTTTAAATTTCTTTTTGTTTTTCCTATATAGATTTTGTCGCAATCTTGACATTTGATCTGATATATTCCTGATTTATATTCTTCTCCAATTTTTTCATTTTTGTTGGTTTTAATTATCTTGTTTAGGCTGTATTCATTCTTTGGGGCCAATCGAATGTTAAACTTATTGAAAATTTTCTGGAACTTGTGGTGTTTTAAAGGATGGTAAGTGAATTTTTTGAATCTTATGTTCTCTTCTGATTGTTTTTTAAGTGTGCTTTCATTAATTAGTTTTTGCCTTTTAAACTTATTTATTTTCTTGTGTACCATGTTCTCTTCATAACCTTTTTCTATTGCTACTTTAATTATGTATTCTTTTTCTTTTTCATATTTTTCACGGTTCAGGGGTACATTCACCAATCTGTGTGTTAGGCTATTGAATACAGCTTCTTTGTGAGCGAAATGGTTGAATCCTGATGCCTTAATGTAGTTATCTTTATGTGTGTTCTTTCTGTATATTCCAAATTCTATTTTGTTTTTTTGTTTCTAGTTAGGTTTAGATCCAAAAATGAAATTTGTCCGTCAGTTTCAGTTTCCATTGTGAATTTTACAGTTTTGCTCTGAAGGTTCAGGAGTTTCAAGGCATCTTCTATTTGTTTACGGTTTATAATGGCTATTATATCGTCAAAATATCTGCGCCAAAATTTGAAAGTTAATGGGTGTCCCCTTGTGATTTTCTGTTCGAAACTACCCATGAATAAATTGGCCAGAAAGGGAGATAGGGGGTTCCCAATGGAAAGTCCAAAATTTTGTTTGTAGTATTTCCCATTGTATGTATAGAACATTTGTTCGATGCACAATTTTGTCAAAATGATGTATTCTTCTATCTTTTCCTTTTCCAAATTATTATTCGTTAACCATTTTTCCAGAATATCAATGGTGGTTTCTCTTGGGACATTGGGAAACAATGAAACTACATCAAAAGAAACTAACCTGTCAGTTGGTTCTAATTCTGTGTGCTTGAAATTCTCTATCAATTCCAAAGAATTGTCGATTGAAAGGTTCTCAAACCCTCCTATATTCTTGTATTCGCTACATAACCATCTAGATATTTGGTATGTAGGAGACCCTATACAGTTGATAATGGGTCTCATTTTGTTTCCTGCCTTATGTGTTTTCGGGAGGCCGTGCATATTAGGGTTTTTAGGGTTGGGAACCTTTAGGTAAAACTTTTTTTGTTTGGTTAGGATATTGTTTACGTTCTTTAGGGTGTTGTCCACCTCTTTGATGCATTTCGGAAGTGGGTCAGATTTAATTTCTATGTATTCAGTTGATTCCAAAAGATTGTACATTCTATTTTTATAATCAACAATGTCCATGATTACTACTTGATTTGCTTTGTCAGCTTTTGTGACTATTACATTTTTCTTGTTTATTTCTTTGATGATTTTCATGTTTCCCTTTCGCGTTTTGTTTATAGGATTTTCTTTGACTCACAGTCTGGGAAAAAATCCAAATCCAAAAAAACAAGAAAGACAAACTCATGAATTTTGAAAATCCCGCAAATTTTGACCTGATCCAGAGGTTCATCGGTCCACCGATAGAAGTAAGAAGGAAACCGCCAAGAAACGACATAACACCGGTCGACCAGAGGCTACTGACGATGGAGATAAGCTCCGAAACTGCAGTATAGAAGAAAAAGGATATGAGGTGAGGTAATAAAAACATTAATTTAATTCTTAAATTAAACCTCATAGTGTTCTTTCCTTGTGAAAGTTAAATAAAAGAGCTTTATAGAGTTACTTCATAACTAATAACTAGGGCTCACAAGTTGAGGACCTATAAAATGCCTATAAAAGACCTTTAAAAAGACCTAAATATCTTCTACTTCCTTCCAAGTATTAGGCCAAGGCCTGTTACGATCCTATAGAAAATTTGCCCTCCAGCATTTCATAGGACGGCCCAGTGATCTTCGTCCTCTTGGTATATAATTATAAACAGCTTTAGGAATCCGATTTGAACTCATTCTTTCTAGATGGTGTTTCCAATTTAGTTGGTACTGTTTAATATATTCCAAAATTGGCATAGTCTTCAATTCTTTTAAGATACCGGTGTTCCTTTTCCGATCCCATCTGGTGTAACCCACTGTTCTGTGCATGAATCTCATTTCACAAGCCGTTATTCTGCTTTCATGTTGAAAGTGTGGATGGCGACCACAAGGTGCCCAAGCTGAGCAAAACACTTCTTCCACTTACTTGTGTTTTGCACTCTTTTAACTTTACTATCTAACCTCTCTTGGTTAACTCTTGTTTTTTTTTTACCCCGACGCTATTAGGGCATCCGAGTGCTAGGGAGTCTTTCCTTTCTTCCATTTCTTCTTTCCTTTATCTTCTTTTCTTCTCCAGAAAAGACTGACCAGAGGCTATAAGATGGCAGCCCCATCACTGGTCTTGCCTTCCTTTGGCCAGCAACCAATCGAAGGGACTATTATTATGCTTTCAAGTCTTATA
Source organism: Diploptera punctata (assembly GCA_030220185.1). NCBI lineage: Eukaryota > Metazoa > Arthropoda > Insecta > Blattodea > Blaberidae > Diploptera > Diploptera punctata. The sequence goes on along the minus strand of JASPKZ010010688.1, from coordinate 261,862 downwards.
CGAGAATTTCCCAGAAAGACCTAAATATACCCTATAAAAGACCTATCAACTGGAATAAGGGCATAAAACATGTTGCAGTTGGTAACGAGTGGTTAAGCCAACCTTGCTGCCGTCACCCTCTGCTCGAGGTAATTTTCACAAAGTGGCAACTTCTTAGAAAATTTTAAGTTGAAATACAATACTTCAGGTGGTCAGTAGGCTGGTGGTTAAAAATAATGTGGTATTTTGTGAGCTTTCAGTAGTTTCTCGTGGAACAAAAGTGTTTGCAATGTGAAAAATTCTTAGAAAGTCAAAGTAGATAGTATTTTTAAAAGAAGTTGGAATTCAGACTAGACTCTGCGGATTCTTGAATTATACAAAAGGTATAAATGTAGTAAAGAAGGTAAAGTTGCAAGAAAAGCTGATAAGATAAAAGAAGGCTAAAAAGGACCAATAAGCCAAAAAAAGTTGAAAAATGACAAAAAAAGGACAAATAAAACCCACCATTTTCTGGCTTATAATGACCCAAAATGTGTGTATATATATATATATTATATTGGGCCTTGTCTTCAGACACAAAATAAAAGTTATATGGACTATTTAACTCATGCCCCAAATGGGAGTCAATGACCAATCACGTTTCAATGATTTCTGTTTTACAACCAATCAGAGTCGTGTTTCACTAAATATTTATCAGTGTTATAATTACCATATTAAAGAAAGCTCCTCCTTACAATATTGCGTTCCTTTGGCAATAAATAGTATGATCTGGTTGCAGTGATAAACAAAAGAAGCAGTAGAAGCGTAACTATCGTTTCTCATTTGTTTTCAAACATCTCCGTTTACATTAAATATATAAATATTTTAAAATAACTATAGTTAAATAATGATTTGTGAGTAAACAGCTTAATTTTATTCGTTAAATAGTCCTAACAAATGCACTCTTGATTTTCAAATTCTCTAGATAAATTCACTCCTCACTTCGTGAGTCGTGAATTTATCGATAATTTGGAAATCACTCGTGGCATTACTTATGATAAATAAATGGTTATGAGGAGAGGTATGAAATATTTTATCTTAAATTAAACCTCATTGCGATATATTCCTATAAAAGTTCAATAAAATAAATAACTAATTAAAATTAAGAATTAACAGAATTTCAAAAATTATGCTCAAATAATGTCCACAAGGCTAGAAATCCTTTTGTAAGTCCTACAAATATCACACGTTGGGAAGAACATGGCCACAAGTGTAAAAAGTTTAGTTCCGAGTTATTTGCAATTAAAGTTTTAAAAAGGATGTAATAATTGATGTTTTATTATTATTTAACACCTCACTGAAGGATAAATTAAAAATTTAAATAATAAATGTTTACCTTCAAATTTAGGATATAATAAATTCAATTTTTGTTATCAACACAATTTTATCCTGCCTCCATTTTCTTGCACCTGACTTGTGACCATAAAGAAATAAATTTGTAACCATTTTTTCTAACAGGTAGTAGTATTTTTTTTCATTATTAATTAAAAAGGTTTGGTTAATAAAAGAGATCTGTAGAGAGTTTATAATTAGAATAATTGCAAGGGTTAAAAGTGAATAGATACTAAAATAGATTAGTCATAAATTCTCACCCAGAAGCATGGCTATAATTATTCATCCTAAATGATTGATTGAGTAGTGTTAACTCATTTTATAACATTTTTACACTTGTGGCCCTCTTCTTCCCACTGTGCAGTATATGGGGAAAAATCACACATTAAGGGCCGCATGCAAATACATTAGTCTCTACTCAAATTACTTCCAATGAGCTGACTCACCGTGAGCAAGTATAAAGATCGAATTAGCTACCCACTAACTGGTCATGCATGAAAGTCGTCGTTTTCGTAATATTGGCAAGAAATTACCCAGAATTCTCAGCAATAAAACCACTTCCGTTATTTTCGTCTGCTGGAGGCACGCATTTACGCTTGCATCCCACAAATAATACCGTATACAACGACGTCTGCATCATGCAATATTACGCTAGAGGCATGCATTTACGCTTGCATCCCACAAATAATACCGTATACAATGACGTCTGCATCATGCAATATTATGCCGATTCTCCTGATCTTCCAGTTGAATTCTTTGGTAAACTCTATCAAATTCCTCTTCTCCGCGTATACCGAAAACAAGATCGAAGTCTTCAAGGTCCGACATCTTGGATAAAGCAGCGAGGTTTCAAAGTACATCAGTTACCATCGGGATTCTCGCGATTCGTTTCTCTCCTAAGTCACCTCGGCAGGTAGCTTAGGAATTTCAACAATTATTATTGCATGAACAGATTTATGAGTACGCAAAAACATATTTGGATACAACTTTCTCAGCAGAGAACGACTTTTACGGTCTAATGCATTCATAGATTCGAGCCTAAGTGTGTATAATGGGTAATATAGCCTTAATACTTGTTCTAGACACTGATTAGAAATTCAGCAGATTTCAAAAAAAGAGAAACTACATTTTTATGATTAAAAAAACAAAAGGTAAAATTAAAAATGATTAGAAATATATTGAACATACATACCAGTAAATTACAAGAATATTTGAAAGCAAAGATGATAAAGCAGTAGTGATATATTGAGAGAATAGACGATAAAATAAGCAATAGTAGAATAAAATGGTTCAAAGTTAAAATTGGGAAACACATTATGACGTTCTTAATTAATAAATTAATGAGTCATTTTAACATCTTACCTCATATTTCATGTTTTATCAAACACGGTAACATTAGTTTTCAAATGAATGACAAGATCATTTGAAAACTATAGTTACCGTGTTTGATAAAACATGAAATATGAGGTAAGATGTTAAAATGACTCATTAATTTATTAAGAATAAAATGGTATTTAATATTTTTATTATTCATTTCATACATCTCAATGGTGGATAAATCATATTTGAAGAGACAAATTATACACTCAGACTAGGGCTTGAACCCAGAACCTTTGGCTTTCTAGGCCAATACTCTACCAACTGAGCTACCTGAGCAAATTCCAATCTAAATGCAAATCATTCTCTTATATATGCTGTTAATTGCTTTGCATCAAATGCTATGAAACCTTTGCTTCTATCTTGCAAATGGCAGCTTCTTCATTAAGAAGACATTTATTTAAGGATTTTACATTATATTATAAAGCCGGTATGGCTTCTTTCAAAGTTTTTTATTATTCATTTCATACATCTCAATGATGGATAAATCATATTTGAAGGTACTGGGTTCAAGCCCTGGTCTGAGCATATAATTTTTCTCTTCAAATATGGTATTTAATATTTGTAGGAAATAACACTATGAGGATTCTTTTAATTATTGTGAGTTAGTCAATCCTATGTTAGAGACTGCCAAACTTTACCATCTTTCAGAAACAAATTGAAAACAAAATTATTAACAGAAACATCTCATTAATATTACTTTTTTAACAATTAATAATTTGTTTTTCATTATTTAATAAAAATAGTATTAAGATTTGTCAATATATTTACCTAATGCCTTGTATAATAAGCAAGAGATTAATTCATAATAGTTTATTACTTTCTTTGTATTTTTTCTTTTCTTTTTATGTATAGTAGATTCGAGCTGTTATTCCTTTGTGTATACATTCTTTCATTAGTTTAATTTTAATTGTATTTAATTTTATTGTATTATTACACATTATTTTCATTATTGTTCAGTTTGACAGATAATTAATTGTATAGTACGTATTGTTATTGTAATTTTTTGTATTTAAATGTAACATATGTTTGTCCTGGTGAGTGGAAGAAAAGGCCACATGGCCTTAACTCCACCAGGTTAAATAAATCTATTCTATTATAATTTTGACTCACCTCATATTTTTTTATTTTCTTGCAGACTATGTTTCATCACACATATGCGGCATTGTCGACGTATCCTGTTGTATTTGCAATTGTCAATCCTGTAGGTTGATTTCTGCTCCCTCTGTTCGATGACTGATAAACTTCCAAACCAATTTTTTTTTTCCCCCAGGAATTTCAAAATTCATAGTTTTCTCCTCATTCTTATAGATGTAAATTTCCTCCCAAACTGTGAGTTCCTTAGATTTATCTAACTGTTTCAGTAATTTGGCCTCAGTTTCAATTCTGTGTTTTTCAGATCATGCATATCCAGCTATTAAAGATTTTTTTTCATTTCCCCATTTTTAACATTTCTAAGGTGTTCTTTCAATCTTATATTCAAGTTCCTTTTCATTTTTTCTAAGTATATTTTTTCACGGTCTTTGCAATTAGTATGATAATATGATATGCCTTCATTAATCTTTTCAGGGTAATAATTTTTCGGTGCTAATTTAATGTTAAGTTCTCAGAAATTTTTTTGAAACTTATTATACGTCAAATTTCTTGAATTTTTTACTCTTCTTCTTCTTCCTTCCAAGTATTAAGCCAAGGCCTGTTACGATCCTATAGAAAATTTTCCCTCCAGCGTTTTGATCCTTCCGGGAAATTCTCGTATAAGACTTGAAAGCATAATAATAGTCCCTTCGATTGGTTGCTGACCAAAGGAAGGCAAGACCAGTGATGGGGCTGTCATCTTATAGCCTCTGGTCAGGCTTTTCTGGAGAAGAAAAGAAAATAAAGGGAAGAAGAAATGGAAGAAAGGAAAGACTCCCTAGCCCTCGGATGCCCTAATAGCGTCGAGTCGAAAAAAACAAGAGTTAACCAAGAGAGGTTAGATAGTAAAGTTAAAAGGGTGCAAAACACAAGTAAGTGGAAGAAATGTTTTGCTCAGCTTGGGCACCTTGTGGTCGCCATCCACATATCCCCTAGATGAGGACCCCTGAGGGATGAATTTTTTACTAATTCCTTTAACTGTCTGAAGGATAATTTCATTTATCAATTTTTGTTTTTTGAATCTATTTTCTTATAAATCATCTTTACTTCAAAACCATTTTCTTTTGCTATCTTTAATATGTGTTTTTTCTCTAAATTAAAATTTTCCCTGCTCATGGGAACGCTCACAAGTCTGTATGTTAAACTATTAAAGACTGCTTGTTTAAGTGTGATGTGGTTAAACCCAGAGGGAGCAGAAATCAACTACGGATCACCAGCCGCCGTTTCGACAGAAAGAATTGACAATGATGCCTAAGGCATCGAAACCAGTCTTCAAAAAAGCTACAAATATGAGATGAGTAGTGCATATTATATTTGTACATACATTGATTTACTGATTTTGCAAACATGAATAGAAATATAGTTATATCTTAAAAAAAAAAGCTCATGTAACTTAAACACTAAAACAAACCTCTTGTGAAGCAATGGCCATGTTGTCCTGAACATCTGCAAACACAGTTGGTTGAACAAAGTATCCCTTATCACCATGTCGACTTCCTCCAGCCACCAGCTTTGCTCCTTGCTTCTTTCCAGTGTCAATCAGACCAAGAATTTTACCCATTTGTTCATCATCAATCTGCAGTAATCAAATTGAACAATACTATTATATCATATCTTCGGAATAACTAATTTCATATGTTACTTCCAAATTAGGATTTATTTTGACATGAAATGGGTTATTTTTCAAATAGTAATTTTTCCAGGCGTCAACTGCTAGGGGAGAAAAAGCTTAACAATTAATACAGAGATAGATAATCTATGTTTTTATTATTAATTTCATACATCTCAATGATGGATAAATCATATTTGAAGAGAAAAATTATACGCTCAGACTGGGGCTTGAACCCGGGACCCTTGGTTCTCTAGACCAAGTGCTCTACCACCTGAGCTACCTGAGCAAGTACCAATCTAAATGCAAATTTTTCTCTATATACGTTGTGATTCCCACCCACCAAATGCTATGAAGCCTTTGCATTCTATCTTTGCAAATGGCAGCTCCTTTATTAAGAAGACATGTTTGGGAATTATACATTACATTATAAATGCCAGTACGGCTTTTTTCGATGTTTTTATTATTAATTTCATACATCTCAATGATGGATAAATCATATTTGAAGAGAAAAATTATACGATCAGAACTATTATCTATATTATAGATAATCCATACTAATTAATAATTGAGTTAGAATTTAATACCTCAGCTCATAATTGTAAATTTCTCGAAGACATGTTTCAATACTTGGAACAGTTAGATGGAGCTGAAGATAATATGCAGAAGTATTGAAACGTGTCTTCGAGAAATCTACAATATGAAGGTGTCGGGGCAAAAGTATGCTAACCCTCATTTAATTTTTACTCAACAGAATATTTTTCCGAGGTCAAAAAAAATATTTAGAAATAAAAAATAAATGTGATATCTTGCTTATGGTTAAATAACATATTGGTCTATTATATTTGAAGAGAAAAATTTTTGCCTAGACCGAGACTCGAACCTAGGACCCTTGGCTTTCCGGGCCAAGTGCTCTACCAACTGAGCTACCGAGGCGAGTTGCGAGAGAAAAATTTGCATCTAGATCGCAACTCGCCTCGGTAGCTCAGTTGGTAGAGCACTTGGCCCGGAAAGCCAAGGGTCCCAGGTTCGAGTCTCGGTCTAGGTGAAAATGTTTCTCTTCAAATATAATTTATCCTTCAATGAGAAGTGTTAAATTAATAATAAAATCGTCAATATTGGTCTATATCTAGAAGCATTAAAAAATTAAAAATTTATCTGATTTTTTAATAAAATTAAACAAATTCATCTACAATCCATTGAAGCACCACAAATTTCAAAAACTTAAAAAGTTCAACATAAGATTGGTACTGAGAAATGAATATAGCCTAAATAGGATAAGGATAATGTTGCATTGAAGATATGGAAAAGACTGGGATGAGTTGTACCACATGAGATTGGACAAATAACTGAATTGGCATTCAACGGGAAAGACCATATGAGCATTAATAACAGTACAATACAACAGGTGAACAATTTCAATTATTTAGGATGCTGTGCCGTGGTGACGTGAAACTTACTGCCGTGATGTAATATTTATCCTCTGTAATGGTGAAAGACTATATTCGGTGCTCTTTCCTCTCCTTTCTTATCCGTTCCTCTTCCCCTCCTTACTGATCGGCATGATTAGATATGCACCGAGACTGATGTCCAGGACATATAGTCAAGATTCATTAACAGTCGCAAGTTAAGTTTGGTTCCTGGAAGGTCGCTGGGGATCCAGGCAAGATCCCTGGCCAAGAACTGTTTAGTTTTGAGTTTAGAAGAAGCTGTTAAGAAGAATATTATTATTTGGAATGAATGAAGACATTAAAGCATGAAAGTAAAAGTATGTAAACTTTTGTCATGTAAACTTCAGTTAAACTATATCGCCGACTGTTCATTGTTATATTTGAAGAGAAAAATTTTCGCCTAGACTGAGACTCGAACCCGGGACCCTTGGCTTTCCGGGCCAAGTGCTTTACCAACTGAGCTACCGAGGTGAGTTGCGATCTAGACGCAAATTTTTCTCTTATATACATTGTAATTCCCTCGTGCCAAATGCTTGAAAATGTAGCTTCTATCTTTGCAAATGGCGGCTTCTTAGTTAAGAAGACATTTATTGGGAATTTAACACTACTTTATATAGCCAGTAGGGCTTCTATTGACGATTTTTTATTATTGTTATTTTCTGTTCTTTATATTGTTTATTTTTTATTTCACTCACCTCATACTTCATAACTCCTCGCAAACCCAGGGTTACGTCACATCATTTATGACATTCTCAATGCTGTGTCACGTTCACAACTGATGTCCGACTGCCTTCTATCCTGCAGACTGACCTCCGCGCCATCTGACGGCTGACCGACGAACTTCCAAATCAGTCCTCTCTCCTTATAACCGGGTATTTCAAAATTCATAGTTGTATTTTCATTCTTGCATATGTAAATTTTTTCCCAAATTGTGAGTTCCTTTTGGTTTTTCCAATTGTTTAAGTAATTTTGTTTTGGTTTCTATTCTATGTTTTTCTGACCAGGCATATGCAGCTATTGCAGATTTTTCGGTTTCTCCATTTTTAACATTTCTGAGGTGTTCCTTTAATCTTGTATTTAGATTCCTTTTTGTTTTTCCTATGTATATCTTTTCATAATCTTTACAATTAATTTGATAAATTGAATCTAAATACAAGATTAAAGGAACACCTCAGAAATGTTAAAAATGGAGAAACCGAAAAATCTGCAATAGCTGCATATGCCTGGTCAGAAAAACATAGAATAGAAACCAAAACAAAATTACTTAAACAATTGCAAAAACCAAAGGAACTCACAATTTGGGAAAAAATGTAAATATGCAAGAATGAAAATACAACTATGAATTTTGAAATACCCGGTTATAAGGAGAGAGGACTGATTTGGAAGTTCGTCGGTCAGCCATCAGATGGCACGGAGGTCAGTCTGCAGGATAGAAGGCAGTCGGACGTCAGTTGTGAACATGACACAGCATTGAGAATGTCACAAATGATGTGACGAAACCCTGGGTTTGCGAGGAGTTATGAAGTATGAGGTGAGTGAAATAAAAAATAAACAATATTAAAAAACCTCATAGTGTTATTTCCTATCTACATAACTTAATGTAAACTTTTGTCATGTAAACTTCAGTTAAACTATATCGCCGACTGTTCATTGTTATTTTGTGTTCTTTATGTTTATATTGAATGATTTAAAATACGACAGCTAATTATATTAATAGTGAGTGTAGAATATATTTATGATGAAATTCATCATTGGAAGCCATGACTGAAGAGGGACAAGATATTGTCTGAAACCGCCGGTGTCAAAGAAATTTGAAATCATATGAGGTGAGTCGTTAAAAATATATTCTACACTCACTATTAATAATATAACCATAATGTTTACTTCTCAATATTAATTTAAATATAGCTAATTATATTTTTTTTTTTAAATTTGAAGAGAAAAATTTTCGCCTAGACCGGGACTCGAACCCGGGACCCTTGGCTTTCCGGGCCAAGTGCTCTACCAACTGAGCTACCGAGGCGAGTTACGATCTAGACGCAAATTTTTCTCTTATATACGTTGTAATTCCCTATCGCCAAATGCTTTTGAAACCATTGTTTCTATCTTTGCAAATGGCGGCTTCTTAGTTAAGAAGACATTTATTGGAAATTTAACATTACTTTAAAAGCCAGTAAGGCCTCTAATGATGTTTTTATTATTAATTTAACATTTCTCAATGAAAGATAAATTAAATTTGAAGAGAAAAAATTTTTTTTTTTCGCCTAGACCGGGACTCGAACCCGGGACCCTTGGCTTTCCGGGTCAAGTGCTCTACCAACTGAGCTACCGAGGCGAGTTACGATCTAGACGCAAATTTTTCTCTTATATACGTTGTAATTCCCTATCGCCAAATGCTTTTGAAACCATTGTTTCTATCTTTGCAAATGGCGGCTTCTTAGTTAAGAAGACATTTATTGGAAATTTAACATTACTTTAAAAGCCAGTAAGGCCTAAAATTTGCGTCTAGATCGTAACTCGCCTCGGTAGCTCAGTTGGTAGAGCACTTGGCCCGGAAAGCCAAGGGTCCCGGGTTCGAGTCCCGGTCTAGGCGAAAATTTTTCTCTTCAAATTTAATTTATCTTTCATTGAGAAATGTTAAATTAATAATAAAAACATCATAGCTAATTATATTGTTTATTTGAATACTATTTTTAATTATATACATTTTAGTTAAAAGCTTTATGTCTAGTTCTTACGATTTGCTTAGCTGTATTAACGTATACTTGAACCTGAGATTTGCATGCTGTACAGCATGTTCCTTTCCTTTCATGATCAGGGTTATTTATATCGAAAGTAAAATTAAAGAGATTACTTCTAACTCAAAGTATTCATGTTGAATAATATTGCACAACTGGTCAATTACCAGAAAGATTAAGGGTCGAATTTATAAACGCATTAGACCATAAAAGGCGTTCTCTGCTGAGAAAGTTTTATCCTAATACATTTTGCTTACTCAGAAATCTATTCATGCGATAATAATTGTAAGCTACCTGACGAGGTAACTTAAGATCATAGCTCAAGATAGAAACTTATCGTGAAAATCCCGAAGGGAACAGATGGTAACCGATGTAGTTTGAAACCTTTGCAGCTTTATCCAAGATGTCGGACCTTGAAGACTTCAATCATGTTTTCGGTATACGCGGAGAAGAGGAATTTGATAGAGTCTACCAAAGAATTCAACTGGAAGAACAGGAGAATCGGCGTAATATTGCACGACGCAGACGTTGTTGTATACGGTATTATTTGCGGGACGCAAGCGTAAATGTGTTCCTCTATAGCAGACGAAAATAACGGAAGTGGTTTTATCGCTGAGAATTCTGGGTAATTCGTTGCCAATATTATGAAAACGTCAACTTTCATGCATGACCGGTGATTGGAAGTAATTTGAGTAGACTAATGTATTTGCATGCAGCCCTAAATTTGTCTGTATTTTGGGCCTGGCTACAGACTCTGCTTAGAAGCTTGCCTATGATACAAGCTAGTTTTGAATTTAAGGATAGGTTTCATGATAGAAAAATAATGATAGGAGCTTTGGAATTTGAGATCGTGCAGTGCAATGCAATGTATCATACTGCCAGAAGGAAGATATTAATATTAAATAAGTATAGGGCTATTCAAAAAGAAGGAACAGACTTCAAACATTTATTTCTTCCAAACTACAAAAAATGAAAACACAATTCTAACATTCTTGGAAAGAGAAAAGTTCAAATTTCACTATTTTATGCATTCAATATGAGCACCATGTGTTACACGATAAACATCAAAATGGTGGCTCATTTCTTGCCACACACGTTCAGCTGGTCTCTAATTATCGAATTCACAGCTTCAACAATTCGATGTCGCTGATTTTCAAGGCATAGGGGGGATAAAAACAGTATTTTACGTAAAACTCACGTATAAAAATCACAGGGGGTTAGGTCTGGTGACCTGGGAGCCAGCGGCAATGAAATTGATCTTCTGCTCCTCCTTTTCCAATCCAATGTCCTGGAACAGTGTTATTCAGGTAACATCGGACATGTTTAAAGAAATGAGGCTGTGATATGAACTTCAAACTTTTCTCTTTCCAGGAACGTTGGAATTGTGTTTCTATTTTTTGTAGTTTGGAAGAAATAAATGTTTGAAGTCTGTTCCTTCTTTCTGAATAGCCCTGTATTATAGAATGTGAGCACTATAAAACTGACACTGAAAAATAAAATTGAAATTTTACAAAATTATGGAAGTACCTGCCTTAACAAACGAAAGTGAGAATTGAACTCTTAACCGTTGAGACAGAAACTGCAGAAATGAAGTTCTTAAGTTCAGTAGCAGGTGTGACAATTTTGGAAACAGGTCAAAAGGCATAATTTCATGAAGTAAAAGAAGAAGGAACAATAGAAATATGTATGTAAAGTGATCCCACAACAGGCCCGGAGGCCCTTGGGGGTAGTAGGAAGTTAAGGCTCCCACTTTTTCTAGACAATCGGCACTTTACGTCAGCCAGGTTGTCAGCCCTGCATGACGGCCGCCTTTACCCCCAGAACAAGCGTCTGGTACTCATTTCCGTTAGAGGCTGAGTCGATCCCAGGGCCATAGTGCCGCCAGTAGGTTTGGGTCAGTTTAAAAATCCTGACCCCAACGGGACTTGAACCCTCGACCCTCCGGATTGTAGCTCAGTGCCTTAACCACTATGCTACGGCGTGCCCCATAGAAATATGTGGCATACAAAAATAATTTAATTATGATAATGATATAAATAATTAAATAGCAAAATTCCAGGGAATATGTGGTACGATAAAACGAACACTAAATAACAAAACAACAAGAGAGTCCCAATTGAAATTTTATAAAATGTTGGCAGTACCAGTACTGCTCTATGGTTCAGAAGCCTGGATACATAAAAAACAAGATCTAAGTAGGATAACGGCGGCAGAAATGAAATTTTTGAGATCTGTTAAAGGGTGCACTAAGGAAGACAGAATCAAGAACACAGAAATAAGACAGGAACTTGAAATATTTGCAATAACTGATAAAATGGATATAAATAGACAAAAATGGAAGCAACACACAGACAGAATGAATGAAGATAGATATCCAAAACAAATAACAAAATACAAACCTAAAGGCACCCGAGATGTGAGCAGACCTAGAAAGAGATGGGCTGAAGTCGGAACGGGTCAACAGACCTAATCCATGAATGAAGATGATGATGATGATGATGACAAAAATAAAAAGTTAGGAGCAGGAAAATAGCTAACACTTCTGTAAGTGTATTTACTTGATTCTCTTCTGGCAGTACTGGTTCAGATGTTACCAAAATAACCATTTTCATTAGTTCAATTCAACATACCTGTGGTCCATGTTCCACAGAGGTATCAAATGGGTTGCCAACTTTTCTGTTCTTAGCTCGTGCTGCACTTCTCTCAACAAATTCATCATAAATATTGTCTTCAACGAAGGTACGAGAACCTGCACAGCAACACTGTCCCTGTTGGAAGTAAATCATTAACATATTAAATTAATGTTGGGAAGTAAACATTATGAGGTATAATCATTAAAATTCATTGGAGAACATATTGTTTAAACAACTCACCTCATAGGATTCATGCTTCCATGATATCGCGATTTCAAACATAAAAATTGTGAAATTGAAAAATCTGCAATTGCTGCACATAGTTTATTAGAACATCATAAAATTGGAAGAGAAGCTAAACTTTTAAAACAAGTAGAGAAACCTTTGGAATTGACAGTTTGGGAAAAAATATACATTCAGAAAAACAAAAATAGATCAATGAATTTTGATATCCCTAACGAAATTACATTGATTTCGAAGTTCATAAATTCAACCATAGATGGCAGCACTGAAGATGGTGACAATAGAATAGTTGACGGCCGAAGAATTTCGTCAGTCGGAGTTATGGCTGAAGATGAACATGACTGTGTTTGAAATCGCGATATCATGGAAGCATGAATCCTATGAGGCGAGTTGTTTAAACAATATGTTCTCCGATGAATTTTAATAAAAATTAACACTTTAAAACACAAAGCATAATTTACACCAGAAAATTATAATTATACATTTTAACTATCATTTTATAACCCTCTGTGTTTAGTTTCTTTAGTTTCTAATTCTATAGATTTATTTATTTACAAAACAGGTTTACAATGTAATAAAACATCTTCCTGTACCCAAAGATTTTTAAATTTTTATCTTCTTTCTATCGGCCGTGGTGGACTAGTGGATATGCTCCTTGCCTCTGGTCCCAAGGGTCGCGGGTTCAAACTCGGCCGGGGTCGATGGATTTTTAGGATGGAAAAATCCAAGGAGCAAGTCCTCCGGGAGGGACTTTAAGAGTCGTGAGTCCCGAATCTGAAGATTTTCAGGCGCGTAAAAAATCCTTAAGCCTGAATGAAAGGCCTCTAAGCAAAATTTACGGAACTTTCCTGTCCTAGTACTACCTTGGTTTCCTAGATGTCAGTATGAGGCGGAACGCTGACCACGTACCTTTCAAAATGACATCTATACGAAAACAAGTGTAACTAAAATTAGTATGATTCAAATTCTTCCCTGTAGGGGGAAAGCGCCTAAATCTCTGTAAAGGGAAAACATAGGCTTACAATACAATCCAATCTTCTTTCTCCATTCTTCTCTATCTTCTCATCTTCCCATTCCAATTCTTCCAGACTTAGCTGCCTCATACCTCTTCTTACATCATCCATCCATTTAAATCTAGACAGACCTCTCTTTCCTTTCCTAGGTGGAATCCATTCCAAAGCTTGTCTGGGTAATTCTATAGATTAATCTAAATTCTATAGATTCTAATAATATTTTACATTGTCATGTTGGTAACAAATCAGCCGCATGGACTAGTGGTTATGCTCCTTGCCTCTGGTCCTGAGGGTCGGCGGGTTCAAACCCAGCCAGAGTCAATGAACTTTTTAGGACGGAAAAATTCAAGGAGCAAATCCTCAGGGAGGGACTTTAAGCCATGGGTCCCAAGTCTGAAGATTTTCAGGCTTGTAAAAGATCCTTAAGTCTGAATAAAAAGTCCTCTAAGCAAAATTTACTAATCTCAACATCCTAGTAAAACCTTAATTGCGTGTTAGATGTCTCATTGAGTTGGTGTGTCGACCACATGTCAATCGTGACATCTATGAGCAAATGAGGTAACTAAAAAGTTGTGAACGTGACACAGCATTGAGAATGTCACAAAAGATGTGAAGAAACCCAGGGTCTGCTATGAATTATGAAGTATGAGGTGAATGAAATAATAAAAAAATAAACAACTAAAAATTAACTTGGTTTAGTAACTCCTTACAAAGGAGAAGCTATGGCTCAACAATGAGCTACGCCACTACAGATTATAGATAGATGTTGTAACATTGTTTGGGAGAAATAGATATTTGTTCTTTCTCTATTGGTGTCATTCAGTGGCTTCACCTGTGATGCGCACAGTTGCCACTCAAATGTAAATTTCCTACATATCATGTTGCGTTTGTTTAATGCACAGCAATTGCTTACTGGTTCCTATCAAAGTGACGTCAGTTTCGTGGGTTTTATTTCCATCCTCATTGGCTGCAGTCATTTCCATCATGTTCTGGCACTTCTTTTGCCACCAGTATTTAGTATCACATTCTAGAGACACAACTCTACATGATATTTAGTATAACCCCCCTTTAAAATTTTTAAGGGACCAGAGGGAAAGTGGTGTAAATTGGGGGTAAGTGTAAATTATGGGAAATGAGGAGCTAAAATAAATGTAGTAGTAGTAGTAATAGTAGTAGTCTAATGCCCATTAGCTTGGATGTGTTCCATTTCCTTTCTTGCTTCCCAATAGAGTCCTGCCAGGGTTCTTGTAGGTGACATCTTCAGAGCCTCACAGCTAGCAAGATGATCTTTGTTCATGGTAGTGTTATTGTCTTGGCACAGGATACAATTTAGAGAGTTGAAGATTCCAATTTTATGGAGGTGTGCTGCCAGGTAGTCATGGCCTGTTAACAGTCTGAATGTTGCTACTGCTTTGTATCTTGGTGTTCAGGTATTAAGTTTTTATTCTGCGAGATAGCTGCCCATGGTTTCTCATTACTTTGCTAAAATAAATGTCAACCCCTATATTCTGCAACCAGTCCACTGCTGTGGTCTCGAGGTAGCATGCTGTCTTGTCACGCAGCAGGCCCAGGTTCGATCCCTGGTCAGGACAGTTCCCTGGGTAAGGTTTTTCCTCACCTGTAAGACAAATGTCAAGAAACTTTTAAGGCCCAAACGGTCACCGAACATCATATGGCCATTGCAATCATCATCATTCATATTCATCTTAGATTAAGCTTAGGATTATGGACTCTACTGACACACCACTATCATCATGATCATCATTCATCATATCATTGGGACAATTTAAACCCTGCCTTCCAGGCACCCCAACCTCAGAAATGGGTTACAATTATGCCAATGCCAGAAGAGAACACCTGAAATGTCCAAAAAGGACAACCTGGGACATTAAAAAAAAAAATTCTGCAACAATTCTAGAATATGAAAAAAGAAGCACTGACTGTGATAATATGCAATATTGGCTAAATAATGTAATGTTTAAATTATTGTAGTCAAATGGTAAAGAGAAAAATGTATGCCAGAACTGGGAATCGAACCCTGAATTTTCAGCTTTCCGTGCTGATGCTTTTAACCATTGAGCTAATTCAGGCTTCCTTCCCATCTAAGCATAAATCCTTCCTTTACTATACTCACTTGGTCCCACATTCAAATGCAATGAATCATCATTCACAAATACACAATGAATGGCTTCTACATTAAGAAGACATGAAGGGACTCCACACAGCTAAAGCATTATTTATTAAATTAATATGCTATGTGGAGTCCCTTCATGTCTTCTTAATGTAGAAGCCATTCATTGTGTAATTAAAACATTTTGTCTGTTCATTCTTACCTCTTAAGAGGGGCATGAAAACTTATCATAGTCAAGTCAGAAGGAAAGCTCCCATGTAGGTAGGCCAAAAAGAGTTGTTTTTTTCAAACATATATTTCAGATGATGATTTTATTATTAATTTAACACTTCTCATTGAAGGATAAATTATATTTGAAGAGAAATTTTTTTTTAAGAGAAAAATTTTTCTCTTCAAATATAATGTTTCAGAGCTTCTTAGCCTCATCGTCAGCGATTACTGGCTCTTCTAATCAAATGGTAAAGAGAAAAATTTATGCCTGAACCGGGAATCAAACTCCAAATTTTCAGCTTTCCGTGCTGATGCTCTTAACCAGACTCAGAGTCTGTAATCGCTGATGATGGGGCTAAGAAGCTCTGAAACAGATGTTCGATAAAAACAACTCTAAGAGGTAAGAATGATCAGACAAAATGTTTTAATTATTAAACAAACCTCTTAATGTTACTTCCTATTGTATTTTAAAATAACATTCATTGTGTATTTTTGAATGATGATTCATTGAATTTGAATGTGGGACCAAGAGAGTAAGGTAAAGGAAGGATTTATGCTTGGATGGGAAGGAAGTCTGAATTAATAAATTAATGAGTCATTTTTACATCTTACCTCATATTTCATGTTTTATTAAACACGGTAACTATAGTTTTCAAATGATCTTGTCATTCATTTTCAACCGCCATTATGACTACCGGATATTCGTTGGAATCTCCCTCTATAACATTGCCATCTAGTGTTGATTTGATGAACTTCGAGATATCGTTGCCATCTGGTATTGATTTGATGAACTTCGAGATGAGGTCACGTTCATCCGGAATGTCGAAATTCATGGATTTAAATTTGTTCTTCTGAATAAATATTTTCTCCCAAACTGTCAAATCCAAATTTTTTCCAAATGTTTTAGAAGTTTAGCTTCTTTTTCAATTTTATGACCTTCCAACAAACTATGTGCTGCAATAGCTGATTTTTCAATTTCACCATTTTTAATATTTCTAAAGTGTTCCTTTGTGCGAGTGTCCAAATTTCTTTTTGTTTTTCCTATGTATACTTTATTGCAATCTCCACAATCAATTTGATAAATTCCAGATTTTTTACTACCTGGGGTGTTCATTTTCTTATTGGTTATTAATAAGTTACCAAGGCTAAATTTATTTATCGGTGCCAATGTAATATTGAATTTCTTGAAAATTTTTTGAAATTTGTTATGTATTCCAGGATGATAAGTGATTCTTAAATTGTTTTCCGTTCTTTGAATCAGATTGCAGGGTAGCGTATCTTTTAATCTTTTTTGTTGTCTGAATTTCTTTAATTTAGTTATAATTTTTTCCTTTCCAAAATCATTTAAATTAGCTATGTCCAAAATGTGATTGTATTCTTTCTTAAAATCTTCTTCATTTAGTGGAACATTCAATAATCTATATATCAAACTGTTGAAAATTGCATGCTTATGTGCAATATAATTGAAACCTGAAGACTTTATGTAATTGTCAATATGAGTATCTTTTCTGTATATATTGAATTCAATTCTTTGTTGTTGTTCATTCCTTCTTATGTAGAAGTCCAAAAATGGGATTTGGTTATTATTTTCTAATTCCATAGTAAATTTTACAGATTCATCCTGGAGGTTGAGTAATTTTAATAAAACATGAAATATGAGGTAAGATGTAAAAATGACTCATTAATTTATTAATTAAGAACCTCATAATGTGTTTCCCATTTTTAACTTTGAATAAGTCTGAATTAAGTTATGTAGATAGGAAATAACACTATGAGGTTTTTTAATATTGTTTATTTTTTATTTGAAGAGAAAAATTATACGCTCAGACCGGGACTTGAACCCGGGACCCTTGGTTCTCTAGACCAAGTGCTCTACCAACTGAGCTACCTGAGCACTTGGTAGAGCACTTGGTCTAGAGAACCAAGGGTCCCGGGTTCAAGTCCCGGTCTGAGCATATAATTTTTCTCTTCAAATATGATTTATCCATCATTGAGATGTACGAAATCAATAATAATAACATTATTTTTTATTATTTCACTCACCTCATACTTCATAATTCATAGCAGACCCTGGGTTTCTTCACATCTTTTGTGACATTCTCAATGCTGTGTCACAAAAGATGTGAAGAAACCCACGGTCTGCTATGAATTATGAAGTATGAGGTGAGTGAAATAATAAAAAATAAACAATAAGTCTGAATTAGCTCAACGGTTAAGAGCATCAGCATGGAAAGCTGAAGACTCGGGGTTCGATTTCCGGTTCAGGCATAAATTTTTCTATCTACATAACTTAATAAATTTTTCTCTTTACCATTTGATTACAATAATTTAGTTGTGTACTTTAATATACTTATTTTTCAATCATAGTAACAGCTTTAGCTTCTTAATATTAATTTAATGTAATGTTTCTTTTAATAAAAAAAATAAAATTCTTTACACCTCACCTCATATCCTGTCTTTTATTTATTTAGAAGACAGGGTATGAGGCGAGGTGTAAAAAGTTGTATTTTAAATTAAACCTCATAGTGATATTCCTATAATAGATCCATATAATATGCATTTTGAATTGCTGTAAACATAAAATTACTTTCTTTCTTTTACTTTCTCCATTTAAAAAATAAATAACAAGGAGAGGTGCAGCAAGCAGCACTGTGAATCTGTATTGAGAGATTAAAATAATTTTGTTTTGCCATAGCTGTATATGGGCTGAATTTCAGAAATGTTTGAAAGCTCTGAGGCAGCTTCGTTGGCTTGAACATGTTCTGCTCTTTGTGCTGAGAGGTAATGATGTCACAGCAATGATCCAAATATATTTTCAGCTTCTAAACATTAGTAATGTTTCATCAAAATATTAACTTACATTTAGAAGCCTCTGATGAAAATTGACTTATATTAAAGTTCCTTACCATGTTAAAGAAAAGTCCAAAATGTGCTTGTTCCACTGCATAGTCAAGATCTGAATCACTGAAAATGATGTTTGGAGACTTGCCACCCAGTTCCAAAGTAACTCTCTTCAGGTTACTGAGACCTGCACCTTGCTGGATCAGTTTACCAACCTAGTAACACAAAATTATGAGAATTCTTTGTACAAAAGCATCATTTGAAAATGCAGAATTCAATAAATATTACTGTGGACTTGTGAAACAGTTCAAATCATATTTGATATTTAATATTAAATTTATCAATTTATTGATAAAATGTTGAATAAAATGTTTTTACATCTCATCTCATAAAGTTGGATAAAATGTTTTTACATCTCATCTCATAAAGTTCCTTGTCTTCACGATACCGGTTTCAAAGGCCATCTTCAATTTTTTATTAATTTCTTTTTTCATCTGAAGAGTACTTTCATTTATCAATTTTTGTTTCTTGAATCTATTTATTTTCTTTGAACCAACTTTTCTTCAAAACCATCATCTTTTGCTATCTTTAATATGTGTTTTTTCTCTGTATTCAAATTTTCTCTGTTCATGGGGACATATACAAGTCTATGTTAAAACTATTAAAAACTGTTGGTTTATGTGTGATGTGGAAGAAACCTATTGCTTTAATATAATTATCAGTGTGTGTTTCTTTCCTGTAAATTCCAAATTCTATTTTTTTTTCTTTTTTGTTTGTTTCTGATCAATTTTAGGTCGACAAATGTTCAGAAGATGACCTACAACGTTCAGTCCACTCTTTTCACCAAATTGCAATAAACTACAACATAGAAATCTCAACAGAAAAATCTAAAGTCATGGCTTTCCTAGGAAAAGACCCAGTTCGCAGTAAAATTGTTATTAATAATAAAATATTAGAACTAACCAACACATTTAACTATCTCGGATACCAAGTTACATAGGAAGAAGAAAAAGATTTTAGTCAAAAAATTATAAAATTTAACAGAGTAAAGGAATTATAAATAATATTTTCAAGCCAAACACAGTACAGCAACACATATGAACTAGAATTTATAAAACACTGGCCAGACGCATATTATGTTACGGCAGTGAGGCCTGGACAATTCGCAGTGTAGATGAACAAAGACTAACTGCAGCAGAAATGAAATTTATGAGATGTACTGCAGGCTACTCAAGAACAGACCATAAAAGGAATTCTGAGATTCTCAAAGAATTACACACAGAATCAGTCGTGGAATATGTACAAAAATACAGAAACAACTGGAAATCTCACGTACGAAGAATGAGCAGAACAAGAATACCACGTCAGATCTTAAATTACCAGCCACCGGGCAAGAGATCTTTGGGCAGACCCTACAAACATTGGATTGAGACAGTAACAGACCACTAGGTCTATCACATGAAAGGAAGAAGAAGAAGAAGAATAAGAAGAAGAAAATAGTATTTGCTGGTTATTTTCAACTTGCATAGTAAATTGAATTATTTTATTCTGGATATTCAATAATTTTACAGCATCTTCTAAGTGTTTTTGATTAACTATTAAAACGATATCATCCACATATCTACATGATAATTTAAACATCAAAGGGTGTACTTTGATTATCTGAAATTCAAAATTACCCATGAACATATTTGCCAAAAATAGGGATAATGTATTTCCCATTGCAAGTACTGTTCTTTGTCTGTAGAATTTACCTCTGTAAGTGAAGAGCATTTGATCAATGCATTTTGATTTTTGATTAAGAAAACCTCATAATGTAAAAATTCCAAACTTTATTATATGAATACATAATTTAGTTAATTTTGGGTATTTCTCTCTGATCTCATTATCCACCCATCATGTTTTATATTAGCCACTTGTCCAAAATTTCTATTGTTTTATCTGTTGGGATGTTTGTAAACAATGAGGTAACATCAAATTTTGGAATAACGAAAGGAAAATCATGAATTTTGAAATTCCAGAAAAAAGATTTAATTTGAAAATTCATCAGGCAGCCAACAGAGGGAGCAGAAAGCAACCTACAGGATTGCCAACCACTAATCCAACAATTAAATAGAGCTGAAGATGATACAAAGATGTATCGAAACTGGTTTTCAAGAAATCTACAATTATCAGGCAAGTTGTTAAATCTAACTCAATTCATTAATTAAACATCAAATATTTATCAGATCTATGATGTTTTGATTATTCAATTCATGCATCTCAATGATGGATAAATTATATTTAAAGAGAAAAATATACACTCAGACTGGGGTTTGAACCCAGGACTTTTCACTTTCTATGTGAATGCTCTACCAACTGAGCTACCTGAGAAACTCCAATCTAAATGCAAATTTTTCTCTTATATACACTGTTAATTCCCGAGAGCCAATTACCACAAAAATATATGAAATGAATAATATAAACATCGAAAGAGGCCGTTCTGGCTTTATAATGTAATATAAAATTCCCAATAAAAGTCTTCTTAATAAAGAAGCTGCCATTTGAAAGATTGAAGCAGCGGTTTCGTAGCATTTGGTGCATAGGAATTAACAGTGTACATAAGAGAAAAATTTGCATTTAAATTGGAGCTTTGCAGGTAGCTCAGTTGGTAGAGCATTTGCATAGAAAGCAAACGCTCCTGGGTTCAAACCCCAGTCTGAGCATTAATTTTCTCTTCAAATATAATTTATAGATCTGTTGAAGTTTCAAGACTGAGCTAAGCAGGATGTTAAAAAAATGTGGTATAGTTGATTATCCAGAACAGTTACGAAATTCAAACCAAAAGGAAGAGGAAGTCTGTAAGTCAGAATACCCTATATACTAAGGTTAATATACAGCATGTTCCCTCATGAACTACTGAATGGAAATGCTTCCAATTTTCAGAATATATTTAACAAGATATTCTACAACATTTAACACAGGATATCCCTTATTAAAATTATTAGGGGCACGCCGTAGCGTAGTAGTTAAGGCACTGAGCTACAAGCCGGAGGGTCGAGGGTTCAAGTCCTGTTGGGGTCAGGATTTTTAAACTGACCCAAACCCTCTGGCAGCACTATGGCCCTGGGGTCGACTCAGCCTCTAACGGAAATGAGTACCAGGCGCTTGTTCTGGGGTAAAGGCGGCCGTCACGCAGGGCTGACAACCCGGCTGACATAAAGTGCCGATTGTCTAGAAAAAGTGGGAGCCTTAACCTCCTACTACCCCAAGGGCCTCCAGACCTGTTGTGGGATCAAAAAAAAAAATTGAATTAATGTTTTGGAAACTGCATTAAATGTAAGCTTGTATTGAGTAAATGATTTTGATGAACTTGCCTCTGTGGAGCCTGTAAATGCGACCTTGTCCACTTCATTGTGTTGAACAAGAGCGGCGCCAGCCTGTCCATAACCTGGCACAATATTTATAACACCTGGTGGAAATCCAGCTTCCTTTGCAAGATGAGCGATGTACAATGCTGTGAGTGGAGTCTGCTCTGCAGGCTTCAGAATTACTACATTTCCTGCAAAATCATTCATAATCTCCTGTCATCATTTGACAAACTTCATATCTTCTATGACTGAATCTATCACTTACATTTAACTTTTATAGGAATTAATCACTATGAGGTTGAATTTATGGTGAAATTAAATGTTTCTTACCTCTCCTCATATCAATCTTCTAAGTAGATCGCGATTTCGAGACCATAACTGTCTCATCTTCAGTACTCTCCTGGCGACTGATGTTATGTCGATCGAAAGAAACTCTTCTTCTTCCCTCTGTTGGTGGACCGATGAACCTCTGGATCAGGTCAAAATTTGCGGGAATTTCGAAGTTCATAAGTTTTCCTTTGTTTTTCTGAATGTTGATCTTTCTCCCAAACCATGAGTTCCTTTTGTTTGTCTATTTGTTTATTATTATTTTAAAAGCCAGTCTAATTAAACAAATAGACAAACAAAAGAAACTCATGGTTTGGGAAAAGATCCACATTCAGAAAAACAAAGGAAAACTTATGAACTTCAAAATTCCCGCAAATTTTGACCTGATCCAGAGGTTCATTGGTCCACCAACAGAGGGAAGAAGAAGAGTTCCTTCCGATCGACATAACATCAGTCGCCAGGAAAGTACTGAAGATGAGACAGTTATAGTCTCAAAATTGCGATCTACTTAGAAGATTTATATGAGGAGAGGTAAGAAACGTTTAATTTTCACCATGAATCAGGCACTTCTTATCTTACATCATAGTTTTCTTAAACACGGGAATTGCAGTTTTCAAGAGGACATCTCTCTCATTTTCAACTGATATTATGAAAAAATATTGGTTGAAAATGAGAGGGATCTCCTCTTGAAAACTGCAGTTCCTGTGTTTAAGAAAACAAACTATGAGGTAAGATAAGAAGTGACTCATTCATTCATTGAATTAAGAACCTCATAATGTTATTTCCCATATTTAACTATGAATTCACATCTTCTATTGTAAATAAGTAAGGTTAAGTTTTACATATTTTTTTATTTCATCTTATTTACAAACAAATTGCAAAAAGTGAAGATGATTTATATATGCTATTGCACAAATTTAGAATCATTGCAGCAAAATATAACATGAAAATCTCAACAAATAAAACCAAATCAATGGCAATATCCAAGGACCCACAGCGTGTTAAATTAAAAATAGAAGGGAAAAGTATAAAACAGATCATGAAATTCAAATATTTAGGAATAGAAATTAATAGCAGCAACAGAATAACAAATGAAATCCTCCATTAAGCAAATAATGCTTCTTCCTTCCACATATTAGGCCAAGGCCTGTTACGATCCTATAGAAAATTTTCCCTCCAGCATTTCATAGGACGGCCCAGAGATCTTCGTCCTCTTGGTATATAATTATAAACAACTTTGGGGATCTGATTTGAACTCATTCTTTCGAGATGGTGTTTCCAGGGAATTCTCATATAAGACTTGAAAGCATTCTAATTTCTTTAACTTAATAAAATTGACAAGGTCAGGTTCATTGTATTTGTCATACAGTTCTTTGTTGTATCGTATTCTCCACTGACCATTAATATTTATTGGTCCAAATATTTTCCTAAGTACTTTTCCAAAATTATTTGCTACCTCTGATCTTTTAGTGAAGCTCCATGTCTCACTACCATAGGTCAAAACCGATCTTATCAAAACTTTATATAGCCTTATTTTAGTTGCTGAGTGTATGTTATTACTCTTAATTATTTTATGAAGTGAGAAATAAGCTTTGTTGGCCAGTTTCAGTCTTCTTTGTACTTCAATGTTTTGATCGTTATTATCTGTAATACATGAGCCAAGATAGTTAAAATGTTTCACAATGTTAAAACCTAATTCTTTTATGCTATTAGATTGCTGTTCTGTCATTGGTTTAACACCTATCTGTATCATAACTTGTGCTTTCTGCATGTTAATTTCTAGGCCTATATCTTCTGTGGCTGCTTTAAATTCTGGTATAAAATTCTTGAATGGCTTCGTTACTTCTGCTTAAAGAGACATGTCAACTGCATACCTCATTATCTGTGTGGTCCATTTAGTGTTCACTGATAGCTTTCTAATGGCATATTCAAGAACCAAATTAAACAAACATGAGGCCAGCCCATCACTCTGTTTGAGTCCTTGCTCAATCTTAAAAGGTTCTATAAGTTGTTTATATTATTTTTTTTAGTCTGATCATCTTACCTCAATATTAATATTGATTTTTTCTTGAACATGGTTCAAAACAATTCTGTTTTATCTTCAGCTTGTCCAGACAATTGAGGTAAGATGATCAGACTAAGAAAATAATATAATTAAAATAACCTCAAAATATCACTTTCTAAAATTAAATATTAATTACAACTTCTATAAGTTGTGCTTGTATCTTAACTTGAGCCATTGTGCCAGTCATGGTACCCTTAACCAACCTTATTAACTTTTTGAGGATGCTAAATTCATTCATGATTTCATCAATTTTTTCTCGTTGTATACTATCATAGGCCAGTTTAAAATCTATATATATTTGAAATACGCTGATGTTAAACTCCCAACATTTCTCAAGTATAATTTTGACTATGTACAATTGGTCAATTGTGGATCATTATAAACACACATACTGGTAAAAAATTTAAATTTGAGACTGAAAGAGGGGAAAGGCTAAAATGCAGAGAGAGTAAAATATTAGCAGTATTTGAGAGTGCGTTGATTGTGAATATAGGGAATGGAAATATTGTAGAGGACACGAATTACAGGGAGGCTTTTTAAGGTAAACAATTAATAAGTTTAGTCTGTGTTATATTTGAAGAGAAAAATTCTCGCCCAGACCGGGACTCGAACCCGGGACCCTTGGCTTTCCGGGCCAAGTGCTCTACCAACTGAGCTACCGAGGCAAGTTACGATCTAGACGCAAATTTTTCTCTATGTACGTTGTAATTCCCTCGCGCCAAATGCTGGAAACCATAGCTTCTATCTTTGCAAATGGCGGCTTCTTAGTTAAGAAGACATTTATTGGGAATTTAACACTACTTTATAGCCAAGGGTCCCCGGTTCGAGTCCCGGTCTAGGCGAGAATTTTTCTCTTCAAATATAATTTATCCTTCAATGAGAAGTGTTAAATGAATAATAAAATCGTCAATAGAAGCCCTACTGGCTATAAAGTAGTGTTAAATTCCCAATAAATGTCTTCTTAACTAAGAAGCCGCCATTTGCAAAGATAGAAGCTATGGTTTCAAGCATTTGGCACGAGGGAATTACAACATACATAAGAGAAAAATTTGTGTCTAGATCGTAACTCGCCTCGGTAGCTCAGTTGGTAGAGCACTTGGCCCGGAAAGCCAAGGGTCCCGGGTTCGAGTCCCGGTCTAGGCGAGAATTTTTCTCTTCAAATATAATTTATCCTTCAATGAGAAGTGTTAAATGAATAATAAAATCGTTAGTCTGTGTTATTCTCACCCGGCCAGGGTCAAAGGATTTTTTAGGATGGAAAAATCCATGCAGCAAGTCCTCTGGGAGGTATTTTAAGCTGTGGGTCCCAAATCTGAAGATTTTCAGTCTCGTAAATGAACCTTAAGCCTGAATAAAGAGGTCTCTAAGCAAAATTTACCGACATCAATATCCTAGTAATACCTTAGTTGCCTGTTAGATGTCTCATTGGATCGGTGTGTTGGCCGCATGCCATCCATGACATCTACAAGCAAATAAGGTAACTAAAAATTATTCATAGTTAAATACGGGAAATAACATTATGAGGTTCTTATTCATGAAGGAGGAGTCATTTTTTTATATATTACCTCATAGTTTGTTTTCTTAAACATGGGAACCGCAGTTTTCAAAAGGAAACATCCCTTCCATATTTAACCAACATTGTGACTTATGACTACCAGATTTTCGTTGGTAATATTAAAAATTGTGAAATTGAAAAATCAGCTATTGCAGCACATAATTTTTGTTGGAGAGTCATAAAATTGAAAAAGAGGCCAAACTTCTAAAACATCTGGAAAACCTTTAGAACTGACAGTTTGGGAGAAGATATATATTCAGAAGAACAAATTTAAATCCCTGAATTTTGAAATTCCTGATGAACGGGACCTGATCTCGAAGTATGGAGATTCCAACAAAAATCTGGTAGTCATAATGTCGGTTGAAAATGGGAGGGATATTTCCTTTTGAAAACTGCAGTTCCCGTGTTTAATAAAACATAAAACATGAGGTTAAGATATAAAAAATGACTCACTATTCATCAACTAAAAATTAACTTACAAAGGAAAGCCTATTACTCAACAATGGGCTATGCCATTATAAATAGATGGATAGCTAGTGATATTCTTATCTCATATGGTTGTTTCCGTTAGACATAAGTTTCAAGGCATGTCAGCCCCATCTTCAGTTGGTACAAACTGATTTTTCGAAAGTTGTCGGCCCTGGATCTCAACTCCTGCTCCCTCTTTCAATGGCCCAAATAACTTGCTAATTAGCAAGACAACTTGCGAAAAATAAGTCTGTACCAACTGAAGATGGGGCAAACATGCCTTGAAACATATGTCTAACAGAAACAACCACATGAGGTAAGAATAACACAGACCAAGAACCTCATAATGTTATTTCCCATATTACCTATGAACACAGACCAAGATAAAAATTACCTCATATCCAGTCTTCTAATTAGACCGCAGTTTCAAAGCATTGGCGGCTTCATCTTCAGTAATTTCTCATCAACTGATGTTACTAAGAGGTAGCTATTCTAATCGACATAACAACTGGGCGCACAGGAACGAACTAGAAGTTAACACAAGCAAAACTAAGATTATAAAATTTAGACGAGGAGGAAACGTAAATAGGGATGACAAATTCAAGTATGGAAATGCCCAACTAGAATTAGCCAACTGCTACAAGTATCTCGGTCTAACGTTGCAAGTCACAGGAAAATCATTCACCAAGCACATCCAGGAAAGATGCAACTCAGCAATAAAGGCCACATTTGACATTCAAAATGTTGAAAAGCTGTCAATCGAAACAGCTATAAGACTATTTCATATTAAGATATCACCAATAGCGTGCTATGCAATCACCACATTCTGGACTCGGTTAACCATAGCAAATCTGAAAAGACTGAAAATGGTCAAAATTGCCTACCTCCGGAGAGAACTTAGGGTTTCAAGGTCAACAAGCTCCCGACTCATATACCATCTAACCAAGACTGACTTCATCATCAGAGAAATAGCATTAAAATATAACCTGCCACACACCCCGGCCTACGAAGCACACATAAGATAGAGAGAAGAAAAAGCAGAGGATATACACCGCGGATTCTTCCTGACCCCAGCGATGAACACCGAAGGATGGAAGGAACCAAACTTCTCCCTAAGACACGTGTTCACGAGGACCGCCACACATGGATTCCACTACTGAGTATGTACCATAAAAGGGTTCCACCTCGCATCGAACCAGTGCCTCTGCATGCTATACGACCAAAAATGTCAACAATACCACCTTATTGACTGCATAGCAAGAAGAAAGCCACTAAAATTCTATGCAGACGATAATAATTTTCAGTAATTGTATTATAATGTATACAGTGTGTTTAATAAATCTTTATATAATAATCGACATAACATCAGTCGACGAGAAATTACTGAAGATGAAGCTGCCAAGGCTTTGAAACTAGGTCTAATTAGAAGACTGTATATGAGCTGAGGTATGAAGCATTTTAATTTAATCTTAATTAAACCTCATAGTGATTTTTTCCTATAAAAGTTCAAAACCTCATAATGTTAAATTATATTTGAAGAGAAAAATTTTCGCCTAGACCGAGACTCGAACCCGGGACCTTTGGCTTGCCGGGCCAAATGCTCTACCAACTGAGCTACCGAGGCGAGTTGCGATCTAGACGCAAATTTTTCTCTTATATATGTTGTAATTCCCTCTCGCCAAATGCTTTTGAAACCTTTGCTTCTAAAATTTTTCTCTTCAAATATAATTTATCTTTCAATGAGAAATGTTAAATCAATATTAAAAACATCATTAGAAGCCTAACTAGCTTTATAAAGTAATGTTAAATTCCCAATAAATGTCTTCTTAACTAAGAAGCTGCCATTTGCAAAGATAGAAGCAAAGGTTTCAAAAGCATTTGGCAAGAGGGAATTACAACGTATATAAGAGAAAAATTTGCATCTAGATCGCAACTCGCCTCGGTAGCTCAGTTGGTTGAGCATTTGGCCCGGCAAGCTTAAGGTCCCGGGTTCGAGTCTCAGTCTAGGCGAAATTTTTTCTCTTCAAATATAATTTATCTTTCAGTGAGAAATGTTAAATCAATATTAAAAACCTCATAATGTTACTTCCTACTGCATTTTCAAATAAATATCCATATTGATTAATTACCAGTTGCTAGGGCAGGACCAAGTTTCCAAGCAGCCATGAGTATAGGAAAGTTCCACGGGATGATTTGACCGCATACTCCAACTGGCTCGTGTCTTGTGAAACTTAAAAACTGCCCATCTATTGGAATAGTCTTGCCGTGGTTTTTGTCTGCCCAACCAGCATAATAACGTAATACTTGTGCAGAAGCCGGCACATCAAATCCATACGAAGCTGCATATGGTTTACCATTATCCAATGTTTCAAGACTCTGTTACAACAATAAACACAATTATAAAACTTATACATAGTACATACATACAGCACAGATCAATGTTATCAATAAATTGAATAACTAAGTAACTCACTGGCTCTATTATCGAACCCATACGTTCATGGCCACACAGACACAAGCTCTCCATACATCCCTATCCTGAGCTAATGTTTTCCAATCATCTCTTGTATAATCGACTTCCCTCAAATCACGGTTAATATTATTCTCCCACCTCAATCTTGGTCTACCAACTGGGTGTTTTGCTTCTTGTTTTCCTACAAGAAGTTCCCATGCCCTCTTTCATTCCCCATTCGTGCCACATGTTCTGCCCATCGCAGTCTACGAGACTTAACTGTTCTTATTATATATGGCTCCCTATAAAGACCATGCAGCTCACTGTTATGTAGTCTTCTCCATGCACTTGTTGTCTGTTCATCTCTCTTTGGACCAAAAATTTTCCTAAGAACTTTATTCTCAAATACTCGCAATCTTTTCTCCTCCCTTAAAGTAAAAGTCCATGTTTCACATCCATATAATATAACTGCGAGAATAACAGTTTTATGTACCTTCAGTTTAACTTTTTTCAGAGAAGTTGGAACAAAAAGAGTCCCTGTAGTGTATAATAGCATGCATTTCCAGAATTCAGTCTACGTTTAATTGCATTAGCATTGGTGATTAAAGGGACTTACCCATGCCGGACTGGTCAAAAGCAATAAGCTAGATGAAAAAAGTATATTGGTCAAAAGAGTGATGATCTTTCACTGTAAAAATACAACCATCAAGAAATGCGGGCATGGATTCCACTGGGGTAAAATTTTTCAGAAGTAAAATAGTCCCCATTCGGTTCTCTTGGCAGGGAGTACTTGAGGGAACTCATGCCGAATATTCAATCAATAAGTTAAATCCACTTTAAAATTCAAGTATTATAAACAGTGGGATATTATTTGAACTTTCAACATGGACTGGGCTGTAGGATAAATCTAAAAAGACTGTATATAGGTGACTAATGCCAATTCATTACATTTTAATACTTTTAATTCTGAATCTGCTGACAGATGGCATTAATAATCTATTTTTAATTCATGCATATTATGGCTGATAACATCTATATGTAGTAGTAGAAGTAGTCCTGGTCACTCCACTGGGAAGCATAGGGCCTTGATAAAAGATCGCCAATGAACTCTGTTGTTTGTCAATGCCTTAATTTCATTCTAACTCATCCCTGCCTGTTCAGCTTCATCCCTGATGGTATTATTCCATGTTGTGCTAGGTATTCCTCTTTGCCTTCTCAATTCTTGGGGGTTCCAATCAAATGCTTTTTTTCATCTCCTTAACACATGAGCAACCCATTTCCATTTTCTAAATTTAATTTCTTTACAAATTTAATTCTGATTGGTTCTTCTCCAAAGTTCTTTATTTGTTATAATCTCTGGCCACCACGTACCCAAGATATTTCTCAGGCAAAGATTTGCAATTTCTTTCCAATTTGTTTAATAGCCTTCCAAGTTTCACAGCTGTGTAATAAAATTGATCCCACGTTTCAATTAAATAATCTTAGTTTAAGTCTTAAGGGAGGAAAGGAGATTACGGGTATTTGAGAATAAAGTTCTTAGGAAAATTTTTGGACCAAAGAGAGATGAAGAGACAGGTGAATGGAGAAGACTACATAACAATGAACTACATGGTCTTTATAGGAAGCCAGATATAATAAGAACAATTAAGTCTCGTAGACTGCGATCGGCAGGACATGTTGCGTGTATGGGGAATGAAAGACGTGCATGGAAACTTCTTGTAGGAAAGCCAGAAGGAAAACGCCCAGTTGGTAGGCCAAGAATGAGGTGGGAGAACAACATTAACTATGATTTGAGGGAAGTAGAATATACAGGGAATGATTGGAAAGTATTGGCTCAGGATAGGGATGTATGGAGAGCTTATGTCCGCGCGGCCATGAACCTACGGGTTCGATAGTGCCAGTGAGTAAGTAAGTAAGTAAGTAAGTTAAGTCTTAAGGAGATTTGTTTCCACCTCCAAATTGATTTCAATTGAATGTAAGCACATCTTGCTTTCTTTATTTTGGCATCGAACCCGGGACCTTTGGCATCAACATCCAGGTTTGAGTCTCGGTCTAGGCAAAAATTTTTCTCTTCAAAATTTACTTAGATAATGATTTACGTTTAACATAATGTAAATTAAGAAAGTTCTCAATAACAATGTTCTTAAAATTATTTTAGTATCAATTCTACAGGTACCATTCCATTATAAAAGTCATGAACTGGTATAAAAAGAAACATTAACTAGCATATTAAAAAAATCCACATATGCATCTGCGTCATCTACTTATTGCAGATGAAATGCTTAATGAACAGTATGTATATGAATACATTATCTAAGGAATGAGTCATTAAAATATACTATATAACAGATAATACATACTGCCAAGTATACTCTATCTCTCTCCATAAGGTCAGCAAGTCGATTGAGCAGAACTCCTCGACCTGAAGCATCAATTCGTCGCCAAGGGCTACCGAGCCTGAATGCCTGCTTTGCAGCCTTCACAGCACTATCAATATCAGCCTGTAACAAAATAACTTAAATTATAATTATACAATTTACATAAATAATTCAAACAGCAGGCTATACAAAGTGGGACCATAAAAGAAATGAGGAAATTATGGAAGAGTTGGGTGTAGAACCCATTCTTAACCATATACAAAACTACCAGAACAACTGGAAAGCCCATCTTCAACGAATGCCGTCTCATAGAATTCCAAAAGCCATGCTTCGTTACTGCCCCCAAGGCAAAAGATCGCTGGGACGTCCAAAAAAGTGCCAGATGGAAAATTCCTCTTTGAGACCATAACAGGCCACATGGCCTAATACTTGCTTGGATGATGATGATGATATAAATAATATCAGCTTCATCTTGAAATGTTAAATTATAACCCAAATAATTAAATTCATTTACTCGTTCTAAAATTTCATCGTCCAAAACAATTTTGTTAGGTATAGGGCATTTCCCACAAAAGCCTATTATTTTAGTTTTCTTTGTATTGATTTCCATATTGTACCTTTCTTGCAATTATATTAAAATTGTGTACAGAATATTTTAAATCTGTTTCTGTTGGAGTTATTAATACCAAATCATCTGCAAAAAGCAGAGATAAAAGCCGGATAACAGCAAATGAGATGTGATTTATGTGCCATACAATATGCTATACAAAGTGTGATCATAAAAGAAATGAGGAAATTATGGAAGAGTTGGGTGTAGAACCCATTCTCCACCATATAGAAAACTACCAGAACAATTGGAAAGCCCATCTTCAAAGAATGCCATCTCATAGAATTCCATGCTTCGTTACTGCCCCCAAGGCAAAAGATCGTTGGAACGTCCAAAAAAGCGCTGGATGGAAAATTGCTCTTTGAGATCATAACAGGCCACATGACCTAATACTTACAATGATGATGACATAAATAATATATAAGTACACATACGTTCTGCTATTGCCAATAAACAAATTTCATGACTCTCCACAACTTCAACACTCTACATTTCAAACTTTAAAAGAAATAGATTAACAAAAAGAATGATTAATAAGAGTGTGCTCAAATGGTTTATTAATAAATAAAAAAAAAGAACAGGCAGCATGAATGTGGAGAAGTTTATCACCTATTTTCACATATCGTTTCCTTACTTCTAAAACCTCGTAAGTCTAATTTAACAAAATTTTTAAGAAAGCATAAAAACATTTTTGACATTATGATGATCTTGCAGAAGATTTCCGGGCTGTTGGCCGTGGTCTTGAGGCTTATAGTTCCCCAACGTTTCACCAGAGACTGCGTCCGGCATCCTCAAGGGTTGTCTTGGGTCTCAACCCTTGAGGATGCCAGACGCAGTCTCTGGCGAAACGTTGGGGAACTACAAGCCTCAAGACCACGGCCAACAGCCCAGAAATCTTCCACAAGATCATCATAGTAACTCCGGCCGTGAAAGTCTAAGTCAATATATTTTTGACATTGCTTATTATTTTGTAACTATGTTTTTAATGTCTTACTTTGAATGTAAATATTGCATATTATTATGTAAATGCTTTTAATATTATAACATTTAACATTGAAGGTCAATTTATATTTAAAGAGAAAAATATGTTTATTAATATTGAGTGGAGAACATATTTTTAATAACTCACCTCATACAATTTCAAATTTATTTGATTTATTTTCATGAAAATAAACTGAAGATGAATGAAAAATTCATTCGAAACCAATGGTCTTAAATCAAATAAATTTCAAATTGTATGAGGTGTGTTATTTAAAATATGTTCTCCACACAATATTAATGATATAACCTCATAATGTTTACTTCCCAACATTAATTTTAATGTAGAAAAATATGTGCCTAAACCAGGAAATGGAATGTATAAGAGAAAAATTTGCATTTAGATTGGAGATCTAGGATAGCTCAGTGGCAGAGCATTAGCATATAAAGCTAATGGTCCTAGGTTCAAACTCCAGTCTAGGTGTATATTTTTCTCTTCAAATATAATTTTTGTTAGGTATGAGTTAGATATGCACTACTCACGTCATATTTATAGCTTTTTTTGAAGACTCTAAAGTTTTGATGCCTTAGGCACCATTGTAAATTCTAAAGCATCAAAACTCAACGAGTCTTCAAAAAAGCTACAAATATGAACTTCATAGTGTTACTTCTTTGAAACATTAAAATAATTTGTGTTATTGTGTTCAAAAAGTGTAAGGTAGATGATGCAAATTATTAGCCTTTTTTATAAATGGGCATTTAAGGTCCTGAATGTGTTAAAATCACTCTCAGAAAATAACTATTTCATCCTGATTCAAGACTTTTTTTTGTTTTACAAAATATTGCAGTTGTACCTTGCACTATTTTCACTGTATATTCCAAATATTTTTACTCATAACTTTATATTGTGAATGTTTTTTTGATAAGTAAGTAGTACTTTGTACAGGAAAATATGCTTTCGTTTGAACTTGTGATCAATTGTTTAGTAAACATAGATATGGTTCTTAAGAATGGAAGACAACCGACTTGCAAAAGGAGCTAAAGAAGATAGACCAATGGATGGGAGAAGAACAAGAGGAAGACCAGCCATGAGATGCACATCCAATACGTCTTCTTCCGAGGAGTGATTTTGGAAATAAACAGGATGAAAATCATACAAATTATGAATAAGAAGAAGAAAATATGGTTCTTATGACCATGATACAAATTGAGATACAGTAGAGCTAGACACTAAGAAACTATTCTTATAATTAAAATAATTTCTGAACATGTGTTCTAGGATTTGCAAACATTATCTTAAAGTAAAGTGATCCCACGACAGGCCTCAAGAGGCCCTTGGGGTAGTGGGAGGTTAAGGCTCCCACTTTTTCTAGACAATCGGCACTTGATGTCAGCCAGGTAGTCAGCCCTGCGTGACGGCCGCCTTTACCCCAGAACAAGCGTCTGGTACTCATTTCCATTAGAGGCTGAGTCGACCCCAGGGCCATAGTGCCGCCAGAAAGTTTGGGTCAGTTTAAAAATCCTGACCCCACCGGGACTTGAACCCGCGACCTTCTGGCTTGTAGCGCAGTACCTTAACCACTACGCTACGGCGTGCCCCAAACATTATCTTAATTTTCCTAAATTATGAACTTATTGGCTAAAAAATTTTTTTTGTCACTTATAGATTAGTCTAATGAGAAGAATTTCAAGAAAGGATAAGGTCAGAAACAGCACAATAAGGGAAATTATGCAAATTGAAAAAAAAAGAAAAGAAAAATGTTTGAAATGGTATGGACATCTCATAAGAATGGAAGAAGAGAGAATACCAAAGAAGATCCTTAATTGGAAAGCTAATGGAAGAAGTGGAAGAGGCAGATCTAGAGAACGTTGGATAGATGGAGAAGTATGGAAGCTAGAGATTTGAGGGAAGAAGATGCTTTGGACAGGTACTTCTGCGACAAATCACTTTGGGTTGAAGGAGAAACACTGTATTGTGGAATATTCCTAAATAAAAAAAAAATTTAGTCTAACATGTTAAATTATTATAAAGCATCTATAATCTATAAAACTAAATATATGTTCACACATAAAAATATATTATATAATGGGAATGAACAGCTAATGACAAATGAGGGAAATTTTGATGAAGTGGCTGAATTCAAATACCTAGGAACAATGATCACAAATAGGAATGAGATGCACAAAGAAATTAAACAGAGGCTCAATTCTGAAAATGTGTGCTATTATGCATCACAGGGACTCTTGACATCCCAACTCCTTTCAAAAAAAACCTTAAACTGAAAATATATAAAACTGTTATTCTACCAGTTATATTATATGGATGCGAAACATGGACTCTTACTTTAAGGGAGGAAAAAAGATTACAAAGTTCTTAAGAAAAATTTTTGACCGAAGAGAGATGAACAAATAGGTGAATGGAGAAGACTCCATAACAGTTAGATATAATAAGAACAGTTAAGTCTCGTAGACTGCGATGGGCAGACGTGTGGCATGAATGGGGAGTGAAAGATGTGCATGGAAGCTTCTTGTAGGAAAACCAGAGGGAAAATGCCCAGTTGGTAGACCAAGAATGAGGTGGGAGAATAATATTAGCAATTAATTAAATAAAAATAAAACTTAGTTTTTTTATTTTTATTTAACCTTTTCACTGCTGAGATATTTCCAGCCTTTAAAACCCTCCTTGCTCAATGCAGGGAGAAATATGGAAAAAGTTTATTTAGGTTCCTAAGAGATGGCAGTATATGCCTGCTTAGTTTGAAAGCAATGCAATACGTATTATATAACTAGCAGGCGTTTGAAGTTAAGAATGGATATGTACGCCCATAGCACGGCAAGCATTTTCTTTGCGAATGCATATACCCGTTCGTAGCAATGTAAAGGTTAATTAATAAATATGGATTTTCATCAAATAAACACCAACTCAATTGAATATTAACCATGATTTGAGGAATGATTGGAAAATACTAGCCCAGGATAGGGATGTATAGAGAGTTTATATCAGTGCAGCCATGAACCTACGGGTTTCATAGAACCAGTGAGTTAGTTAGTTATAATCAGAAATTCCACAAATGATGTACTTCATACTTTTAACTTTATGAATGCTGCATTTTAAATTACTTATTCACACAATAAAATCAGCGAAGTAATAAGTTGTAATGTCCTATCAAAATATTTAGGAAGGAAGTGATGTCACATATCTCTAACCCAAAGTCATTAGTCATTATCAAGGTTGAGTTCATACAAATACTCCACAAAAAACATGTGAACAAAACATATAAAAATAACTATGCATAAAAGAAAGCCTACAAAAACCGGTACTCTGAAACATAAAGTTGTTCACTTTCTTTATCTAAGAACAACAAAATAGCTTAGTTATATAACTTAAATCAGATATCCTAATCAACATGTTATAGAGTCTCCTTCAATCACATTCAAGGACGTCAGCTTATCTTCTTTTCCAAATATCTACCAACTAACACTATTACAAATAAATGTATTTCACAAACAAGTAATTTACAGTAATTAAATATATGTAGGAGATAACACTATGATGTTTCTTTTAATTGTTAAAGAGTTGTATATTTTGACTCACCTCATGTTTCATCATTTTTATAAAAATTGAGAAGTATGAGGTGGAGTCAAAACATATTTACTCTTACTCACTGGCACTATCAAACCCGAAGGTTCATGGCCTCGCGGACATAATCTCGTGTGCCATACCAACCCTATCCTGAGCTAATGCTTTCCAATCATTCCCTGTATAATCTACTTCCCTCAAATCATACTTAATGTTGTTCTCCCACCTCATTCTTGGCCTACCACCACTTGGCGATTTCCCTCTGGCTTTTCTACAAGAAGCTTCCATGCACGTCCTTTCATTCCCCATACGTGCAACATGTCCTGCCCATCGCAGTCTACGAGACTTAACTGTTCTTATTATATCCGGCTTCCTATAAAGACCATGTAGTTCATTGTTACGTAGTCTTCTCCATTCACCTGTCTGTTCATCTCTCTTTGGTCCAGAAATTTTCCTAAGAACTTTATTCTCAAATAACTCGTAATCTCCTTTCCTCCCTTAAAGTAAGAGTCCATGTTTCGCAACCCATATAATATAACTGGTAGAATAATAGTTTTATATATTTTCAGTTTAACGTTTTTTTAAAGGGGTTGGGACATCAAGAGTCTCTGCAATGCATAATAGCACGCATTTCCAGAATTGAGCCTATGTTTAATTTCTTTGTGCATCTCATTCCTATTTGTGATTATTGTTCCTAGGTATTTGAATTCAGCCACTTCCTCAAAATTTTCCTCGGTTGTCATTAGCTGTCCATTTCCATTATATAATGTATTTCTACGTGTGACCATATATTGAGTTTTATTGATATTTACTTCCAGTCCTAATTTCCTAGTGTGTGCGTGTTGTCCTTTAGTATCTCCTCGCTATCGGCCAATAATACTACATCATCAGCATAAACTAACAGCTTATTAATACCATTGAGTTGTAAGCCTTCCTCATTCTCTAAAGATTTAATGGCATGCTCTAGTACAAAATTAAATAGTACAGGAGATAGTGCATCTCCTTGCTTCAACCCATTCTGGATTTCAAAAGTGTCCGAAAACTGTTTGCCTACATGCACCCTACTCTTTGTGCCATTTAGACACATTCGTATAAGTCTAACTAACTTTTTAGGAATTCCGAACTCCAGCAGGATACTATATAACTTTTCCTTCTTAATTTAATCATATGCTTTTTTGAAGTCTACATATAGTTGATGTATAGTACCATTATATTCCCATTTCTTTTCTAAAATCTGTCTCACACTAAAAATCTGATCTGTTGTAGACCTGTTTCTTCTAAATGCACATTGATGATCTTAGAAATGCATTTCAGGAACAAGTTATTTAACAATGTATAAGAGAAAAATTTGTTTAGATTGGAGTTTCTCAGATAGCTCAGTGATAGAGCAATGGCCTAGAAAATCCTGGGTTCAAACCCCAGTATAATTTTTCTCTTAAAAAATAATTTGTCCTTCAGTGAGAAGTGTTAAATTAATAATAGAAACAATGAAAGAAGCCCTACTGGCTTTATAAAGTAGTGTTTAAATTTCCAATAAATGTCTTTTCAAATAAGAAACTCCCATTTGCATGATCAAGCAAATGCTCGTAGCATTCAACAATCGGGAATTAACAGTGCATAAAGAGAAAAATTTGCATTTAGATTGGTGTGCTCAGGTAGCTCATTCGTAGAGGATTGGCCTAGAAAGCCAAAGGTCCTGGGTTCAAACCCCAGTCTAAGCATATAATTTTTCTCTTCAAATATATTTACATGTACAAAGAATGCCAAATAATCGTTTATCAAATCAGCTGCTTCATTATAAACCTCTAGGCCGAAGAAATATAGGAAGGCCAAAACGACATTGGAAGGATGACCTGCACCTGCAGCATATAGTGCACCGGGGAGTGGAATAGGCCAACAGGCCCATACCTTGAAAAAGATGATGATAACGATATTTACAGTAACTTCAACAATTAATTGAAAACATAAATCTTTATATATATATATAATTCTCCTGTACATGTGTTTGTCACTCTACTTCTCCTAAAAGACTGGGCCAATTTTGATGAAATGTTTTGTGTGTCTGATTGGGTCCTCAATAGTTTATATTCACAATTGGACCCTCTAAAACAATTAGGCATAGGAGTTCACCAGAAATGAAAATTTAAAAATTGCTCTAGCTGCCACAATTTTCAATGTTCACAATGAAACTCAGTACAACCTATTAAAATAAACTGAGGTTGGTATTATCAAAAAAAAAAAGTGAAATCTGACAATTAGAAGTGAAGGTTTACTTAAAACCCAAAATTAAAAACTGACTAGCAATA
This sequence comes from Diploptera punctata, assembly GCA_030220185.1. NCBI lineage: Eukaryota > Metazoa > Arthropoda > Insecta > Blattodea > Blaberidae > Diploptera > Diploptera punctata. The sequence goes on along the minus strand of JASPKZ010010688.1, from coordinate 223,066 downwards.
TAATTCTTCTGTACGTGTGTTTGTCACTCCTCCTAAAATACTGGAGCGATTTTGATGAAATTGTTTGTGGGTATCTGATTGGGTCCCTCGATTGTTTAGATTTACAATTGGACTCTCTAAAACCATTAGGTGTAGGAGTTCACCTGGAGTGAAAATTTAAATTTGCACTAGCGGTCACATTTTTCTATGTTTCACAACGAAACTCAGCATATCATACTGTGCTGTGATCGCCTTGATTTTTCTTCTAGGTTATTTAGCTGTAATAAGCACAATGAATTTATTCAAAATTTCACTAAACACTTTAACTGTTCAATTATCAACAAACTTCTATTCACAATTACAATTCCCTAAATAATCTTCTTTTAATTGTTATCTTAGAACACTTTTCCACTCACAGATAAATCAATTCTCACACTGTTCACCACAAGACTCACTACCGCAGCCTGACTGCTCTCGCCGGCGTCAAACACAAAACTGACTCACCAGCCTCTTGCCTCCGCTCTTAGCGCAAGGAAACTGTACAAACAGCTTCGAGTAACTTCAATGCCCAGAATCCTCTAGATATGGATCCTTCCCAAAGGGGAGAGAGAGACACACCGGTAGAACCATCTGGCAACACACTCCAGACAATTCTGCCAGCTTGCAGGTAATCTAACTCCCCAGGGGTGACTCACATGCACCATTCAAATGTTGCTATGCACGACACGTAACAATATTAAAATAAACGGAGGTAGGTATTTTAAAAAAATGAGCTAAATCCGATAATTAGAAGTGGAGGTTTATTTGAAATCTGAAATTAAAAACTGCGTAAACCACGGACCAATTTTGATTAATTTTTTTGTGTGTGTGAGTGGGTCCCTGGATAGTTTAGATTCACAATTGGACTCTGTAGATGGTGCTGCAATTGGGTTATAGACATTTTTTTTGTCATGTATAGTCATCTGCATTACAACATATTCCATGTGACAACAATGTGCTGTCATAATGCACGCTTCTTGAGCCACAACAGATGGCAGTGAGGAGTTTTCTTGCAAACTTATTAATCAGTGAATTTCATGATAAAAAAGTAACTCATAATTTTATCGTCTGGCCATGACACGAAAATTGAATGTTTGGGAAGGACATGTCTCCTGGGTCCATTAGTTTAACTAACTCACTGACTCTATCAAACCCGTAGGTTCATGGCCGCGCAGACAAAAGCTCTCCATACATCCCTATCCTGAACTAATATTTTCCAATCATTCCCTGTATAATCTACCTCCCTCAAATCATGGATAATGTTATTCTCCCACCTTATTCTTGGTCTACCAACTGGGTGTTTTCCTTCTAGTTTTCCAACAAGGAGCTGCCATGTACCTCTTTCAACCCCAATATGTGCCATATGTACCACTAGTTTGACTATAAAAGTTGTTTTCAAACTGTGTTATGAAGAGTTTTGATTGACTTTTAGGGGACAGCTTCCAGGAAAACATTTATGGAAAAAAAAAAAGAAAGAAAGAAATACACATTTTCAAAAATAAATTACCATCCTAACTACAAACTTGTTACAAAAATGCTGTTGAACCATGTACAGGCCTTTTCTCATTTGAGATTTTGTTTATCTTAATGATTTCAAGTTAGCTCCTCTGTCCACCGCTGTGGTCTTGGGGTAGCGTGCTGCCTGTCACGCAGTGGGCCCGGGTTTGATCCCCGGTCGGGGCAGTTTTTCTGGGTGAAGTTTTTATCAGGGTTTTTCCTCACCTGTAAGACAAATGTCAGGAAAACTTTAAGGCCCAAACGGTCCCCGAAATAAGGCCCAAATGGTCCCTGAAATCATATGGCCATCGCAATCATCATCATTCATATTCATCTTAGGTTAAGCTTAGGGTTAGGGACTCTCCTGGTGCACTATTATCATCATCATCATCACCCATCATATCATCGGGGCAACATGACCCTGCCTTCCAGGCACCCAAACCTCAGAAGTGGGTTACAAGTACGCCATGCCAGGAGAGAAACCAGGAATGTCAAAGGACCACCTGGGGCATTTGGAAAAAAAAAAAAAAAAGTTAGCTCATCTCATTGGGACTTAGAAGGGAACTGTCAACCATTGCATGCCGGAATCTACCTTGAAATTTCTCCCAAAGAAGCATTATGATCTACCAAGGCCATGCCCAAAAAATTACCTGCTGCATTTTTAACTGCAAGGCACTAAATTCCAGGACCAAATCTCTCATTTAAACTATAGGGAAATAATACAACTCCTGACTTGGTGGATTGAATAACCCTCAAAACCTACCATCTGCACCATACCCTGCCTCATTCCACTACACTCTATTCAAGCAGGGATATCCATCTGCTGTACATAGTGGGTTGCTATTAATGGATTCTAGCTTCTAGTTCTGTGCCTTGCAGTTAAAAGTGGTAGATAATTTTTTTGAGCACTGCATTGGTACATCATAACCATTCTCTGGGAGAAATTAAAAGGTAGGTTTTGGCATGCAATGGCTGACAGTTCCCTGTCAGAAGGGTCAACCGTCATAGGATACCTACCATCTGATTATATGCTATGTGAAAAATGGAGCATACATTGTGTACTGCAGCATTTTAGTGGAATCTTGAAGTGTTTCCAATTTTTTACATGTACAACAACTGCCATTTTATGTGTAATTCTTTGGAAAATTAATACTTTAAAATGTAATAAATTATTTGTGTTAATTTTGAAGTTATTAGATTCTGAATTTATTGTATACTTTGGAATAACTACTAAAATTCAATAATGATTTTATAAGAATCATATGTATGAGATAAGAAGAATTCACGATTCATTTGATCCTTATTAAAAAAACCTCATAATGTAAAAATTTCTAAATTTAGGCCTATTATATATTAATGATTTTATACTTCATACTAGCTAATACCCGGTGTGCGTTGCTATGCCTAAACAAATGAAATATTAATGGTTAATTATATTGTGTGGTATAAGCTGAGATGAAACAAACATTGCGGTTCCTAGTCAGTTGTTAATTCTGGATTTCAGATAAACCTCCGTTTCTAATTGTCAGATTTTGCTCATTTTTTGATAATACCTACCTCAGTTTATTTTAATAGGATATGCTGAGATTCAATGAGAAATATTGAAAATTGTGACTGCTAGAGCAATTTTTAAATTTTCACTTCAGGTGAACTCCTATATCTAATAGTTTTAAAGGGTCCGATTGTGAATCTAAACCATCCAGGGGCCCACTCAAACATACATAAAAAATTCATCAAAATCGGTCGGGTAATTTATGAGTTCAGTGACATACACTCGCACAGAAGAATATATATAAAAATGTTTGATATCCACATTTATCTAATTTTTTAATCTATGTTTTCTTAGTTCTAAGTGTCCAGATTACCTTATCTCCCTCCTGTATTTCTGCAATGGCTTCCCCTGTTGTAGGGTTCAGCGTCTTGAATGTCTTGCCTGATGATGATTTGTGCCATTCATTGTCAATGAAAATCTGGAAAAGTAAAAAACCAAGTATAATACACAGCTCAAAACAATTAGAGGAACACTATGAAATATGCAAATATTTTTTCTTTGGATAAAGGTACAAACATGAAATTAATGAAGTACATTATTTGTGGTTATTTATTTATTTAATGCTCATGTCAGTAAAAACAAATGAATAACGCTGACAATTAACTTTTCAAATAATTCCACTATGTAAGCAATTGAATCTTGTGCTTATTTTTTCAAAGTTAAACACTCGTTATATAGAGTTAGTATCGTGTATGGCCTCCACGACATTCGATGACACTTTGGCACCTTCGTGGCATGCTCCCAATAAGATTCTGGATTTCCTCTTGCGGGATATTCTCCCATTCCTCCTTCAGAGCATCTCCAAGTTGTTGCAGAGTTTATGGAGCTTGATGTCGGTTCCTGACCTTCCTGTCTAGAAGATCCCACAAGTGTTCAATAGCGTTGAGGTCTGGGCTGACCGCTGGCCACTCCATTACCTCAATTTCATTCCTCCTCAGGAAATCCCTGGTGACAGCCGCAGAATGTGCCCTGGCATTATCCTGTATAAACGGAAATCCAGGGCCTACTCCAATGGCAGCAGGTACTACATGCTCTTCCAAAACGTGCTCGATATACCGGACAGCATTCAGTCGCTGGAGAACAAGTACAAGGTCCATACGATTTTTGTACATAACTCCGGCCCACACCATTATGGAACCTCCTCCGAATCTATCAATTTCCTGTACAGCCTCTGCAGAAAATCTTTCTCCTGGCCATCCTCACACCCTCAATCGACCATCACAACGTGTAAGACGATACCTGGATTCGTCCGAGAAGAGCACAGACTCCCACTGATTCAGTTTCCAATCATCATGGTTTTCAGCAATAATATGTCTTGCTGCCTTATGCCCATTTGTTAAGCGTGGTTTTCTAACGGGCCTTTTTGGACGAATATTCTCTTTCCTTAATCTGTTCCTTATGGTTTGGTCTGAAACCCGGATTCCGGAAGCCATATGAAGGTCATTTTGCAGGTCTTTTGCAGTTTTTGTACGCTGTCGAAGAGCAGAAAGAACAACGTATCTGTCATCCTGGGGGCTTGTTTTAAATTTACGGCCTGGCCACGTCTTCTACAATACTGACCTGTCTCTCTGTGCCTGTTGCATAACCTGTACACCACGGAAGGAGAAACCCCAAGCTCTCTAGCCACTTGTCACAGAGATTGACCTTGTCGTAAAAGATGTAGAGCATGATACACTTCAAACTCATTTAAATGCCTCATTTTGTCAGAGACTTCAATAAACAAGGCAATAATCAACATTCGTCACTATAGCAACAACAGGAAGCTTACCAATTAGAAGTGGCCAGTGCCTTCCAAAATAAAAAAATTCTCTATATTTGTTATTTGAGGTAATTTCTCTGTATTTAGGCCATGGATCTTTAAAATTTGTATCCAATGATAAAATTAATAATTCGATTTACATATTGTCCAACTTTCAGCATCACAGCTTTAAAAAACAATTACTTATTCAATTTATTACAAGTGTTCCTCTAATTGTTTCGAGCAGTGTACATAATTTTTTTTAAATATTCATAAAATTTACAAAAAAAAAGAAAAATAAATACAGATTTTTGACAGAGAAAAACTCATTCATTAGCACTATTAACTCTAAGTCCACTGCTGTGGTCTCGAGGTAGCATGCTGCCTTGTCAAACAGCAGGCCTGGGTTTGATCCTCAGTCAGGACTAGTTACCTGAGTGATGGTTTGTTTCAGAGTTTTTCCTAAATGTCAGGAAACCTTAAGGCCCAAACAGTCCCCGAACATCATCTGGCCATCATTATCATAAGTAATGTCACAAGTGATTTCCAATTTATCTAGAGGATTTGAAAATCAAGAGTGGCATTTGTTAGAACTATTTAACAAGTGAAATTAAGCTGTTTACTCAAAAATCATTATTTAAATATAATTATTTTAAAATAATTGGCACGCCGTAGCGTAGTGGTTAAGGCACTGAGCTACAAGCCTGAGGGTCGAGGGTTCAAGTCCCGTTGGGGTCAGGATTTTTAAACTGACCCAAACCCTCTGGCGGCACTATGGCCCTGGGGTCGACTCAGCCTCTAACGGAAATGAGTACCAGACACTTGGTCTGGGGTAAAGGCGGATGTCGCGCAGTGCTGACATCAAGTGCCGATTGTCTAGAAAAGGTGGGAGCCTTAACCTCCTACTACCCTAAGGGCCTCCGGGCCTGTTGTGGGATCACTTTACTTTACTTTATATATTTAATGTAAACGGCAATGTTTGAAAACAAATGAGAACTATTTGGTTATGTTTCATTTGTCATACTGCAACTTAATCATATTATTCATTGCCAAATAGGATCGCATTATTGTAAGAATGCACTCTAGTGGAGAAAAAATGAAACACATAAACTGTATATTATAACCAACATTTTTATTTATTTTTTAGGAAACAACTCAGTAAAATCATTATTTAAAAACACGATTATTGAACACACAATTACCAAATGAGTAGTTCGAATGAATCTGTTCATTACTTGCTATATTCAACATATTTATAGAAAATCAGTCAATGCAAAATAATGCTATGACCTGTTCAGAATAATGAAAAGGAGGATCTTTCTTCATTTTGGTAAACAGAATTTGATAAATATTGAGGTGAAACAAGACTATCAATGGTTGTAAAACAAAATTCATTGAAACGTGATTGGTCATTGAGTGCCTTTTTGGGGCATGAATTAAATAGTCATAATTAACAAATTCAATAACTTTAGGATTAAGGCTCCCTGCACTTAGGATTAAGGCCTCCCCTGGCACATCATTACTATCATCATCACCTATCATATTATCGGGGCAGCGTAACTCCACCTTCCAGGTGCCCCAAATGCCATGCCAGGAAAGAATGCCAGAATGTCAAAATGACGTGGTGGCATTGTATAAAAAAAACTATTATCTTTAAAAAAAGTACTTTAAAAAGTATCACTCAACAGGGACAGTCAATCAAAATACATGACCGTGATAACTAAAAGTAAATCCAATTTAAATATAACATATGATATCAATTGAATCTAAAATTAGTAAGAAAATAATAACAAAGGCAGAAACATCCTCATTTTGGCTCAACAGTACATTACCTTTCCCTTCATTTTCCATAGTATATTCTTGTAATACTGTTACTCTACGTACTTCTGTCTTTACTAACATTTTGTAACATTTTAAACATTTTTCAACAATACTTATAACATTCTTTTACAATTTTTACATATTTATTTATGAGAAACATAGTAACATTAAATCATTTTTAGACAATATGTGAAACTCACTAGCTATTTTATATTCTCTTCCAATGTTGCCAACATCAACAACTCAATTACACTATTTTTGTTAGCTTAGTGTTAGTGTACATCAGATTAGTGTACACTTCAGTAAATAGCACGCATGTAATTCATTTTGTTAGGTTAGGAAGGGAGAAGTTAACTTACATCCATTTCAAATAAACATTTGGGAATTTATTTTGAAGGTTGGTAATATTGCATGTGCTGTCATTTAGTGACAGCTCTATAAAGACTCTCTAGGACTTCACAGGTATGTGGTCTACCTAGTGACAGCTCTATAAACTCATGTGCATGCGCACTATTATTCTGAAGACTTAGAAAATATACTGGGAAAGGTAAAGTACTGTTTTTCCAAGAAAACTGTCACGTGGAACATAGAATTGCCATAACTTAAAAATAACTAAAATCCATGGCACAACAGGCCTAGAAGATCCTTCACCTATCATCCAGCTGCTGGCCTCACATCAACATGTGTTAATCACAAAGGTACATCCAAACAGTGTAAGGGTGACGTGGTCAGCATGTTGGATCCCTCAGACATTACAGCTGGTTTTCTAAACCTACTTATTGCAGTTAATCAAATTCCTCACAAGTTTGATGGACAATGGTTCCATACTGATAGAAATTCCATGAGAAAATTTCTTCCCTTATGGGATCTCAAACCAACACAAGCCCCATAGCTCTGCCTTTAAAAAATAGTGGGGCTGTAAACTTTAACACATTCAGTGCCTTGTACAAAATCACTGATTTAATAGATCATGGAATGATGACTTGAACCAGTAGAAGTTAAGTCCCATAGCTCTGCACTAAGGCCTGATCCCTTGGCTACAGCATAAGACAAATGATAAAATAGACTACAATCTATAATATATTCATGAAAAAACTTAATTGTATAAAAGTGATCTTTGGAAAAACAGCACTTTAGGTTTGATATATTTTCGAAGTCCTATAAACAACAGTGTGCATGCGCCAGAGTTTATAGAGCCAGCGATAACCCACCATCAAATCACATATTGATTATCGTTCTGAAATTTAAATGACAAATCTTTGCAATAAATCCCCAAATCTATGTTAAAGAAATATATTAATAATATTAAAATTACCAAACGTTTTAAAAATGGGAGTACACTTATTTATCACTCCCTAACGCCAATCCAACCAGCGATCGAAAAAACATAGACTAAGTAATATACTCTGTGGAGAAAATAGTAATCAGTATCACAATATTGTCTAACAATGCCATAATGATGTGATTTGCATATTTAAATAAATACTTAAAAAGGAAAAAGTCGGTTATATGTCTCAGACAAATTCTTCTAAGTTCCACAGAATCGCAGTGCGCATGCGCAAGTTGCGGGAGTTGCTGTAATGGTTAATATAGCCTCCGGTAGATGGCTCTGCAGTCGGCGTTACCAACTTTGGGAATAAATTTCCAAATGCAAAAAAAAAATGGACGTTAACTAACTTGCCATTTTCTAACTAAAGAAAACAATTTACATGCATATTATTTATTCTCAAATGCTTAAAAAAATGGACGTAAACCAACTTCCCATTTCCTAACGTAACAAAGCAATTTACATGCATACCATTTAATGAACTATAAACTAATTTTACATACACTAACACTAAATATGGTTTCAAATTATTTTCAAATGGTGGCAACGTTGGAACAACATGGGAAAGTAGCAAGCAAGTAATTTATCCATGATCATGTTTTACGTAAATATATAAATATAAAATATTGTAAAGAAAGCTTGAAGATCATTGGAAAATGTTTAAAACAGTACAAAACGTGTTTACAAGTGTTTAGTGCATCAGTGGCATAAGAGTGTAAGTGCAGAATTGTGAGAGACATAAAACGTACCACATCCCTTAAAAATTATCAAATAACATTATAAAAATTGTTTGAAAAGTTTAAAATGTTTTTTAATATGTTGGTAAATAAAGAATAGGGATGTGGTCGGTTTTATGTCTCTCACATTTCTACACTTACATTCTTATGCCACTGATGCACTAAACACTTGTAAACACGTTTTGTACTGTTTTAAACATTTTGCAATGATCTTCAAGCTTTCTTCACAATATTTTATATTTATATATTTACGTAAAACATGATCGTGGATACATTACTTCCTTGCTACTTTCCCATGTTGTTCCAACGTTGCCACCATTTGAAAATAATTTAAAACTATATTTAGTGTTAGTGTACGTAAAATTAGTTTATAGTTCATTAAATGGTACACATGTAAATTGCTTTGTTACGTTAGGAAATGGGAAGTTGGTTTACGTCCATTTTTAAGCATGTGGGAAGAAATAATATGCATGTAAATTGTTTTCTTTAGTTAGAAAATGGCAAGTTAGTTAACGTCCATTTTTTTTTTTGCATTTGGAAATTTATTCCCAAAGTTGGTAATGCCGACTACCAGAGTCTATATTAACCATTACAGCAACCTGCGCATGCGCGCTGCGATTCTGTGGAACTTAGAAGAATTCCTGAGAGACATAAAACCGACTTTTTCCAAGAATAGCTATAATTTACAACAATAAACTGAAAAATCAAGGGTAACCATAACTGCTGTTTAGCCGTGACCTTCTAAACACTTTGAACCAGATCAACTCAGTAAACAATTATTTGTACAATGATATAGTTTTTTTTATTATTTAAATACTATTGTCAGGATTTTTAAACTGACCCAAACCTTCTGGCGGCACTATGGCCCTGGGGTCGATTCAGCCTCTAACGGAAATTAGTACCAGACGCTTGTTCTGGGGGTAAAGGTGGCCGTCACGCAGGGCTGACAACCCGGCTGACATCAAGTGCCGATTGTCCAGAAAAAGTGGGAGCCTTAACCTCCTACTACCCCAAGGGCCTCCTGAGGCCTGTAGTGGGACTAATTTAAATACTCTTTTACATCTAGGTCATAGAGCGTCTATTTATTTTCATTCCTTTGTTTTTTATTTACAATACATTCATTATAATTACTGATATTATGAAATGAGTGCTGATAATGTAATATCAATCTAGCATTTGCCTTGATTATTGAGAAAACCCAGGGGAAAAAAAACTGTCACGTTAGTCGTTACCTGATTTGAACTCGGGACCTCCCAAATGCTACGATTGACCAGGTCGCTCGGTTAATTTACTGAAATTACACTAACAATACACACTGTTATCTTTCTAACAAAATACTTACCCCAGTATATAAAATTTCGGGATTTGTATTCGGTGCAGGCAAAGCCGCTGTAGAAAATGTTGCTTTCTGAAGTTTTGCAGCCCCATTCCTAATTACAGCACGTAACATTTTGTATGTAAAATGACAGAATGTTTATAATTTTAAAAAACACTCAATAGATGCCGGCTTTTCAAAGAATTAAAAAAAAATTGCTTCTATGGTGGTACTTTCTACCACTTTCTTCGCATTCGCGTACTCGAATGAAAACAAATCTCATCCAAGGCTAATATTATTGTCCTTGTCACATCTGTATTATGTACTGTTATTGGGTAATTTTTCTACGATACCAACGTAACGGATCAACTTAATAATCGCCATTAACAGACACTTATCTCCAAATATATCATCTCAGTAACGTCTGTTTCTTGAATATTTATTGGCCTCGCTTTAATAAAGACCATGACCATGAATGCAATAAAAGAGACAGAAAATATAACTCCAAACTATTTATACAGTCTATTTATAGCGTCTTATAAACACGTGTTTGCATTGCGAATTCAATGTGATTCAGTACCATAGAGTTCAGTACCGCCACAATGATTTTTAATCACATACGATATGTCACAATAATTGACGCTAAGAATCAGTACATAAATCTCAAAAATAGTTGGATCAAGCGTTAGCGTGTGGGATTCGTATTTATAAGGTCCCGAGTTCAAATCACATTACAAACAAACCTTGCTTTTTTTTTCTCCAAGGCAAATGTTGGGTTGGAATTTAATTACCAGAACTCATTTCATATTGAAATAAAAACAAATGCAATACATAGATGCTATATGGTCTACGTGTGTCTAAAAAATATTTAAAAAATCTCAGAAATTCCCACATTTCCCTTCTTTAATGTTCATTATATATAGAAGTTAGGCTAACTGGCACTTTCAAACTTGTAGGTTCATGACTGCAAGGACATAAGCTCTCCATATATCTGTATCCTGAGCTAATATTTCCCTCAAATCATAGTAGTAGTAGTCTTGGTCACTCCATTGGGAATTATAGGACCTTGGTAAAAGCTCACCAACACACACTGTTGTTTGCCAATACCTTAATTTCGTTCCAGCTCATCATTGCCTGTTCAGCTTCATCCCTGATGGTATTACTCCATATTGCCCTAGGTCTTCCTCTTTGCCTTCTCAATTCTTGGGGGTTCCAATCAAATGCCATTTTTGTGATGTTATCATTCTCTCTCCTTAACATGTGACCAACCCACTTCCATTTTCTATATTTAATTTCTTTACAAATTTAATTTTGATTTGCGCTCAAATCATGGTTAATGTTATTTCCCCACCTCATTCTAGTCCAGCCTATAGGATGCTTACTGTCAATTCTAAATGTTTAATTGGAATACCAATTCTTAATTTTGAGAAAACTTTTCCTGCTTGAAGACAAGATTAAGATCACTTATATATATTTTTTTAGGATGGAAAAATCCCAGGAGCAAGTCCTCCAGGAAGGACTTTAAGCCGTGGGTCCCGAGTCTGAAGATTTTCAGGCTCATAAAAGATCCTTAAGCCTAAATGAAAAGGCCTCTAAGCAAAAATTTACCGAATTTCCCTGTCCTAGTACTACCTTGGTTTCCTAGATATCAGTATGAGGCAGAACGCTGACCACGGACCACTCAAATGACATCCATACAAAAACAAGTTTAACTAAATTAGTATGGTTCAAATTCTTCCCTGTAGGGGGAGAGCGCCTAAATCTCTGTTAAGGGAAACATGGGCTTACAAGATGCAAGATAACAGAAAATTTATATATATATATATATATATATATATATATTTTGCTTTACATAGTATATTTAGGTTTTAAAAACTACCAGTCAGTTATAAATAAATGTAAATATAATTACTATTTTTATTTATTTATTTTTTCAATGTCGCACCTGTTCTAGCTCAATGCAATATGGATTCATCTTAAATTTCAACAAAATTGACTTTTTTAAAATAATTTATTACATGAAACTTTCCTCATTAGGATTGCCACAAGGACAAATGGATACAGACAATTTTCAAAATTGATGAAATATATTTTGTAAATACATTAAAAATTTCAAATTCTAATTGAAGTATATTCTATAAAGTAGAAATTTTGTAAATATGGTTTCTTAAAATTGAAATTGATCCTCTAATGGCAGTGATGGCAATTTTAGAAAGATACACTCTGTCCAAATCTAAGAAATTCCAAAATTTAGCTAAGAATCCTGGTATAGTACCTCTTGCCCCGATCATCAATCCTGTGACAGTTATACTGTCTAATTGGTATTTATAATAGTCAACTGTTGGCTCATATTTGGCTTTCTTTTCAAAGTCAACTTCCTCAGGTTGGCCACTATGAGTCTCAAAATGGATTATGGGATATTTCTTACAACCAAATTAAAAAATAGAGAGTGCACAGAATAAAATACGGAAAGTCAAAAATAAAGACCGCCTTAATTTTTTTTTATAGACATTTTCGATGTTTAGTAAGTTGGGTTGATGACGATTTGTAAAAACTGTTCAAAAATATGTTCATGGGTACAACCTGAACAGTTACATTAGCTTTGAAATTTGCTAATGATGCTCTAAACACTATCATATTACTACTACAGAGTCCTCATTTTAAGATGCAACTCTAGCACCTGGCAACCACTTGTCGCACGGACCTCTATATAAATAAATCTAAGCAACTGTGAAAATGATTTCTAGGGGGGCGACCACAAGGTGCCCAAGCTGAGCAAAAGATTTCTTCCACTTACTTGTGTTTTGCACTCTTTTAACTTTACTATCTAACCTCTCTTGGTTAACTCTTGTTTTTTTCGACCCCGACGCTATTAGGGCATCCAAGGGCTAGGGAGTCTTTCCTTCTTCCATTTCTTATTTTCTTTTCTTCTCCAGAAAAGCCTGACCAGAGGCTATAAGATGGCAGCCCCATCACTGGTCTTGCCTTCCTTTGGCCAGCAACCAATCGAAGGGACTATTATTATGCTTTCAAGTCTTATACGAGAATTTCCCGGAAAGATCACGTAACAGGCCTTGGCCTAATACTTGGAAGGAAGAGGAATAAAATAAATTTTTGTGCTGTTTATTCTTTACTTTATGACAAAAGATTTTCAAAATGATCTCCTTCAGCTTCAATACAATGTTCAAACCAGTGAAGAAGAAGTAGTACTGAAAGGTCTTCACAATATTAATAAATTTAAATGTTGAGGAGAACTGGTATCTCAGTACTAATTTATTTATATTTAACTTATTACAAAACAACATCAAAGGTGGTTCAGTATGAATTTAAACCCTTTAATTGGCTATACACTAATTTCTCATGCCAGTTATTTAAATGTGGTGGACCGCACTGAAAACAAAATCACGCATGACTGTTATTATTAGGTTTATTGTTTAATTCAACACACATTTAAGTTATTGCTACTCGTTCGTTTTCCCCTGTTTCATTAATAATACTAAATAAATCGAACCATTATACATTGCCAATGAAAGGGTTAAAAGTATTGAAACTTTTTAACTTATTACTAGCGGACGTGGCAAACGGTGTCTTGCTCGAACATTCAATTCTCGTGTCATGGCCGGACAATAAAAATATAAGTTACTTTTTACCATAAAATTCACTAATTAATAAGTTCATAAGAAAACTCCTCGCTGCTATCTGTTGTGGTTCAAGAAGCATGCACTATGACATCACATTGTTGTCACACGGAATGTCGGTAATGCAGATGACTATACATCTGACATAAAAATAATTCCTATTACTCGATCGCAGTGCCACCTACCAGGTCCAATTGTAAATCTAAACCATTCATGGACCCACTCAAACACACATACAGACAAAATTTCATTAAAATCAGTCGAGTCATTTAGGCAGTTTTTAATTTCAGATTTCAAGTAAACTTCCACTTCTAATTGTCTGATTTTGCTCACTTTTGGATATCTACCTCAATTTATTTTAATATGATATACTGAGTTTCGTTGTGAAACATAAAAAATTGCGATCTAAAGCAAATTTTTATTTTTTGTTTCAGGTGAACTCCTACAACTAATGATTTTAGAACATAATAGATAACGGCTAAACACTCGCCGCATTTGAAAGCCTGTATATACAAATTTTCACGAAGATCAATTGAAGTCTATAAAGGACAGACAGACACACACACACACACACATTCATTTTTATATTATATAGACAATGATTCTGAATTTCTAATGTACTTTCTGATATTAACAGTGAAACACGTTCCTCAAAATTCCCATGATTTAATGAAGATGCACTTTTGTCATGGTCCCTGAACTTAAGTTCTTGTTTACAGAAATACAATGTTGCATCAACTATCAACTGAATGAAAAGCGTATATAAATGCACATTTTCTGAATGGTACATGAAGAAGTCTCCTGTTTTCTTCAGGTCATCACTTATAGTGTTTCTGTTATTTTTTTATCTCTTTGTTATAAACTAGGTGAGGGTTAACAATTCGGTAGCGTAAAAAGCCTATATAATAAAATAATATGTCTTTTAATATTAATTAACTTAATAGTGGCTCGAGTGGATGCAGGAATGTGTTAACTCTGAAAGCTTGGAATGCAAAATAAGAACAAACCAACTTTATTTACAAAAACAAATACCAACAAATATAAAAACTCTTAGAATTACAGAATAAATGTTAAAGCTTTTAGAAACATAAATAAATGTTAACCTCAACCCTGTAATAACTACATGAAAACTTATGAAAAAACTCGGAATGTCGCGAAATATTCTTCATAAAATTCAAACGTGACTAAGAGAGATCAGTAATTATTGTTCTACCTAGTACTTTATTCTCTATCTATCTATCTATCTTCGGGTTTTTACAGCTGCTGCCGTCTTCCCATGCCAAACCTCCAAAGCCTACGGTCTTGGGCATCTTCGATGCTTAGCCCTCTAGCTTGCATTACTCTCTTCATGTTTTCCTTCCATGTTAACTTTGGTCTCCCTCTTTTCTTCTTTCTGTTCGGATGCCATTCATACAGTTGCTTCGGCCATCGCTCATTCTTAAAACATTTATGTTCTATGTAATTATTTATTGAAAAGAATTAGGTTCCCTGTTTTAATTCAAGTCTATTAGGACATAAGCAATATTTCAAGTTACATATATAGCCTTTCCAAGAACGTAAGTTCTATATTCTAATTTATAATTATAACTAAATGATCATGTGCAATTCCAGCTGAAAAAACTTAGTAATTAGTATGTACACTTACATAAGGGGACAGAGAAAACCATGTTCAGATGAGCAGTGCTTCAGTGTCTCTCACCTTCTTCTCACTTAGGGCCTAACTGCCTAGCTTAAATATCCATTTTCCCCTACTTTACGTTCCAAATGAATTATGAAAAACCAACTTTCCTAGCCTAGGGCCAATATCTCCAATCTGAAAGTTTCCAGAACCTTCTCTCTTCTAACTGTATGTTGTTTTGATAGAGATGTGAATTTAGACCTTTATTGCCAAAGGCAAATCTGATTACTGAGTATGTGTTTTCCATTAGTTTCCAATATAGTTTTGACATTCTTATCTATATCCGGTTTATTTAGGCCAGTTCATGAATACGACTTGAAATTGCTATTTTTACCATTACATATATATATTTTTTTAAATTATTATTTTAGTATCTTATGACCTTAGGACGTCCTTACACCCTAATCTCTACACTGATCAACTATAATTTACACTTTAAAATCAATAGGAACAAATTGTTGGAAATTTTAGCTGACAACAATCTACCACAACAGCATATTACAATATCTATATACATAATAATTAAATGAATCGTGATTTTTTTCTTACCTCATACTTCTATGTTTTTTAAACACAGCACTTCAGTATCGGCAACACGTTGTCGTCATCATCGTGAAAACAGCTGATGATGACGACAACGTGTCGCCGATACTGCAGTGCTGTGTTTAAAAAAACATAGAAGTATGAGGTAAGAAAAAATCACGATTCATTTAATTATTATTAATTGAACCTCATAATGTTAAAAATTCCCAAATTTAATATATATCTATATACATATCTATAAAATAAATTTGATTTCAGTTTGAATCAATAACACAAACAGAATGGACCGAAATTAATAAGGGTGTAAGACAAGGAAGTGGCCTCTCACCGTTGCTCTTTATCATATACATGGATAGAATACTTCAAGATTGGCGACAGACGAGACATGATTCTATTCAAATTAATAGAAGCCTAAAAATAGACTCCCTGTTTTTTGCAGATGATTTGGTATTAATAGCTCCAACAGAAACAGATTTGCACTATTCCATACACAATTTTAATATAATTGCAAAAAGGTACAATATGAAAATCAATACAAAGAAAACTAAAGTGATGACCTTTTGTGGCAAATACCCTATACCTAGCAAAATTGTTTTGGAGGATGATGAAATTTTAGAATAAGTAATGAATTTAATTATTTGGGTTATAATTTAACATTTAAAGATGAAGCTGATATATCAGAGAAAATCACAAATTTCACAAAAACAACAGTGATAATTAATAGTATAATGAAACTATATTTAGTACAAAAGAACAAATGATTAAGGCTTTATAAGGTTCTTGCAAGACCAGTATTAAGATATGGTAGTGAACCGTGGACAATATGAAGAAGAGATGAATGCCGAATAATAGCAAATGAGATGTGATTTATGTGCCATACAGCAGGCTATACAAAGTACAATCATAATAGAAATAGGAAATTATGGAAGAGTTGGACGTAGAACCCATTCTCCACCATATACAAACTATCAGAACAACTGGAAAGCCCATCTTCAACGAATGTCATCTTACAGAATTCCAAAATCTATGCTTCGTTACTGCCCCAAGGCAAAAGATCATTGGGATGTCCAAAAAAAGCATTGGATGGAAAATTCCTTTTTGAGACCGTAACAGGCCTAATAAAGTAAAGTGATCCACAACAGGCCCGGAGGCCCTTGGGGTAGTAGGAGGTTAAGGCTCCCACTTCTTCTAGACAATCGGCACTTTATGTCAGCCCTGAATGACGGCCACCTTTACCTCCAGAACAAGCATCTGGTACTCATTTCTGTTAGAGGCTGAGTCGACCCAGGGCCATAGTGCCTCCAGAGGGTTTGGGTCAGTTTAAAAATCCTGACCCCAATGGGACTTAAACCCTCGACCCTCCGGCTTGTAGCTCAGTGCCTTAACCACTACGCTACGGCGTGTCCCAACAGGCCTAATACATGGATGATGATGATGATGATGTTCTGGTGAATCATTGTGCTTATGAAGAGAACTGGTTATGTAAATGAGGTTCCTAAACCCTCTTTTATTCCGCATGTTTTTATTTCTCAAAAGTAAACAAGTCCAACAGAACAGAAGCTGTAAGCTTCAGGTGCTGTACAACCAAGGAAAATCACCTCCAAGAAAATAACTTTTAAATTTAATTTTATATGATTTATGGTGAAATTAAATGTTTCTTACCTCTCCTCATATAAATTTTCTAAGTAGATCGTGATTTCGAGACCACAACGGTCTTATCATCAGCACTTTCTTGGCGACGGATGTTATGTCGATCAGAAGAAACTCTTCTTCTTCCCTCTGTTGGTGGACCGATGAACTTCTGGATCAGGTCAAAATTTGAATCCAGAGGTTCATCAGTCCACCAACAGAGGGAAGAAGAAGAGTTTCTTCCGATCGACATAACATCCATCACCAAGAAAGTTCTGACGATGAGACTGTTGTGGTCTCGAAATCGCGATCTACTTAGAAAATTTATATGAGGAGAGGTAAGAAACATTTAATTTCACCATAAATTAAACCTCATAGTGATTAATTCCTATAAAAGTTAAATTTATATGATTTCCCTTTTTTTTTAACTGGTCTCTCACAATTTAAAATGTAATTTTATTTTCATATTTTCATCTAGATCATAACTAACTCACTGGTACTATCAAACTCAAGTTAATAATGAAAATACATTAGAAAGTAACATTATGAGGTTCTACTTAATAAATATGTTTGGTCTGCTTTCATCTTATCGCATAATTTGTTGCTTCTTGTAAGATGCATTTCAAAGCTTCTTAGCTTCATCGTTAGTTGGACAGAATGATCTTCTTTAAGTTGTCGGACCTGGATCTCGACTCCTGCTCCCTCTTTTTGTGGTCCAAACAACTTTTCTTCCCGGGAATGTCAAAAATTCATTATTCTCTCCTTGTTCTTCTATATGCAGATATTTTTTCCCATATGGTGAGTTTGTTTGTGTTTTAATAATGTTGTGTTTAAATCTATTTTATGTTTTTCTGACCAAACGTGAGCAGCTACTGCAGATTTTTTTATTCCTTTTCTTATATTTCATATGTGTTTTAATTATGAGGTAAGATGAAGGCAGACGAAACTTATCCATTGGTTAATGTTCGCAGGAACATAACCTTTCCATATATTCTTATCCTAAGCTGTTTTCCAATCATCCCCTGTATAATCTACTTCCCTCAAATAATTGTTAATGTTATTCTTCCACCTCATTGTTGGCTTATTTATTGGGTGCTTTTCCTCTGGTTTTCCTACAAAGAGTTTACAAACTCCTCTTTCATGTCCCATTCATGCCATGTGTCCTACTCATTGTAGTCTACAAAACTCAACTGTTCTTTTTATTCAATGAATGAATGAGTCACTTCTTATCTTACCTCATATTTCATGTTTTTTTAAACACGAGAACTGAAGTTTTCAAGAAGAGCACCTCTCATCTTCAGCTGACATTATGACTGATTTTCGTTGGAATCTTCATCTATAACGTTAGCATCTGGTGCTGATTTGATGAACTTT
Source organism: Diploptera punctata (assembly GCA_030220185.1). NCBI lineage: Eukaryota > Metazoa > Arthropoda > Insecta > Blattodea > Blaberidae > Diploptera > Diploptera punctata. The sequence goes on along the minus strand of JASPKZ010010688.1, from coordinate 204,199 downwards.
GAGATCAAGTCCTGTTCGTCAGGAATTTCAAAATACATGGATCTAAATTTGTTCTTCTGAATATATATTTTTTCCCAAACTGTCAATTCCAAAGGTTTTTCCAAATGTTTTAAAAGTTAGCCTCTTTTTCAATTTTATGACTCTCCAGCTAACTACGTGCTACAATAGCTTCTTTTTTTTTTCAATTTCACAATTTTTTTTAATACCTGGTTCCCATAAAGATCATGTAGCTCACTATTATGTAGACTCCATTTGCCTATCTGTTTATATTAACCTTTCTAGTGCCCCACTACTATATAATGTCCTAAGTTTCCATGTTCCTAGGAACTGAGCCTTTGGATTCCATTTGCCTTGATATCTCTTTTCCATAGCTGAAATCTCCTGATGAAAGTGTTCCCCATTTTATTTTACAATGGACAAATGGACGAAAAAACATTTATTAAAAAAATAATTATTTAAATCCATTAATTGAAATAAAAAAAACTGTGGGTGATGGAGAAATTCCAAATACATATTTGAAAACACGATAAAAAACTGCATTAAGTACAACTATTGGTACTCATGAGACAAAAATCATGTTGACCAGTGTTACTGGAACTTACACAGAATGTTTCTTTATATTGTCTACAATATTTCTTCTGTAATGTTCAGTCCTACATTTTGTGAAGCAAAGCAAATTTACTAAAGTCATTAACACACTCAGAGATAGTAAGGGATTTAAATGATTTGAAAAGGGACATGGTAATTCTAAAAATAAAAGCAAAAGTAACAATATTTTGTAGATCCTTGATTGGAAAGATGATGGAAGAAGTGGAAGAGGCATGCCTAGACAACATTGGATAGATGGAGTGAGGAGCATGTTTGCTCCATCTTCAGACTGCACCAACTGAAGATGGAGCAAACATGCTTTGAAACATATAAGATGAATTAAAAGGTTTCATACCTCTCCTCATAAACAATCTTCTAAGTATATTTAAATTAATATTGGGAAGTAAACATTATGAGGTTATATCATTAATAGTGAGTGGAGAACATATTTTAATCGACTCACCTCATACATGTATGAGGTGAGTCAATTAAAATATGTTCTCCACTCACTATTAATCTTCTAAGTAGATCGTGATTTCAAGGCCATTGCAGCCCCATCTTCAATACCATCTTGACGACTGATATTGTTTTTAAATACAATAGGAAGTAACATTGAGAGTTTTTTTAAATCATTAGAAAGTAACATTATGAAGTTTAATGATATATATGAGGTAAGAATGTTAAAAAATACAAACTAAAATATTAAGAGGTTTGTTTAAAATTAAGACATTTTGTCTGTACATTCTTACCTGGTTGTTTTTGTCGAACATATGTTTCAAGGCTGCTGAGCCCCATCGTCAGTGATTACAGACTGAATTTTCTTAAGTTCTTTAAGAATCAGGGCTGACACCTTAAGAAAATTCAGTCTGTAATCACTGGCGATGGGGCTCAGCAGCCTTGAAACATATGTTAACAACCAAAAGAGGTAAGAATGTACAGACTGATGTTATGTCGATGATGGTACTGAGATGATGGTCATCAAGATGGTACTGAGGATGGGGCTGCAATGGCCTTGAAATCATGATCTCCTTAGAAGATTGCTTATGAGGAGAGGTATGAAACATTTTAATCTATCTTAAATTAAACCTCATAGTGACTTATTCCTATAAAAGTTCAATATATTTGAAGCATATGTCTAAAAGAAACAACTATACGAGGTAAGAAGTGAACAGGCTTATGAAAAATGTATTAAATCTAATAAGAAATAAACATTTATTGAAGGAAATATGACAAAACACGTACTACACAAAGCGTGTGGCTATTGCTAAGAGCTTGGTAAAGTCGGCTCCTTTCACCACATTCTTTTCTTTTAATTTAGTTCTGAGTATCTGTGGTATTGGAACATGGATTCTGGTGCCCAAAGGTGTACCGTTATCATCTATCAGAACTACATTGTTGCTATCAAACTTTGGAATCATTGTCGGTTGATTCTGCTTCACACCTACAAGTATTCCTTTCTTCTTTTGTCCTTTTATTGCTACCAATACTTTGTCACCTGAAATCAAACAAAAAAAATACTTAGTTCACAGAAAACAATAAGTTTTAAATTTAGTCTTCAGAATTTAAAAGTTGTTGTAGCAATTTTATATCCCCAACAGGCAGGATTACGCATAATAGCTGCATATAGATGTTTCTTTGGACCTAGAAAATATCTAAGATCACACTTAATAACAAAGAAAATTAATGATTTATCCATCATAAAGATGTATGAAATGAATAATAAAAACAATAAAAGAAAAATAAGTTACTGATTTATAAAACTCTTATAAGACCGATAATTACATATGCGTCAGAAATTTGGACTCTTTTAAAGTCAGACAAGAAATCCCTGGCTACTTTTGAAAGAAAGATATTTAGAGCTTTTTTGGGACTGTGAAAGAGGGTGATATTTGGAGAAGAAGGAGAAATTGTGAATTGTATGAATTATATAAGGAATCCGATTTAGTGAAATATATAAAAATTAATAGATTGGCCTGGGATGGACATTTTATATGTATAGACAATAATAAAACTGTTAAAAAGATCTATATGGCACAACCATTACAAACCAGAAAAGTTGGAAGACCAAGATTAAGATGGGAGGATGATGTCTTGCAGATATTAAAATTAGTAATATTAGAAATTGGGAGAATCTAGCAGCAAATAGAGAAGTCTGGAAGGATGTTCTGAGGAAGGCTAGGGCTATCATGCCATAATGATGATGTTGATAACAGACAGAATTAATTCCTGCCTCTGGATGGTACTTGTGCCATTCAGGGCTGGTCCCAAGCCCGCATAAACGAGGAGGGTAAATGTCTGGTTGATAGCCTTGGAGATTGTATCAATGTTGAATAGATCTTCTTCTTCCTTTCATGTGATAGACCTTGGCTCGAATCTACGAACACATTAGACTGTAAAAGTCATTCTCTGCCTGTACTCTGCTGAGAAAGTTGCATCCAAATATGTTTTTGCATACTCAAAAATCTGTTCATGCGATAATAATTGTTGAAATTCCTAAGCTACCTGGCAAGGTGACTAAGCTGAGAAACGAATCGTGAGCAACCCGATGGGAACCGATGTAGTTTGAAACCTTGTCGCGTACATTGCTGCTTTATCCAAGATGTCGGACCTTGAACACTTCGATCATGTTTTCGGTATACGCGGAGAAGAGGAATTTGATAGAGTCTACCAAAGAATTCAACTGGAAGAACAGGAGAATCAGCGTAATATTGCATGATGCAGACGTCATCATATACGGTATTATTTGCGGGATGCAAGCGTAAATGCATTCCTCTAGCAGACAAAAATAACGGAAGTGGTTTTATCGCTGAGAATTCTGGGTAATTTCTTGCCAATATTATGAAAACGATGACTTTCATGCATGACCAGTTAGTGGGCAGCTAATTCGATCTTTGCACTTGCTCACGGAAAGTCAGCTCACCAGTGATTGGAAGTAATTTGAGTAGAGACTAATGTATTTGCATGCGGCCCCTAGTGGTCTGTTACGGTCTCAATACAATAGTTTGAAGGGTCTGCCCAAAGATCTCTTGCCTGGTGGCTGGTAATTTAAGATTTGATGTGGTATTCTTGTTCTGCTCATTCTTCTTACGTGATATTTCCAGTTGTTTCTGTATTTTTGTACATATTCCATGACTGATTCTGTTTGTAATTCTTTGAGAATCTCAGAATTCCTTTTATGGTCTGTTCTTGAGTAACCTGCAGTACGTGTCATAAATTTCATTTCTACCGCAGTTAGTCTTTGTTCATCTACACTGTGAATTGTCCAAGCCTCACTGCCGTAACATAATATGGGTCTGGCCAGTGTTTTATAAATTCTAGTTCGTGTGTGTTGTGTGTTGCTGTACTGTGTTTGGCTTGAAAATATTATTTATAATTCCTGTTACTCTGTTAGATTTTATAATTTTTTGACTAAAATCTTTTTCCTCTTAATATGTAACTTGGTATCCGAGATAGTTAAATGTGTTGATTCTTCTAATATTTTATTATTAATAACAATTTTACTGCGAACTGGGTCTCTTCCTAGGAAAGCCATGACTTTAGATTTTTCTGTTGAGATTTCTATGTTGTAGTTTATTGTAATTTGGTGAAGAGTGAGTGGACTGAACGTTGTAGGTCATCTTCTGAATTCGCTATAAACACAATGTCATCTGCAAATAATAGGGTGTCTAAATTATATAATCTATTAAGTGGTATACTGCCATGTGGTTGTAGTCTCCATTCTTTAATAATTGAGTTCATGTATATTATGAAGAGCATTGGTGAAAGACCACATCCTTGTCTAACTCCTTGATTAATTAGTCTGCATTCAGAGATTTTATTTTCTATCTTAACTTGGATGTAATTATCCTTATAAATATCATATATAGCTTTTATCAGTTGATCTGGGACGCCATTATATTTGAGGATTTCTAATAATTTGTTTCTATTTACTTTGTCAAATGCCTTCTTCAAGTCAATAAACGCCATGTGTGTTCCACTATTAAACTCTGTGTTTTTCTATTAGAATTTTAATAGTGAAGTATCCATCTGTACAGGATCTTCCTTTTCGGAATCCATTTTGCGCTTCTCTAATAAATTATCATAAGTAATGCCATGAGTGATTTCCAAATTATCGATAAATTCACGACTCACGAAGTGAGGAGTGAATTTATCTAGAGAATTTGGAAATCAAGAGTGGCATTTGTTAGGACTATTTAACGAATAAAATTAAGCTGTTTACTCACAAATCATTATTTAACTATAGTTATTTTAAAATATTTATATATTTAATGTAAACGGCGATGTTTGAAAACAAATGAGAAACGATAGGTACGCTTCTACTGCTTCTTTTGTTTATCACTGCAACCAGATCATACTATTTATTGCCAAAGGAACGCAATATTGTAAGGAGGAGCTTTCTTTAATATGGTAATTATAACACTGATAAATATTTGGTGAAACACGACTCTGATTGGTTGTAAAACAGAAATCATTGAAACGTGATTGGTCATTGACTCCCATTTGGGGCATGAGTTAAATAGTCATAATAATTAGCTAATTTTGATTTGAGTAACTTGGGGTATATTTTGTAGCCTGAGTCCAAAAGGCTTATTCCTCTGAAGTTATAGATATAACTGTTAAAACCCAAGAATGCTTCAGTTTAACTGGCAGTGCTACCAGCAAATCCTATTCCTAATGGGAAGCATGAGGGAGAGTACCTGGGTCTCTTCGACTAAAGCATGGTGGTATTGGACATTGGCTTTATGGCTTACAACAGACATCATATATAAGTCAGCTTGTCAACAGTTTGTTAAATGTATCACTATCAGCAACCAATCAAATATGATAAACTGATCCTATTACTCGACAATGTTAACTTTCAATGCTGAAAAACTGAACTAAAACAATGTGGTAAGGGTGAGTAGGGGTTGGAGGTAGTAGACCCCTATCTTAGGTTGAAGTGACAATGTTTTTTATCCATGAGTCGTGTATAATCAGTTGTTAATGACAAGGTCAAGTGCAAAAGTTAGACGCTATATTCACAGTATATACACATTTAAGTCTGACAGACAGTAGCTCGAAGTCAATGCTAATTTAATTTTTTTGTACGTCACATTATCCAGAAACCTGTACGCATACAAACTACAAAGATATTTTATTAACTTCATCTTTTTTTTCAATTAGGTCTAACTAACTAACTCACTGGCACTATCAAACCCATAGGTTCATGGCAACACGGACATAAGCTCTCCATACATCCCTATCCTGAGCTAATGTTTTCCAATCATTCCCTGCATAATCTACTTCCCTCAAATCATAGTTAATGTTATTCTCCCACCTCATTCTTGGTCTACCAACTGGGTGTTTCCCCTCTGGTTTTCCTAAAAGAAGCTTCCATGCACATCTTTCATTCCCCATTTGTGCCACATGTCCTGCCCACCTCAGTCTACGAGACTTACTTACTCACTGGCACTATCGAACCCATAGGTTCATGGCCGCACGGACATAAGCTCTCCATACATCCCTATTATGAGCTAATGCTTTCCAATCATTCCCTGTATAATCTACTTCCCTCAAATCATAGTTAATGCTATTCTCCCATCTCATTCTTGGTCTACCAACTGGGCGTTTTCCCTCTGGCTTCCATACAAGAAGCTTCCATGCAAGTCTTTCATTCCCCATACGTGCAACATGTCCTGCCCATCGCAGTCTACGAGACTTAACTGTTCTTATTATATCTGGCTTCCTATAAAGACCATGTAGTTCATTGTTATGTAGTCTTCTCCATTCACCTGTCTGTTCATCTCTCTTTGGTCCAAAAATTTTCCTAAGAACTTTATTCTCAAATACTCACAATATCCTCTCCTCCCTTAAAATAAGAGTCCATGTTTCGCATCCATATAGTATAACTGGCAGAATAATAGTTTTATATATTTTCAGTTTAACGTTTTTTTAAAGGAATTGAGACGTTAAGAGTCTCTGCAATGCATAATAGCACGCATTTCCAGATTTGAGTCTATGTTTAATTTCTTTGTGCATCTGATTCCTATTTGTGATTATTGTTCCTAGGTATTTGAATTCAGCCACTTCCTCAAAATTTCCCTCATGTCATTAGCTGTCCATTTCCATTATATAATATACTTCTATGTGCGGCCATATATTTAGTTTTATTTATATTTACTTCCAGTCCCAATTTCTTAGTGTTACTCAATGTGTTGGCCTTTAGTATCTTTTTTTGCTATCACCCAATAGTACTACATCATCAGCATAAACTAACAGCTTATTAATACCATTGAGTTGCAGTCCTCCTCCATCCTCTAAAGATTTGATGGCATGCTCTAGTACAAAATTAAATAGTAGAGGAGATAGTGCATCTCCTTGCTTCAATCCATTGTTGATTTCAAAAGTATCCGAAAACTTTGCCTACACACATCCTACTCTTTGTGCCATTTAGACACATTCGTATAAGTCTAACTTTTTAGGAATTCCGAACTCCAGCAGGATATTTATAACTTCTCCATCTTAATTGAGTTGTATGCCTTTTTTAAGTCTACGTATAGTTGATGTATAGTACCATTATATTCCCATTTCTTTTCTAAAATCTGTCTTATATCAAAAAGACAGATCTGTTGTAGATCTGTTTCTCCTAAATCTACATTGATTATCTCCTAGAATGTCGTCAATATAAGGAGTAAGTCTGCTTACTAATACATTTGATGGATCAACTTTTATACGATTCATGATATGTTCCGTTGAGGTATTATTCAAAATTAAAATATAAAATTATGGAATATTCACCTGAAAGGTCCGTCTCCTCAACTTAATTAATTATTTAACTGTAGCGCTTTCGGGACTTGCCCCATCATCGGCAGGATTCAAAACTGGTGTTTCACTGAAAATCTGGTAGAGGGGGTTACATGTATTGGGTTCGTTTTCGTTTATCAGATTGTTGTTGTTGTGAGCTGCTTTCATGATTTCCATCTCTTCGAGTATGTTTATCTTCGCTGGATTATTTTCTCTGTGCATTACTGTTAGGGTGTTTTTCAATATTTAACATGCGATATCCTTGATGGATAACATGTTTTGCATAGCTTGATTTTCCTTCTGCATGAATAGTCTTTAAATCAGAACATTTTCGAGACTTTATTCACACAGAAGGAAAATCAGAACATTTTCGAGACTTTATTCACGTAGAAGGAAAATCAAGCTATGCAAAACACGTTATCTATGAAGGACATCACATGTTAAATATTGAAAACACCCTAACAGTAATGCACAGAAAAAATAATCCAGCGAAGATAAACATACTCAAAGAGATGGAAATCATGAAAGCAGCTCACAACAACAACCTGATAAACAAAAACAAACCCAATACATGTAACCCCCTCTACCACATCTTTAGTGAAACACCAGTTTTGAATCCTGCCAATGATGGGACAAGTCCCGAAAGCGCTACAGTTAAATAATTAATTAAGTTGAGGAGACGGATCTTTCAGGTGAATATTCCATAATTTTATATTTTAACATTTGATAGAATTTTGTACGAAGTTGAAAGTAATGAGATACCCCTGTAGTTATTGCAATCAGTTTTATCTCCTTTCTTATAAATTGGTACAATAATCAATTCTTTCCATTCATCTGGAAGAGCTTCTTTTTCCCAAATCATACTAAGCAGCCAGCGTATCTTGTCCATCAATTTTTCTCCCCCTGATTTTATCTAGCACTATATTTTGCCAGTGATTATACCACTTGTCCAGTCATTCGCTTGTACTAATGGTGGAAGGAGACACTTTCCCCATCTTCACCACTGGTGCCTTTGAATGTTGTCGAGTAATAGTACAGGGGGCACGCCATAGCGTAGTTGGTTAAGGCAATACATTACAAGCCAGAATGTCAAGGATTTGAGACCAAGTGGGGTCAGGATTTTTAAACTGACTCAAACCTTCTGGCAGCACCTTGGCCCTGGGGGCCAACTCAGCCTCTAACAGAAATGAGTACCATATGCTCGTTCTGGGGGTAAAGACAGCTGCCAAACAGGGCTGACAATCCTGCTGATTGTCTGAAAGAGTATGAGACTTAAACTCCTGCTACCCCAGAAGGCCTGTAGTGGGATCACTTTACCTTAATGCCTTAGATGCCTACTATGATTTCTCATTGGGTCAGTATGCTGACCACATGCCATTCATCACATCTGTAGGGAATTAAGCATAAAAGTTGATAAACAAAATTAAATTACTGTAATCAATGGTAAAGAGAAAACTGTTTGCCTGAATTATTATTTATTAAATTAATTATTACTTATTAAATTAATATTGAGAAGTTAAAGCTTTTACTATGATAGAAATAAGTAAATTAATAAACACAATTAAATTATTGTAATCAATGGTAAAGAGAAAAATTTTAAATAATGCTATAGCTGTGTGGAGCCCCTTCATGTCTTCTCAAATGTACAGTACCAGAGAAGAAAGTGGGCAAGTTTTGTGTACATGTCATAAGCGGCACTAGTGTAGAACAACTAACGACATCTCAATTTTTTCAATTTTTTTCTGGTACTAATATGAAATTCAGCACCGCCTGGTGGTAAAATTATGAATTATATAACGCCATCTGGTAAATATACATGAAATTGAACTTCTATAGGAATAAATAAAATATTAATTAATCTTAAACTATGGAATTATTTGTACCCAGCCTCTCAGACCTAAAGATTTTCTTTAATTTTAACAAAAGGGAAGAATGGAAATAAATAAAACATGTTAATTTATTTTCGTTTATTAAAATTTAAAAACGTGCATTATGAGCTCTTTTAATAAATATGTACAATTGACCTACCTCCTTATTCTCACATACATATTTTAAAGAATATTTATTAAAGAACCTTAGCCATGTCGTACATCTGAAATCCATTATAAAGTCACATTTTTAAAATGTTTATTAGAAATGGCTGTACACTAACATCACTCTTCCTAACCTAACAAATCTTAGAATTTTATCACTTCTAGTAGGTTTATCTTTGAAAATATATTCACATTAAAAACGTAAACAAGCTTGAATTTACTTACAAATTAGAGTAAAATATAAACTAAGCAATGATTTTTAACTTTCGATTGGTATATAATTTTTACAGTACTGTCTACATAGAACGAAAGGATAGCAGTTAAAAATTTTAATTTACAAAATGGCTAATTTCCCATAATCCCGAGTGAGTGCACACGCCATGTGGCTGCATTTGTTTTATTTAGTTACATATTCTGTTACTACGAAACAGCGCTACCATTGTAGCTTGCTCATTGTAGTTCATCGTAAACGACCAAAATTTTTTAGATGTCACTGTACTCAGTTTTCCCTCTATTCGAAGTTTCTCTATGCTCAATTTAGAAGCTATTCATTGTGTATTTGTGAATGATGATTCATTGCATTTGAATGTGGGACCAGTAGAGCAAGGTAAAGGAAGGATTTATGCTTGGATGGGAATGAAGCCTGAATTAGCTCAGTGGACAGAGCATTAGCACAGAAAGCTAAAGGTTCGGGGTTCAATTCCCGGTTCAGGCAAAACATTTTCTCTTTACCATTGATTACAATAATTTAATTGTGTTTATTAATTTACTTATTTCTATCATAGTAATAGCTTTAGCTTCTCAATATTAATTTAATAGTAACTAAGTTGGCTTGGTCAAGAAATTCCTAAAAAAGGAGAGGTTATGGCTATACCAAAGAACTATATAGCCAATAAGTGACATCCTACTATAAGCCTTAGAAGCTCTTTGGGGTGGTAGCAGGTGGTATTGGACCAAGCTTTGGAGCATACAATTGACTAGTTTTTGTATAAAAAGACTTTATACATATTTAAGAAACATATCACTCTTACCAAAAAATATATGCTGTATCATAAAATCTTAGCCCTAATAGTTATTAAAACTCTAATATTATAATCTTGTTGGATGACTAATAACAACTTACCTACAGTTCCAACTCTTTTCTTATTGTATACATGAATGCACTTGGGAGGTTTTCCTTCTGCCATAGCAGCTTTTCCTATCTCACTGTTGTCCACAACTCGAAGTCGAGTCAGTAAGATTATATGGCTACAGATAGAAGAGGTATGGAAGCCATTACCATTCTTCAGAAGATGAGATCGCAAAACAAACCCTGAAGTCAATGTCATCTGTAAAGTGATATTAAAATAAAAAGTCTGTCACAAAAGAACTGAATAAAGCAAGCTTTTTTTTCTTCAGAAAGTGGCATTTATGGTCTGATTTTACTGGTTTATATAATACTAGCTAATACCTGGCGTGCATTGCTACGCCTAAATAAATGAAATATTAAAGGCTAATTAAATTGTATGGTATAAGCTGAGATGAGCCAAACATGGTGGTTTCTACTCAGTTTTTAATTACAGATTTTAGGTAAACCTCCACTTCTAATTGTCGGATTTTGCTCATTTTTTGATAATACCTACTTTGGTTTATTTTAATAAGATATACCGAGTTTTGTTGTGAAGCATCGAAAATTGTGACTGCTAGAGTGATATTTAAATTTTCACTCCATGTCAACTTCTACACCAAATGGTTTTAGAGGCTCCAATTGTGAATCTAAACCATCCAGGGACCCACTCAAATATACACAAAACATTTTATCAAAATTGGTCCAGTTGTTTAGGAGGAGTTCAGTGACATACACACATACACAAGAATTATATGTATATATATATATATATATATATATATATATATATACAGGGCTATTCAGAAAGAAGGAACAGACTTCAAACATTTATTTCTTCCAAACTACAAAAAATAGAAACACAATTCCAACGTTCCTGGAAAGAGAAAAGTTTGAAGTTCCGATCACGACAAGTGAAAATCCTATGTCAGCTATTGAACATGAAAAAGATTCACCAAAGTTTAATGTCTTCTGTGCCACATCTGTAAACAAAGTTTATGAAGAAAACAGTGACAGCAGTAATATATCTAGACATGCTTGAAAATTGGTTATTTTCTCAACTTGAAGATGACTCAGATTACTTCATATTTATGCAAGATGATGCCCTGCCTCATTTCTCTAACCACGTCCAACGTTACCCGAATAACACCATTTCAGGACGTTGGATTGGAAGAGGAACTTCATCGCCGGTGGCCACCCAGGTCATCAGACCTAACCCCATGTGACTTTTATGAATGGAGTTACGTAAAAGACTGTGTTTTTATCACCCCTATGCCTGAAAATCTGTGACATTGAATTGTTGAAGCTGTGAATTTGATAACTAAAGACCAGCGGATTCATGTGTGACAAGAAATTAGCCACCATTATAGATACTTGTCATGTAACACATGGTGCTCATACCGAATGCATAAAACAGTGAAATTTGAACTTTTCTCTTTCCAGGAACGTTGGAATTGTGTTATATATACAGGGCTTCCAATATAAAACCGGACTGGCCTTACGGAGTTTTACCCAGCACGCAGTGCTGTCTCTTCCTCCCGCAATTCACCCTGCCTGCCACCCGTCCTTGAACTGTTTCTTACCTTATAGGAAATGCTGGAAATGTTGTCCTCCCGCAGTTAAACAGGCATTATACCGAGTAAACACATTTAGATTGACACGCTGTAATTCGGGCACTGTCAAGTTTCTGATTTCATTTCTTATGTTGTTCTTCAGTTCTTCCAATGTGTGCGGATTTGTTTTGTACACTTTGTCTTTCAGGCTACCCCACAAATAAAAATCACACACTGTTAGATCTGGGGAGCGAGGGGGCCATACACCAGCACTAATCACTCTATCTTCAAACACTTCCCTAATTTTATTCATGGACTCCTCTGCTGTATGAGCAGTAGCAGAATCTTGTTGAAACCACCCATATGATTTCTCTTCTTCAGTCAGTTCAAGAAAAAATGGGGTCAAAATGTCATTTCGATACCTCTCTGCAGTTACAGTCTTCTTGTAGAAAATCGGACCGATTATGCACTTTGCACTAATTGCACACCAAACTCCAATTTTCTGATTATGAAGAGGCGTTTCCTGTATTCGATTTGGATTTTCAGAACACCAATAGCGAGTATTGTGAGTGTTCACACGACCATTTAGGTGGAACCATGATTCATCTGTAAAGAACAAAAGCTGAGGGTCGATTAACCCTTCAGTCACTGATGAAAAAAACCACTCACAATAATGCACACATGCTATGGGATCACCTTGGTTTAGACAATGAACACGTGTACACTTGTAAGGTTTGAGTCTTAACAATTTTGTTGCTGTATGTGCAGAAGATACTGAAATCCCAACTTGTGCTAATTTCGGTAATGATTTTTGTGGTGAACATTCCAAATTTTCGCCAATTTCGTCTAATTTTTCTTCGGTGAGAACCGTATGCCTTCGCGTGTGTTTCTTATTTTGTACTGAACCAGTGGTCTCAAATTTAGTCACAAGATCGTGGATTGTCGATCTGGAAGGAGGTAATTGTCTAGGGAAGTTCCGAATAAATTCCTCGCGAATGCAACGAGCTGATTCGTATTTATAATAACATTTACACACATAAATGCGCTGCTCTAATGTCAGCTGACGTCTCATCTTGTTGAACGATAGTAAACTGACTAGTTCAAGGACGAGCGGCTGGCAGAGTGAAATGCGGACGAGGAGAGAGCGCTGCCTGATGGGTGAAACCCCGTGAGGCCGGTCCGGGTTTATATTGGAAGCCTGTTTTATATATATATATATTTATTCTATTCTATAGTAATTCTGCCCGAGGGAGCTCTTTTACTGCAATCATAGCATTTTCATGCTAAGCTTCGCAGCTTTACTAGGGAATTATAGATGTGGTAGCTTCCTGTTGCTTTCCACATTGATGAAGGATGATGATGGCCCTAAGCTTCCTGACATTTGTCTTACAGGTGAGGAAAAACCCCAAAAAAACCTCACCAAGAGTCTGTCCCTGCCGGGAATCGAACCCGGGCCCATTGTGTGACAAGGCAGCATGCTACATCGAGATCAGGGCGGTGGATATATATACATATATATAAAGATACATATTTATTTTCTGAACTAAACATACACAACATTATAGACTTAATAAGAAGACAATAAATCAATTGGAGAGAGCACATGCTAGAAACATCAATTACCAGAACAATATACATTTACAATCCTTGTGGAAGATGAAAGACCTATAAAAAGATGGCAGGACCAGTTTTGATTCGTGCTGGAATGGACCTTATGGCTCATAACGTAATGTAGATGATATTTATTTTGTTATTAAGTCATTTAGATCTAGTTTTGTTGATATGAAATAGAAATTGCAGCCGCTTAGAGCAATTTTTAAATTTTGGATTCCAGGTTCACAGAACATGCATTTCTTTTGATAATTTAATTATATATACCAAGCTTCAATGTTAACTAATTGGCACTAATGAACCCGTAGGTTCATGGCCATGTGGACATAAGCTCTCCATACATCCTTATCCTGGGCTAATGATTTCCAACCATCCCCTGTATAATCTACTTCCCTCAAATCATGGATAATGTTATTCACCCACCTCATTCTTGGTCTACCAACTGGGTTTTTTCCCTCTGATTTTCCTACAAGAAGCTTCCATGCATGTATTTTATTCCCCATTCATGCCCCCCCTCCCAAGCTTCAATGTTAGAAAAATAAATTGAGGCAGCTAGAGTGTCTTATTGACAGTTAATGACAAATGAGGGAAATTTTGAGGAAGTGGCTGAATTCAAATATCTAGGAACAATAATCACAAATAGGAATCAGAATCACAAAGAAATTAAACATAGGATCAATTCTGGAAATGTGTGCTATTATTCATTACACAGACTCTTGACGTTCCAACTCCTTTCAAAAAACGTTAAACTGAAAATATATAAAACTATTATTCTACCAGTTATATTATATCGATGTGAAACATGGACTTTTACTTTAAGGGAGGAAAGGAGATTACGGGTATTTGAGAATAAAGTTCTTAGGAAAATTTTTGGGCCAAAGAGAGACGAACAGACAGGTGAATGGAGAAGACTACTTAACAGTGAACCACATGGTCTTTATAGGAAGTCAGATATAATAAGAACAGTTAAGCCTTGTAGACTACGATGGTCAGGATATGTGGCGTGAATGGGGAATGAAATACGTGCATAGAAGCTTCTTGTTGGAAAACCAGAGGGAAAACGTCCTCTTGGTAGACCAAGAATGAGGTGATAGAATAACATTAACTATGATTTGAGGGAAGTAGATTATACAGGGAATGATTGGAAAACATTAGCTCAGGATAGAGATGTATGGAGAGCTTATGTCTGCACGGCCATGAACCTATGGGTTTGATAGTGCCAGTGAGTTAGTTAGTTATAGAGTATTTTATTATTTCAGTTTTAAAATGTTTCAACATCTTTGGTTATATCAGTAGACCACAACTATTGTTGTGTGTATTCTTGTGTAGTCTTTCTCTATTGTGTGTGTATTTATGTTTCTTGTATCAAATTCACTGAATATTAATTTCAAATTAAATATGAAAAGACGATTATAGATGTAATAGATTACGGTAATAGAATTCCAACCATGTATTTACCTTGACAACTATAAAAAAAACCATGAAAAAAAAGTCAGGTTGGTCAACTCTGGGATTTGAAACTTGTGACATCCCAAACACAAGTCTCAAATCCTATCGCAGCCAATTTGTTTTAGATTAAATTCCACTCCTAATGGTCCAATTTTGCAGATAAATGAACTCTTTAACCTTTCTTATTCAAAATCATTCAGACAGAAGAAAAACAGAAACTGCAGAAATGAAGTTCTCACATTCAGTTACAGGTGTGACAATTTTGGACAGAAAAAGAAATGAAGATATTAGGAAAGACTTAAATATTTTTAATTTAATAAATAGAACTGACAACATGAGAAAAAACTGGTATGAACATATTAAAAGAATGAACCATATAGCATCACTCAGATGTTATTAAAGTACAAACCAATAGGACATAGAAGTGTTGGACGTCCATTTTACTATATGGGAAGATTCATTAAATCCCACTTGATGTGAAAACAGGTCAAAAGACCTAATTTCATGAAGAAGAAGAAGGTAAATTCCCACTCCAAATGATCACCTGAACCCCAAACCTCTGCTTCTACGCACCAGTATGCAATCCATACACTATTCAAGACATGAAACAAACATTAATATTTCTTTCATCATACACAATTAATTCCCTAGTAAAGCTGCAAAGCATAGCATGAAAATGCTATGATTGCAGTGAAAGACCTGCCCTCGGGCAGAATTACTATGGATGGATGGATATACAATTCTCTAATTGTCCAAAGGCAGATAGACAGTGCTACCAATAGCCAACGGCCAGCTTCTATTCAAGAATAACGGATTGCATACTGATGAATAGAACCAAAGGTCCAGGGTTCAAGCGTTAATTTTTCTTTTCAAAATAATATTGTCCAGCATTGGAAAGGCAGGATCAGTACTTTACCTTTCCCAATATATTTTCTTAAGTCCTACAGAATAACAATGTGCATGCACATGAGTTTCTAGAGCCGTCACTAGATGAAACCACAGATAAGGTGGACAATGTGTCGCACATGAATTCTTCTACGTTCTACAGAATCGCAGTGCTCATGCACGAGTTGCTGTAATGGTTAATGTAGCGTCCGGTAGATGGCTCTGAAGTTGGCATTACCAACTTTCGGGAATAAATTACCAAATGCTAAAAAAGTTGGACGTAAACGAACTTCCCATTTCCTAACCTAACAAAACCATTTACATGCATTATTACTTAATAAACTATAAACTAATTTTACGTACACTAACTTGTCCCATCGGAATATAGCAAAGTGAAGTTAATTTCTTGAAATATGGTTTGGAATTATTTTCAAATGTTGGTAACTCCGATTTGAGAGCCACCTAGTGATGTTACATGAAGCATTTCCACATCTGTAAAACTTGATGCACAATATTCCTGTAATTTATAAATATTTAAAAATTGTAAGAAATATTTATAAAATGGTTCCAAAATGTTTAAAATGGTACCAAACTTTTTATAAATGGTTGAAGTGTTTAGTTCATTAGTGGCACAAGAATTTTAGATGGAAAATTGTGCGAGTCGGTTTGCGGTTTGTCAACCTCAGCCGAAACCACATATCTTTAAAGTCTTACAGAAAGTTTATGGAGCTGTTGCTAGATGGCAGCACGTGCAGTATTACCAACCTTCGAAATAAATTCCCAACGTCTATTAGAAATGGAAGTACACTAACTTCTCTCTTTCTAAGCTGACAAAATAAATTACATGCATATTATTTAATGAAGTGTACACTAATCTGATGTACACTACCCTAACAAAAATACAATTAAGTTTATATAATAAATTTGGGAATTTTTAACATTATGAGGTTCAATTCATAAGAGTTAAATGAATCGTGGTTTCTTACCTCATACTTCTATGTTTTTCTTAAACACAGCACTGCAGTATCAGCGACCATTGTCACTATCCTCAGCTGTTTTCACGACTGTCAATTTTTTCTTTTGCTGGTAATTATCCAAACTGCCATCCGGTGTTCTTTTGAAGGAATTATTTTCTAAACTGCCATCTGGTGTTCTTTTGAATGAATCATTTTCTAAATAAAAAATTCAACAGATGGCAGTTTAGAAAATGATTCATTCAAAAGAACACCAGATGGCAGTTTAGAAAATAATTCCTTCAAAAGAACACCAGATGACAGTTTGGATAATTACCGGCAAAAGAAAAAAATGACAGTCGTGAAAACAGCTGAGGATGGTGACAATGGTCGCTGATGCTGGAGTGCTGTGTTGAAAAAAACATAGAAGTATGAGGTAAGAAGAAATCATGATTCATTTAATTCTTACAATTAAGTTATTGATGGTGGCAAACATTGAAAGAGGAAAAATAGCTAATAAGTAAGACAATAAAGTCTAAAAAGTCATTATGTAGTGTTTCTCGTAAATAAATTAATGTTAGTAAGGGCAAAAGTACATAGAGTAACAGTATTACAAGAATATACTATGGAAAATGAAGGGAAAGGTAATATACTGTTGAATCAGCAACAGAATTACAATAATATAGTATAGAAAATCAGGTGGAAATTAATATAAAGTTGAACCAAAAAAAAAATCATCACATATATATAATCTTTTGTAAATTATTCACATACTGGAACAATAAATTGTGTTTTTCAGTTTTTTATTTGGGCTCAACTGCACTTCTACTAGCGCTTGATTTTTCAGTTATATTGATGTAAACTACAACTCTTTTTTCTGTATATACTAACATTATTTAATATTTTAAACTTTTTCAAACAATTTTTATAACATTAGACAATTTTGAAGTATTTATTTAAATATGCAAATCACAATATCATGACACTGATAGACAATATTGTGATGCTAACTGCTATTTTCTCCACAAAGTATATTACGTAGTCTATGATTTTTCTATCGCTGTTTTGGATTATTGCTGGTTGTATCAATGTTAGGGAGTGACAAGTAAGTGTACACCCATTTTTAATAAACGTTTGGTAATTTTAATATTATTAATATACTTTTTTAACATAGATTTGGGGATTTATTGCAAATATTGGTCATTTAAATTTCATAGCGACGGATAGTAATCGAGGGAAAGGTAATATACTGTTGAATCAGCAACAGAATTACAATAATATAGTATAGAAAATCAGGTGGAATTTAATATAAAGTTGAGCCAAAAAAAAAAGATATATATAATCTTTTGTAAATTATTCACATACTGGAACAATAAATTGTGTTTTTCAGTTTTTTATTTGGAATTTGGGCTCAACTGCACTTCTACTAGCGCTTGATTTTTCAGTTATATTGATGTAAACTACAACTCTTTTTTCTGTATATACTAACATTATTTAATATTTTAAACTTTTTCAAACAATTTTTATAACATTATTAGACAATTTTGAGGTATTTATTTAAATATGCAAATCACAATATTGTAACACTGATAGACAACATTGTGATGCTAACTGCTATTTTCTCCACAGAGTATATTACGTAGTCTATGATTTTTCTATCACTGTTTTGGGTTATTGCTGGTTGTATCAATGTTAGGGAGTGATAAGTAAGTGTACACCCATTTTTAATAAACGTTTGGTAATTTTAATATTATTATTATACTTTTTTAACATAGATTTGGGGATTTATTGCAAATATTGGTCATTTAAATTTCATAGCGACGGATAGTAATCGAGGATGATAATTGATATGTAGTTCAATTGTGGGTTATCGCTGTCTCTATAAACTCTGGTGCATGTGCACTGTTGTACTATAGGACTTTGAAAATATTTCATGCTAGTGTAAGTGCAGTATTTCCGGAATTTGGATTTATGTTGATGATATAGAATCCCTCCCATATTCTACAGTTCAGCCCGACTCATACTCAAAATACCCATCACTAGGACCCAGATTGAATTGTCAGACGATGCAGATTAATAATTAAGTGCATTGTGCAATAAATATGTTAGATATATGAAGTTTTTATACGTCATTAAAATGCATTTTTTTCCACTTTTTTCTGATAAAGTCAATTTACAAATTTTATTTGTTATTTTAGGTCATTTTATTTATTTTTCGTACTTTTATATGTCAGTTTTTAAATATCTATGGTTAAATGTTCATTTACATGTATTTTTTGCTATCTTGTTTTTGTCCTCAGGCAAGTCAGTAAGAAACCACAGTGCATTGCCTCAATATAACGTGAAACCACTGTACTCTGCCTCCACATGGATTGATTCGGGACTTCCCCTTCAATGTGGTAATCTTTTGATTTGTAATATTTCTGTTTGTCTCACGAGAGTAGCGTTTCTGTATGATTGTGTTGATTATCGTGCAGTGCAAAATGCCAAAACAAAAAGTGTCTAGTGCTATCCGTTTAAGACAGTATGTAACAGTATTCGATGAACAAGTATTTTCTACTGAAGGGAGTGTATTATTTTGCAAGGTGTGCGAAATTAAAGTTACATTTCACAGTACATCAACATATCGGGCGCAAAAAACATTTGCGGGCCCTTAAAAATGTGAACAAAAGAAAAGTGTCTCAATTACCGTTAAAACAAATTGCTTCCACATCAAATAGCAAGTCATCTCTATTTTTTAAAGAATTGTGTGAAGTGTTTGTCAGTGCAAATATTCAACTAGAAAAACTAAACAATTTAAACTATGTGATTTCCTTGAACGCCATAGGTCATACTGTTCCAGACGAATCAACATTGCAAAATGAGATTGACTTAGTGATTATTATTTTTCGGAGGCTATATTAACCATTACAGCAACTCGTGCATGAGCACTGCGATTCTGTGGAACTTAGAAGAATTCGTCTGAGACATATAACCGACTTTTTCCATAAGATATTGTAAAAAAAGCTTGGAAGATCGTTGCAAAATGTTTAAAACAGTACAAAACGTGTTTACAAATGTTTAGTGCATCAGTGGCATAAGAATGTACGTGTAGAATTGTGATGAGCATATAACCTACCACACCCTATTTATATTTATATATTACGTAAAAAATGATCGTGGTTACATTACTTGCTTGCTACTTTCCCATGTTGTTCCAACGTTGCCACCATTTGAAAATAATTTCAAACCATATTTAGCACTGCGATTCTATAGAACTTAGAAAAATTTTCTCCTAAAGGAAAGTATATCCAAAATTAGTATATAGTTCATTAAATAGTACGCATGTAAATTGTTTTGTTACGTTAGCAAATGGGAAGTTGGTTTACGTCCATTTTTTTAAGCATTTTGGAATAAATAATATGCATGTAATTTTTTTTTTAGTTAGGAAATGGCAAGTTAGTTAACGTCCATTTTTTGTTTGTATTTGGAAATTTATTCCCAAAGTTGGTAACGCCGACTGCAGAGCCATCTACCGGAGGCTATATTAACCATTACAGCAACTCCCGCAAGTCCACTGCGATTCTGTGGAACTTAGAAGAATTCGTCTGAGACATATAACATACTTTTTCCTTATTTTTTAATTATTTTATATTACTACTAAGAACCGGAATTGCTTTAGAATAGTTACCCCAATAAATAATAATTATTTCTCTTACAACATTTCTAATTAATAATTAGCTAATTATGAAATATATTATTTTCATTAGGTCATTTTTTACACTTTTAGGTAATTTTAAGGGAATATTATAGGTCATTTTTTAAACATTTTAAAGTGATAAAACATCCGGGCCCTAACCATCACATATAATAGCCTACACGTATAGTATTACCATAACCTAATTTTTCTTAGTTGGTACAAATATGACATGAACTGTATTTCGCAGACATACTCTCATTGGATGTTGTCATTTTTTAAATATTAATAAGACTTGATATAATTATCATACATTACCATCTTTTTTTATTTTTTTACAAACAATATCACACTAAGATCATTTAAGATTGCACTTATTGCTCATATACAACTTAAATCCCTGCACAGAAGTTTCTCTATGCAACTCTGTGGTTAAGACCGGTTAACTCTGGTTAAGACTGTTAATAACCATAGAACATACAGCTGCATAGAGTAAGACCACAACTCCAAGAACAAAATATCGCTAATTTTATTAAATTAATTATATATACTATTTCTATTTCAAATGCCAGTTATTTTTGTAACACAAAAGCAACTTTGTAATCATTATTAATTCTATTCACCCACTAAACCCCGCTAATATTTATTATCCATGTTCATTCAAAATCTTTAAGCTATGCAATGTTGGCTTCAGTGAAACACCAGTTTTGAATCCTGCCGATGATGGGACAAGTCCCGAAAGCGCTACAGTTAAATGATTAATTAAGTTGAGGAGACGGACCTTTCAGGTGAATATTCTATAATTTTATATTAATGTTGGCTATGTTGGTGTATATATATATATCTCAAAAACGACCCACTACGCTAGCTCAGTTGATAGAATGCACCCCTTTTAGCTAACTTACTGATACTATCGAACCTGTAGGTTCATGGCCAAGCGGACATAAGCACTCCACACATCCCTATCCCGAGATAATATATTCCTAGTAGTAGTCCCCGCCCAGAACCGAAAGGGAGATTATTTTACCTTCGGAAAATGTTAGGCAGTGAAACCCATGTCCACATTTCTTGATGGTTGTACAGTAATTAACACGAGTTAAAAAAAATACATAAATGACTACGTACTTTTGAAGTATCAGTTTGTAACAAACATTCACAAATTTCCCTTAATTAAAGTTCTCCATCGTTATCTGTCCTCTGTCTTCATCCAAATTTCCTCACTGAATTCTGAATGTTATTCTTCCAGGATGTTCTTGGTCTTCCTTTTCTGTTCCTTCTTTCAATGTTCCATGCCTAAACAGCCTTCCATCCTGTATTCTTCTTACGTGTCCATACCATTTTAGCCCTCTCATCTATTATAGTATTTCTTTCTGCATTAATCCATTTTCTAATTTCTGTATTTCTAATTCTTTCCAGTCGAGATATTCTGGCAGCTCTTCTCCAAAAATCCATTTCAACTGCAGTTAACTGTTGGCATGTTATGTCATTGTCCAAACTTCCAATCCATATACCATTGTCACTGAATTATATAATAAGTATGAAAATCAAATAAAACTATGTTTTATTTTTATTTAATTAATAATTATACTTTCTAGTATGGATTTATAAATTAGTTGTTTTGTTCTGTTAATGATGCTTTTACTCCATAACATTCCTATTGTTTTTTCTTCCATTACTGATCCTTTTTGCTATTTCTTATTTGATGTTCCATCTTTTTCTATAATTGATCCCAAATAACAGAAATTATCGCTCTTCTTTATCTTTACCCCATCAACATATGATTGAATCTGGTTCCATTTTGTTAAAATACTCTGTTTTTTTATATTCCACCCCCATGTTTTATATGTTGTGTGACAACTGATTATTAGAGTCTGAAAATGTTAGGCACTTACAAATTTTCAAATAGGCAGAGGCAAAAAGGCACACTAAAAATCATTAATATAGGCACTAAAAATTCAAAATAGTCTCTTATAAAAAGTGGTACTACAACGTAATTTTTTCCAGCTTAACGTTACGAATATAAAACATATGATAAAAACTTACTGTACCAACTGAAAATATTGTATATGATACTTTATTTAATAAAAATTTAACATACCACTGATGTACACTGTAGAGTTGTTTTCATTAGAGCACTTGTTCACTGTCCACACACATAAGTACCTTGTATAATGCAGGCAGTTAACCATGTAACCCCATACCCCCCTCTAGTTAAAACCATTTGCAGAGGTAATGCTAGTTCTTGGTGCAACTTCTTTGAATACACCGTAACCCTGGATGGAGATTTGATAAATGCCTTTTTAACTGTTGGAAATTACGGCATCTACATCTGTGAACAGACCCACGAATTTCCTCACAGATTCTATGGCAATGCCTTGTTAAGGACCATTACGTGAAGCATGTTGGGGAACCATGACTTTGATGATCCTTGCGTATCTTTCTTCCTTGTATTCCTGAGCATCATGACGTCAACATAAGAACATTGTCATATTTTATTCCATCAGACCACAGTATATTCAATGCTGAGGTAAACACTTGCGCAATAGTTGACTATTAGTTTTATGTAATTGATCACAAGCCAATAAATATATTTGAGAGGATTGATTATAGTCCATAGTGCCAATTACAACATTAGCAATAAATCGACCAAAGGGATCTGTACTCTCGTCAACTGAAATCCATATTTTCTTCCCATTGACCCCTTCTCTAATTCTACTAATGGTGTCATTGTAACAAACATCAACATACGATTTATGTAACGTGCTTTCATTTGGGATTTCTTCTTTTGTGTACTTATGTAAGAAATTCTTTAAAGTCGTATTTTCTAGTTTTTGTAAAGGGATACCAGCTGAGGAAAATGCTTTGCAGAGATCCACTGAAAACTGTGATTGACATTTATTGATAGCATATGAAGATATCAGAGATGATTTTGGAATTTGTTTTGCCTTTTTACAAAGAGCAGACTTATGTTCTGCAGTATGTATGTGCTGCGTAACATGACAGTTCTTCACGCAATTCACAGAAATTTCACATACTTTGCAGTACAATATTACACTGTCATTTGTGAATATTTCCGCACCAAATTCTTTCACGAAATTGGCCAGTTTGTCTTTCACTGTTATCTGTTCTTAGGCATAGTAAAACAACTGTTTTAAAGGTAAAAAGAATAAGCCACATACACTTGTCACACCACTTTATCTTTGAAGCATTTGTCTATGAATGAGGACTTCAGACTGAATTCAACATAAAAAATAATATTGCCACTCACTTAAACGTTTCAGCACCAGTTGGGAGAGACAAAAAAAAGCTTGAGCCACCTACCCTCTTTGTCACTCAACAATATTTGTATTGAAAATAAGCAAAGCTATACTTTAGAATCATACAATAGGACATAGCTTAGGGCTATTTTGCTTAACGAGAATGCATGAAGTGGAAAAAATAAAATAGCCGATACTTATTTTGCCTAACAGGAGTGCATTGAGGGGGAAACCATATACCTGCTAGGTTATTGTCTAATTGCCATTCTTATCCTAAAATATTCTACGAGAGAATTTATAATAAAGAACACTTGAAAATTTCTATGCAATGATATGTGCCATGATTGTTTGTCCATTTCAATACATTTCATTGAAATACTAAGTTATTTTCGAGAAAAATGGCAAATAGGCATTATAAGCTGAAATAGGCATTTATAGGCAAAATTAACTTCATGGAAAACAACTCTAGGATCGTCGGTATGAACTTATATGAAGTCACTTTTCGGGTCTCTACTGATTACACATGCAATTTGCATCTTCTCCATCCTGAGTTATAATTATCTGATCGACAAAAGTAAGTGATGTATTTTTTTGTAAATACCTTCTTTCTGTTAATTCGTTGGCAACGTGAGTTCAAATATCATGTGTATGTTTGCTGCATCCCGTTATTCCAAAGTGTAAACCGCTTCGAGTCTGTTGGCACATGCCCATGGTGTATGGTTGGAACTTGAAAAAAAAAAAAAAAAAAATCTTGTCACATGTTGTAAAGTCATCATCATCCTTCACGGATTAGGTCTTTGACTGTTCTGACCTCACATCTGTTCAGCCCAGCGCTTTCTTGGTCTTCCCACCAATCTTCGTCCTTCAGAATTATACATCTGGCTTACTCGAGTGAGACTTTTGAGAAAGATTGTTTTATGTGGTGGATTTCCAGCCCGACGCACAAACCCAACCTGGAGGATCAGAGGTTTTCTGTTGGGTCCCTTTCCGTTAGAAGGTTGCTTTCTCCTAGGCTGACGAGAGTCCTTGTCCCGGGTTTATTTTCAAAGTCTCTCCTTCTCTTTTACCCTTACCAATACTCACACTTGGGGTAAAGTGCATTGGGGCCTTTTATCGATAGCCATGTCTCGATCCACCGTATTCAGTTTAAAGCAGGGCCACCTCTTGCAGGATGTGGTTCTTCACCACGAACGGACGGTCTTGGTTATAGCTTCATCAGAGATAAATATCTTACATTCCGTCAATCAGTAAAATCGAACCATGAATTCTACTTGCTGAGAAATTAATTTCTTTACGTACTTTCTGCGTGACGGACATCTTATATAACATGGTGTGGGAATCCATGTTTTTCTGAAGACAAGAGTGCGCCCAGTCCCCCGGTTTATTTCTTGATATGTATTTCAAGTATCAAGAAATAAACCGTATTACTCCATTGTTCTTGCACATTGGAGGGGTGTCCCAACCCGCCGGTTGGTCATTGTCGCTGGTAATTATTGTCTTCAGCGATATCAGCATGAAGTTTGGAGAAAAAATGGTAATCACAAAAAACATTACCTTTTTAAATTAAGCCGAAATAATTTGAAAATATAAAAAAAAACTGTTAAGATAACAACCCGAACCCCTATCTAGCCCACCGGATCTTGTGGTCATGTCAGCACGTTAGTGCAGCCCAACTCATTGAGAGACTCGTGGAAAACAGTGGCAGTTGGGCACCTCTGGGCCACGAATAATTTCCCATATACCCACAGGCGGAGGAGTTTATATGGACAGTTGAGCTACAGCCAGTTAGGATGTGGAGGGCGTGTGTGTGGGAAGATGGCAGAATTACCCTTTTATGTATCGTTCCTCTCCTTCCCCCGAATCCAGGTCCATGGAAAAGCTGAGCCCCTCTTGGGTTCATCAGCCTGCCACCCAACCTGAATCCAGATGGGTCCCAGTCCAGGATATTCCCTGTGCTGAGTGCAGAAGAGGAAGGACCCGGGGTCTGCCCTTTCCTGGCTGGAGTAGGATGTGTGATTTTTTTTGTGGGTGTGTCTTTTGTTTTCTTTTTTGGTGTCTGCGTGTTTCTTTTTTGTGGGTGTGTGTATGTTTTTTTTGTGTCTGCGTGAGTTTCCTTTTGTGGGTGTGTGTTTCTTTTTTTTTTTTGGTATATGTGTGTGTTTTTTTTTGGTGTCTGTGAGTGTTTCTTTTTTTTGGTGTCTGTGTGTGTTTTTTTTTTTTTGTGTCTGTGTGTGTTTTTTTTTTGGTGTCTGTGTGTATGTTTCTTTTTTTCTGTGTGGTGTATGTTTTCTTTTTTTCGGTGTCTGTGTATGTTACTTTTTTGGTGTCTGTGTATGTTTCTTTTCTTTTTTTGGTGTCTATGTGTGTTTCTTTTTTTTTGGTATCTGTGTGTATTTTTTTTTTTGGTGTCTGTGTGTGTTTCTTTTTTGTTCTGTATGTTTCTTTTTTTGGTGTCTGTGTGGTTCTTTTTTGTGTCTGTGTGTTTCCTTTTTTTTTCTGTGTGTGTGTATGTTTCTTTTTTGGTATCCGTGTATGTTCCTTTTTTATAGTGTCTGTGTTTCTTTTTTTGGTGTCTGTGTGTTTCTTTTTTTTGGTGTCTGTGTATGTTTCTTTTTTGGTGTCTATGTGTGTGTTCCTTTTCTTGGTGTCTGTGTGTGTTTCCTTTTTTTTTGTGTCTGTGTATGTTTATTTTTTTCGGTGTCTGTGTGTGTTTATTTTTTTTGGTGTCTGTGTGTGTTCCTTTTTTCAGTGTCTGTGTATGTTTCTTTCTTGGTGTCTGTGTAAGTTTCTTTTTTTGTGTCTGGGTGCTTTTTTTTGGTGTCTGTATGCGTTCTTTGTGTCTGTGTTTCTTTTTTTTTGGTGTCTGTGTGTTTTTTGTGGGTGTGTAGGTGTGTGTGTGTGTAGCTGTGTGGGAAGATGGCAGAATCCCCCATTCCTCTCCTTCCCCCGAATCCAGGTCCGTGGAAAAGCTGTGTCCCTCTAGGGTTCATCAGCCTGCCACCCAACCTGAATCCAGATGGGTCCAAGTCCAGGCTATTCCCTGTGCTGAGTGCAGGAGAGAAGGACCCGGGGTCTGTCCATCCAAATGGCAGAATCCCCCTTTTTATGTATCCATTCTTCCTCCTTCCCCGAATCCAGGTCCGTGGAAAAGCTGAGCCCTCTCGGGTTCATCAGCCTGCCACCCAACCTGAATCCAGATGGGTCCCAGTCCAGGCTATTCCCTGTGCTGAGTGCAGGAGGGGAAGGACCCGGGGTCTGTCCATGGGAAAGGCAGAATCCTCCGTTTATGTATCCGTTCCTCTCCTTCCCCCGAATCCAAGTCTGTGGAAAAGCTGAGCCCCTTTCGGGTTCATCAGCTTACCACCCAACCTGAATCCAGATGGGTCCCAGTCCAGGCTATCCCCTGTACTGAGTGCAGAAGAGAAAGAACCCGAGGCCTGTCCTTTCCTGGCTGGAGTAGGGATCGTAAAGGCAGAATCCCCCCTTTATGTATCCGTCCTCTCCTTCCCCCGAATCCAGGTCTGTGGAAAGCTGAGCCCCTCTCGGGGTCATCAGCCTGCCACCCAACCTGAATCCAGATGGGTCCCAGTCCAGGCTATTCCCTGTGCTGAGTGTAGGAGAGGAAGGACACGGGGTACGTCCTTTGATCCCAAAGGCAGAATCCTTCTTTTATGTATTCATTCCTCCTCCTCCCCCGAATCCAGGTCCGTGGAGAAGCTGAGCCCCTCTCGGGTTCATCAGCCTGCCACCCAACCTGAGCCCAGATGGGTCCCAGTCCAGGCTATTCCCTGTGCTGAGTGCGCAGAGGAAGGACCCAGGGTCTGTCCTTTGATCGGAAAGGCAGAATCCTCCCTTTATGGTACGTGGTAAAGCTGAGCCCCTCTCGGGTGCATCACCTGCCACCCAACCTGAACCCAGATGGGTCCCAGTCCAGGCTATTCCCTGTCCTGAGTGTGGAGAGGAAGGACCCGGGGTCTGTCCTTCCCTTCTCCAGCCGTTGGGAGGAAGCCCTAAAACACACCCACCCACCCTCTCCACATCCTAACTGGCTGTAGCTCAACTGACCATATAAACTCCTCGCCTGTGGGAATCCGGGAAATTATGCGTGACCCAACAATGCCCATCTGGCAACTGTTTTCCACGAGTCTCTCAATACGTAAGTTGGGTTACGCTATTGCGTCGAGATGGCCATAAGATCACTGACTGTATCCTGACCACATGACAGGTGCTAGATACTCGAACTAAAGCCTAACATGTGCTAATCACATAACCCAATCCACGAACGTAAAATAACATCAATAGCATGTTTAACTTCCCTCTTTGGAAGAAAGTTTACTCCATTCAGTAAAACGGGACCGCCACGAACAATGCAGCCTACTGCCCCCCCCCCTGCTGGAGTCATCTAGCGACTCTATACGAGACCGATATTTACCCACCGATCTTATATTACAATAATAATGATGTATTATGGGGCCTACATGTAATATATAGTCCATGATTTTACTAGTCTCGCCTGACACGGCAGTCAGGCGTTTATTGGAACTAAATGTTATCCCCACAGTAGATTACTTACCTTCTTCATTCTTCTTTAATCCTCTTGAAATAATTTGTCGTTTTAAAAAACACATTCATAACTAACCGTTTCCAGGATTTCACTTGATTATTACATTTTATTGTTACGAAGAAATAATAAGTTGTCTTAACAACTACAGCAGAATCTGGCTGAGAGGAGTTAAGTGGGGCTGCATTTGATACGCACCTGTTTCTAAGTAACTACATTTTCATTATTGCGCCCTGATCGGGCCTGTCCAATGACACAGATAATAAATAAATAAATATATATATATATGTGTGTGTGTGTGTCCCGCTGTGATTTCGAGGTAGCGTGCTGCCTTGCCACGCAACAGGCCCGGGTTCGATTCCCGGTCGGGACAAGCTTCCTGTTTTTTTTTTCCTCACCTGTAAGACAAATGTCAGGTAGCTTTGAGGCCCAAATTATCCCGAACATCATCTGGCCACCATCGTCATCAATATAATCAATATCATTATCATCCCCGATGTGGAAAGCAACGGGAAGCTATCACACCTGTAATTCCCTAGTAAAGATGCAAAGCATAGCATGAAAATGCTATGGTTGGAGTGAAAGACCTGCCCTAGGTCAGAACACTATATATAAACCAAAATTTAACATAAAATTTGTAATAGTTAAACCAGAAATTGAATTTCTTAGAAGAAAAGTTAAATTCTACAATTCCATAAAATGGCGACTGAACATTTTATTATTCAAACAGGCAGTAATACTATCGACTAAAAGCGACAAAAACTTATCAGAGGCTTCTTACTCCAGCTTGAGGTTCTTTCGCGTGTCGTAAAACAAACTCGTGTCTGATAACTTTACTTCTCATCCGAGGAAAGCTATACACAAGATTTTTCACTTGAAAAATAAATCATCAACTCTAACCGAATTAACTGCGTTAAAATCATGTTGTACTGTAGAACAAAGAGTAATTTATTTTGCAACTTCCATGACAATGATTTGTTTGATTAATTCCATAATCCTAGACTATATAAGACAACCATAAATTTATCTAATTTGTAATTAAGCTATTCTTTAATACTGTCATTATCGTTCCAAAGCTTTCTGGTTTTCTGCAAATATTATTTTAATCTTCATTTAAAATGTCCTGATTTCTACATCCCTGTCACTATTCAACACATTGCACAGTGATCCAGAATGCGAAAAAAATCGGTAAACATCTGGAAGTCACTATTTGGGCTACAAATCAATCCACATGTGTAAGATTAACAATTTTAAGAGTAAAAAAAAATCTGGGTTTGCACATTTGATGCGAGGGCCTTTAATTAATTGTTATGTGCAAAATATTCGTTATGACTGATTTAACAAACAATTTATTTGCAAGATACTGTACTTTGAAAAGTGGATTAATCTACAGTCACAAATAGGCATATGCATTTAGAAAATAATAATAATAATAATAATATAAGTCTCACTTGATTTGAAAACAGGTAAAAAGGCCTAATTTCATGAAGCAGAAGAAGATAAAAATATAATAACTAGATCATGTAATGCAACTATATGCCAGGTTGTATGATCCAACAAATTCTGTAACTGCACATCTGCTGAAGATTCACTAAAAATCCTTACTAGGGTAACAACGTTCTTTGCTTTATTGGATATGATTAAATAACCGATAGATATTAGCATTCCTTTCTTTTGCTTGTGCTCTTATAAGCTTATATTGCCTCTGGCATAAATTAGCTTCAATAAAATAATTAACTAAATAACTCCAGTTTCATTGCAATGTTTTACTTGGAGTTGTGATTTTGATAATTTCGAAAATCGAAGGGTTTTTCTGCTCTTGTTGGAGTTGTTTAGACTGCTTCATTTGCTTGTTCCGATGTCTTCCCTCCTTGCACCTTTAATTGTACTTTGGTTGCAAAAGCGAGTTCTTTAGACTAGTTTTCACATCTATCCTACTATCAACTAAAAACACATCACTCGTTTCACTTTAGTTAAGTATTTTGCTGCAGAACAGCGACATCTCTGCACGGACTTTTTTAATATAATATTCAGATATATTTTCAATATTTATAGAATTTAACACAAATTGAAACAAATGTTTGATTATTCCGAGCTTCACCAGATTTTTCACGGAGAGCTTCCTTCTAGATTTGTAGAATTCCATAAAAGACCACTGCAAATTACACAACTGGATAATAATATGTATGAAAGTTTAGATATTAGCAAGCTTAAAGAAATGCCTTATTTCACGGACATTGTACTACTGCTATCAGCTGCCAGTTATTGTAGCGACAGATTTCCCGTCCTGGTTGCAAGCGCACACAAGCTCACTGGCGGCAAGGTCACGCGTTGTCTGTACAAGACGAGTTCATTAATGTGCTGCGTAAATCTAAAGCTGTAAACTATTGCAAAAGTTTTTCACCCGCGCAAGTTTAGCAACACTTTAAATTATACTTGGGTATAGAAATCGTCGTGGGAAATGACGGCGAAAGCGTTATAACTTATAACTCAAGATGACATTCGTTTTTTCAAGTCCGAAATAAAACTTATTACTTATATTAAAATTCAGATGTAACTCTTTGTTCGTGCATTAGCAAGAAGGTATAAGTCTATTTAACACAATTATAGTGAGAGGCATTAAAATAATTGTCATAAGTAACGCCACGAGTGATTTCCAATTTATCTAAAGAATTTGGAAATCAAGAGTGGCATTTGTTAGGACTATTTAACGAATAAAATGAAGCTTTTTACTCACAAATCATTATTTAAATATAGTTATTTTAAAATATTTATATATTTAATGTAAACGGCGATGTTTGAAAACAAATGAGAAACGATTGGTACGCTTCATTTGTTCATCACTGCAACCAGATCATATTATTTATTGCCAAAGGACCGCAATATTGTAAGAATGCACTCTAGTGGAGAAAAAATGAAACACATCAAACTGTATATTAATTCATTTCTGATGTCCTATGATGTAAATATGACAATTATATTTTTCTGGGAAAAAATACGTTTAAGAAAGTGCAAACAGTGGTTTCTTTTTTTGGTGGTATAATCAATGTTTTTATATTAACTCCCGCGTGCGGTATGTGTTGACATTCATGCACTATATATACAATCTGGTAGCCGTATTTCTTAGTGAGCTGCTCTATGACTCATATACGATATACATAGAGAAACTTCGAATAGAGTGGCCTCTCTGTGTTATATTTTGGAATTAATTTTACACCGCTGTGCCATCTTACAATGACCTGGGTACTACATTAGCCGGTTACGGTGGAACAATCGGGGTTACGATGGCTCAATCGCAAGAAAAGTACCCTATTCTTTCCATTCATTTAGAAATAAAATTGAAAGCTCAGCACAAGCGCTAATTTATGAACAATTTTCGCATGTTTTATTCTTATTCTCTTCAGTAGAAAATTACAAGAACTTTTCAAAAGTCTTAAACTATATTATTTTCATTTTCCTTTTTTTTTAAATTCATCAATTGGTAAGTTTACTAAAATAATTTACAGTATTTCCTAAATGTTTAATAAAAAACTATTTCACTTTTAGATGAATATAGTGAATACGGAAAATCATTATTTATTATAAAGTAATTGAAAATGTTAGACCTATACAACAAAAATATTGGCAAAATTTTTATAATAATTTTCTGAAGTAAAAATAAAAAATGCAAAATTGTTTACAAAGTAACATTTCTTGTGTTATTTCCATTAAGAAATATAAAAAAGGAGCCGGATAATGGTATGCTATGGCGGCACCATTTGACGAGCCTGGTCTAATGAGTAATGCGTTTTAAGAAATTATTCCTATGGTTGCCCATGGTTTGGAATTTAGGTTATGTTTAGTTTAGTTGAAGAGCTCTCCTGGTGGTGCATTATCATTTATCACACATCATATCATCGGGGTAACATAATGCAACCTTCCAGGTGCCCCAACCTAAGAATAGATTACAATTCGGCCAATGTCCGGGGAGAAAACCAGAAATATCATAAAAGACAACCTGGTGGCAGTAGACAAAATATATATATATATATATTGATGGTGGGCAATGAAAACCTCATAACTCCATGTTGATAAATTTTACAAGAGAAACAAATAACTGTTTTAAATAATTATGAAAACTGATAAGCTATAGTTCCCACATATTTTACTACAGAATACAAGTCAAGTTATTAATAAATTTGAAGTCCATGTTCTCAACAGGTTATGCATCACATATTTCTGGTGCTGGCTACTGGAGTTATGTGATTTTCAATGAATGATGAGTTATGAGGTTTTCATTGCCTACCGTCGATATATATAGAGTGTAAATGAATTACACCGCACAAATTTAACTGCTTATTCAGAGGGGTATTATACAAGTAATTTGAAATAGCGAACCAATAGCCTATGAGGGAAAATTAGCTTGTTATAGGGAATCAAAGTAATCGACAATTAATACAGATAAATCTATAAGAGAGCAAAGTAGGAGAGAAAATTATAGTAGTAATATTTGAGAGATGCTGATTGCTAATAGTCCACCACTGTGGTCTCGAGGTAGCATGCTGCCTTGTCATGCAACATGCCCAGGTTCAAACCCTGGTCGGGACAGTTTTTCTGGGTGAGGTTTTTATCGGGGTTTTTCCTCACCTGTAAGACAAATGTCAGGAAAATTTTAAGGCCCAAACGGTCCCCGAAATCATATGACCATCATTATCATCATCCTTATTATCATCATCATCATCATCATCATCCTTCACTGGTGTGGAAAGCAACGGGAAGCACCCACCCCTCCAATTCCCTAGTTAACAGCTGCACGCATCGCCATGACCCTGCTATGTGATTGAGGTGCAGGCCCTGCCTTCGGGCAGAATTGCTATGGATGGATGGATGATTGCTAATAATTTTGTTTATGAAATATTGGGTTATCAAATTTCTTAAAATTTTGAACCTAGCAGATGATTGCACGCCACTGCACTGGTTATAGTAGCATCGGTACAATGAGAGCCTTAGTACAGAGTGAAACACACAGGATCTGTGTAGTTAATGTGTGGCTTAATGGTTAAAACGATGGATTTGAGTTTGATGCTGATGGTTCAATTCATAGCAGGTCACTTCTTTTTCTCCTTTCCCTGCGTGTGTACTGTGATATATTGACACTGAAATTTGTTCAGTGTAGGCATCACAAAATAACTATTCCCTTATTGGATATTACATTAACATCTGATTAGAATTAAATTAATGTTTTTATTACCTCACCTCATATCCTTTTTCTTCTATACTGCAGTTTCTGATTAGAAGTTACTTCGGTATCAGTTGCATTACATGAAAGCATCATGGAACATCTTTACAGTTATGCTGAACATTCAACACTTTTAAATTTATATCTAAGCACCTGTGAGGTTATATAATAAGGTATTAAATACAAAATTGATACCTGGTAGGTCAGTCGTCCTCAATTAAATTATTAAACTTCATTATGTAGTTCCAATATTGAGGCCTTTCAAAAGCAATGTTTCATCTTCTGCATTTTAACCAGTTAAAATGCAGAAGATGAAACATTGTTTTTGAAAGGCTTCCATATTGGAATTATTTAATGAAGTTTATTAATTTAGTTGAGGACAACTGACCTTCCAGGTACCAATTTTATATTTAATATCTTATGCTGAACTTGCCTAAATGCATCTGATTTATGGTGCAGCACAAGGTAATGGTGCAAGAGCTTCTGCCATGTATGCGGAGTGGTATCCGAATAGACTCTATCCTCACCAGGCAACCTTAGAATCTGTTGATAGGCATTTGGGAGCATGGGACGTTGGAAGGTAAACAGAGTAGACACAGGTGAAAGGTGTATGTGCCGCACTGCAGAGTTCGAAGAAAATGGTCTTCATAGGGTGGAAGATGATCATTCTAATAGTACTCGTGCTGTTCCACGTGTAATGGGCACGAACCATCAAATTGTATGGAAGTCCTGCACAAAGACCAGTTCTATCCCTTTCATCTGCAAAAAGTACAATCCTTACAGCCAGTGGACTTCGGTACACTTTTGTAATTGGGCTTTGTTGCAGCCACCGCACTTCTTTTCCTCAGTGTTATTCACTGATGAGACAATATTTAATACGAATGGGGTGGTTCTGAACTGAAAGAACAGTCATGTGTGGGATTATGAAAATCCTCATGCCATCTTCGAGAGGGGTCACCAGGAGAGATTTTCGGTGAACGTATGGGTGGCATAATTTCTGACCACATCATTGGCCCCTACCTACTTCCTCAGAGATTAAATTGTGTAATTTATAAGACACTATCTAATACCTGGCAGTCGCTGCTACACCTAAATAAATGAAAATTAATGTGCTTTTATGTTTAGTTGAATAAGTAAAAGGAGAAATTAATAAATTAATGAGTCATTTTTACATCTTACCTCATATTTCATGTTTTATTAAACATGGTAACTATAGTTTTCAAATGATCTTGTCATTCATTTTCAACCGCCATTATGACGGTTACCGTGTTTAGTAAAACATGAAATATGAGGTAAGATGTAAAAATGACTAATTAATTTATTAATTAAGAACCTCATAATGTGTTTCCCATTTTTAACTTTGTAAAAGGAGAAATAATTATAAATTTATATTTTTTAGATACCCCATGCTGATTACCTGGGAATCTACTTATCCCGATCTTGTTGACATAAATGAGCTGAAATACGAAAATTAACGTGTTTTATGTTTAGTTAAATAAGTAGGGGGAAAAATTTATATTGTAATTATTTTTAGATACCCCGTGCTGTTTACCCAGCGTTGTCCGGGAATCTACTCATCCCAATCTTCTTGGAATAAATGAGCTGAAAGACGAAAATTAATATGCTTCTTATGATTAGTTGAGTAAGTAAAATGAAAAATAATTATAAATGTATATCGTAATTATTTTAAGATTCCCTGTGCTGATTACTCGGTGTTGCTCGGGAATCTACTATTCTCGATCTTCTTGGCATAAATGAGCTAAAAGACAAAATTTGTTATTATGAGTTATCCATAAAAGAATACCCGCCATGTGATGCTATGCTTGCACAGGAATCTACGTACTTGTCTCAATCTTCTTGGCATCAACGAAAGACAGAAATGATTGTTGTGAGTTATCCGTAAGAGATAAACATATACTGTCGCAGACTTTTTTGTAGAGCTTTTAGAGATATTCAATTCTGTGTACATTCATTTTGTGTATTTGTTATGGTTTAGACAGCATAAGCCATTTAAACGTCCAAAGAGCTTTTTTTCACGTTTTCCACTACAAAGGGTAATTTTTAAGGGTGTAGGAGTCGAGTATCACAACTCTCTTATAGCCTATGTTCACCCCGGGAATCTGAACATTTTGCAAAAAGCCCCATCACAATCGGATCAATGGTATGGCCATGCATAAAGTACGAACAAACAAACAAACAAACATTCATTTTTATATATTAGATTTTTAGAGCACGTCCTACCTAGATTGCTAGATGAAGTTCCTCTTCACATCAGGCTACTCCTATTTCAGACGGAATGTGCAAAATCATCTGGATGAAGTGTATCCAGGCCGTTGGATATAGGAAGAAGTAGTTCAACTGTAGTGTCGCCAGCTCGCTCTCCCAGATCTCTGTCCACTTGATCATTTTTGTGGGGACACCTGAAAACATTGGTGTATGCGACCCTTGTTGATACCGATGAACTGTTAGATGCATGCATAATTGCAGCATGTGATGTAATCTGCGAGACACCTAATCTTGAACGGGGTACGAGAATCCTTCAGTTGCCGATGTCGTCTGTGTTGTGAGAATGGAGGTGACCAATTTGAAAATTTGTTCTAATGAGTCGGCGGGTACTTTACTTTTTTTCTGGTTTACTCAAATGTATTGCTTTTTATTTCACAATAACATTGTGTATGTAATGTGTGCATACACTGTACCTCTTCATGTTATTACTCTTGTGATCACTGCACTATCATTATCTAAGTACATAAGTACTGTACAGTACAATTACACATTTTATTTGTGAAACCTATTGTATTCTACAGTATGTGTATTATTATTACAACCTTTCAAACAATTGTCTGTACAATATGTACGTAGATAGTTTTGTAACTCATGTACTGCGCTGACATTCCAATACCGTATTCTGTAAAATAATGAATAAACAATTAAACCAGAAGCAAATCTATATACGTAACTAATTTACAGTACGTACATAATAAAGGAAAAAGAAAAGTGTACACGTACTGTAGGTAGTTTCGAATGTGATGCGTCAATGTTACATTTGTGTTGGTAGTAAGACTGATATAACCTCTGAGCTAAAGGCGCCTACTTGTTGCAAGTTACAGTCTCTGTATCATATCATTTCCATTTTAATTTGAGATGATTAGTGGCGTGCCAACCATTTTACAAATTGAATCATAACTTGGACATTTTTATTTGTAGACCATTAGTTCATTATCTCAAAATGCTTATATAATCCCCCTCTATACGTAGTTAAATTTGTGCGGTATAATTCATTTACACCCTGTATATATATATATATGTCCACCACTGTGGTCTCGAGGTAGCGTGCTGCCTTGTCACGCAGCGGGCCCGGGTGTGATCCCCGGTCTGGACAGTTTTTTTGGGTGAGGTTTGTATCAGGGTTTTCCTCACCTGTAAGACAACTGTCAGGAAACTTTAAGGCCCAAATGGTCCCCAAAATCATATGGCCATCATCATCATAATCATCCTTATCATTATCATCATCATCATCTTCCTTCATCGGTGTGGAAATCAACGGAAGCTACCACACCTACAATTCCCTAGTAAAGCTGCAAAGCATAGCATGAAAATGCTATGATTGCAGTAAAAGACCTGCCTTTGGGCAGAATTAGTATGGATGGATGGATATAAATATATATATATATATATATATATATATATATATATATATATATAGACAGGTTAATTTAAATGAATAAGAACAAAATAACAACAAATATTGTAGAAATAAAGAAGGGATAAAGTTGGAATCTTAATACTACCTACTAATATAATATTCAATTAAGAAGAGATAGTGAAAGTAACTAATGGAGAAAAAAAGTCTACACAACCCAGGAAAATAATCCAAGCTGTACATGTCAGTGATTGCATTCATAAATGTTTTTGTACCCGTCCAAATTCTTGTATCTAGTGGAATATATACACATATGTTGATGCTCTGGTACATATACTTCAGAATCAAACCAATTTGAGGAATGAAGAAATCTTTCTTAGGCCAAGCTAATGAATAACTATTTCAGAAAATAATAAGACAACCGAATAAATATTATTCAGGAATCTTAAGGAAAAAACAGAACACATTTAACTGAAGAAGTCAAATTTCTTGAATTAAAATAATTTATAGATCATTTAAAATCTCTAATGAGAACTTCAAAACATCTTAGGATCTGATGTTTGTAAAACATATAGTTAAAAGCAAGTGTACAAAATATTAAATTAGTACCTGGTAAATCAGTCGTCCTCAACTAAGATGAAGTTCTGTTATAAAACTTCGTCAAGTAGTTAAAATATGAAGGCCTTTCTAAACAATGTTTCATCTTCTGCATTTCACACTGGTACCAGTTGAGGACGACTGATTTACCAGGTACTAATTTTATATTTTATTACATAACCTCAACAGTATGAAAATATTAAGTTATGTAGATAGGAAATAACACTATGAGGTTTTTTAATATTGTTTATTTTTTATTATTTCACTCACCTCATACTTCATAATTCATAGCAGACCCTGGGTTTCTTCACATCTTTTGTGACATTCTCAATGCTGCGTCACGTTCACAACTGACGTCCAACGGCCTTCTATCCTGCAGACTGAC
Organism: Diploptera punctata; assembly: GCA_030220185.1. Taxonomy (NCBI): domain Eukaryota; kingdom Metazoa; phylum Arthropoda; class Insecta; order Blattodea; family Blaberidae; genus Diploptera; species Diploptera punctata. Next base: position 165,902 of record JASPKZ010010688.1, on the reverse strand, counting down.
CTCCGCGCCATCTGGTGGCCGACCGAAGAATTTCCAAATCAGTCCTCTTTCTTTATAACCGGGTATTTCAAAATTCATAGTTGTATTTTCATTCTTGCATATGTAAATTTTTTCCCAAATTGTGAGTTCCTTCGGTTTTTCCAATTGTTTAAGTAATTTTGTTTTGGTTTCTATTCTATGTTTTTCTGACCAGGCATGTGCAGCTATTGCAGATTTTTCGGTTTCTCCATTTTTAACATTTCTGAGGTGTTCTTTTAATCTTGTATTTAGATTCCTTTTTGTTTTTCCTATGTATATCTTTTCATGATCTTTACAATTAATTTGATAAATTCCCGATTTTTTGCAGTCTTCAATCTTTTCATTTTTGTTGGTTTTTATTAAATTACCTAAGCTGTAATCGTTTTTCGGTGCTAATTTAATGTTGAATTTGTTGAAAATTTTTTGAAACTTGTCAAATACCAAAGGATGGTATGTGAACTTCTTGAATTTTTTGCCTATATTTTTATCTGTCTGAAGAGTACTTTCATTGATGACTTTTTGTTCTTTGAATTTATTTATTTTCTTGTGTATCATCTTCTTTTGAAAACCATTATCCTTAGCAATTTTTATGATGTGTTCTTTCTCTTTATTGTAATTTTCTTTGCTCATGGGGACATTCACAAGTCTCTTCAGACAGATAAAAATATAGGCAAAAAATTCAAGAAGTTCACATACCATCCTTTGGTATTTGACAAGTTTCAAAAAATTTTCAACAAATTCAACATTAAATTAGCACCGAAAAACGATTACAGCTTAGGTAATTTAATAAAAACCAACAAAAATGAAAAGATTGAAGACTGCAAAAAATCGGGAATTTATCAAATTAATTGTAAAGATCATGAAAAGATATACATAGGAAAAACAAAAAGGAATCTAAATACAAGATTAAAAGAACACCTCAGAAATGTTAAAAATGGAGAAACCGAAAAATCTGCAATAGCTGCACATGCCTGGTCAGAAAAACATAGAATAGAAACCAAAACAAAATTACTTAAACAATTGGAAAAACCGAAGGAACTCACAATTTGGGAAAAAATTTACATATGCAAGAATGAAAATACAACTATGAATTTTGAAATACCCGGTTATAAAGAAAGAGGACTGATTTGGAAATTCTTCGGTCGGCCACCAGATGGCGCGGAAGTCAGTCTGCAGGATAGAAGGCCGTTGGACGTCAGTTGTGAACGTGATGCAGCATTGAGAATGTCACAAAAGATGTGAAGAAACCCAGGGTCTGCTATGAATTATGAAGTATGAGGTGAGTGAAATGATAAAAAATAAACAATAGTATGAAAATAAACTATTTTTTATATGCAGATGATCAAATCATTGCAGCTTCTTCAGAAAATCAACTACAAAAATCAATTTATAAATTATGGAAACTAATAAAAGATTATAATTTAAAGATATCAACAGAGAAACAAAGTCCGTGGCATTTATTGGAACTCATCATAAAAAAGGACAAAAATTGTAATTGGAGCAAACATGATTCAACAAGTAACTTGTTTTAATTATCTGGGATGCATGATATCGTACCTGCAAAATTTGGACATGGAGATGAAATTAGGGAAATTTGAACAGATATGTGGTTCAATAAGAAGATATTTGAGAAATAAGACCACAAGAGAAACTCAATTCAAATTTTACAAAACAGTAGCCGTTCCAATGTTAACATACAAGTCTGAGACTTGGCCTTTAACTATCTCTGATAAACATAAAATTGAGACAATAGAAATGAGTTTTCTGGGATCCGTTGCAGGCATATCTTTAAGAGATCAAAAGAGAAGTCAAGATATCAGAGATGAATTACAAATATATAATATAAACGAGAAAATATAGAGAAATAAATGTAATTGGTTTGAACATGTACAAAGAATGCCAAATAATCGTTTATCAAAACAGATGCTTCATTATAGACCTGAAGGGTAATGAAATGTGGGAAGACCGACCTGTAACATATTGTGCATCGTGGAGCGGAACGGGCCAACAGGCCCATACCTTAAAGATGATGAACCTCAACAGTGCTTTAAAATGAATTTTAAAGCATTGTCTGTGTATAAAGACTGAAAAATAAACCGAGCTGTATGTCGTATAAAGACATTAAATTAAGAGGCAGCAACGCAGATGAAAACAATTTCTCAGAAATGGATTAACACAAAGAATGGGTTCTTAATTGGCAGCATATTCTAGAACAAAATTGAACAGTAGAATTCAAGAATAATCATGTGATTTTAATTACAGCTGAAAGTTAGTATTGTTTATAAATTAAGTTGTTTGTTTTGTTTTAGTGATGGTATAAGGTTTCATGTCTCCATTTAATTGGGAATGAGATCTTCCACCTAGAGGCTGAACTGTAACATGATGTTCGATTTCCAATTGACCTGCTGATTTATTTTCCATCATGGCATCTCATTGGGCAGGTATCTATTGTAGTATGACTTCCTTATTCCTTAATTTTGTTACTTTTATTAGGATTCTTATTTTTTGAACATTCATTATTATTTTTTGCACTGTATAACTAATATTGTATACTTACTGTTATTGTTGATGTGCATCGTAATTTGACATTCACACATACAATCTTGGTTGCTATGAAAACAAAAGAAATCTCAATACCGGTACTTTAAAAATGACCAAAAGCACTAGAGTGGTAAGTAAAAACAATTATTTTGAAATATTATTAGTGATACTGCTATTTATATTCATTTCGTTATTAATTCATCACATCCAGCTTTCCACATCTCTTGTACTTCATCATCACTGCATACATCGTCTAAAACTTTCTCCACAATAGTACAGTGCAATTAGACCCAAACCTCAACATCCAAAGTAAAAGTTTCCCTCCAACTACAAATTGTTCAATACAGTCCACATATTGTTTAGTAAAAAGTTACACCATTTTGAGTGTTGGGGTTGGGGCGGAGAAGTTGGTAGTAGTTTTTATCAGTTGTCTTAAATATTTAGAAAATTATGCAGTTTAGCGCAAAACATGCCATGTACAAAAATAATGTACATTAAATTGCAAAAAAAATGGCCCTGTGCATAATCTTGATAAAGTGAATGGTTCCAGAGTTACAGAGGTTGTAAAAGTAGACTTTTCATTCAGGCTTAAGGATCTTTTACGAGCCTAAAAGTCTTCAGACTCAGGACCCACAACTTAAAGTCCCTCCCGGAGGACTTGCTCCTTGGATTTTTCCATCCTAAAAAATCCATCGACCCCAGCTGGGTTTGAACCTGCGACCCTCGGGGCCAGAGGCAAGGAGCATAACCACTAGTACAAACTAAAATTGTAATGGCAAATAATACAACAATGGAATAATTTGGAACAAAAATATTACAAAGGAAACTAAAATGAAAATTTATAAGAGAATAATACAGAATATTTTGTCATATGGAAGTGAAACTTGGTCTTTGACGGAACTACAAAAGAATAAAATTAGAACAGTTGAATTTGATTATCTTAGAAGAAACCTTCAAAAAAACAAGACAGGATAAAATAAGAAATAAATTCCTTTTGGAAAGAAATGAATGTCAGCACATTTGTTAAGAGGATTGAAAATGAAACTCTTAAATGGCATGGCCATGTACAAAGAATGGAAGATGAAAGATTGCCAAAAATATATACCAATGGTCATCCCCTGGAAGAAATAAACATGGCAGATCAAGATGGAAATGGAAAACCTATGTCAGAACTATAATGGATGATAGGAATTTGGAAGAAGGAGATTGGAATGATAGAAATAAATGGAAACTGAAGGCAGCGAACGTATAAGTGAGGAAAAGCCAAAGAAGAAGATGTATGTATGTATGTAGCTAGTGCTCTGGAGTTAACAACAAAGTTATTCTCCTTCTTGCTTCCCAATACTTGGAAATCATAATATTTTATGAGTAATTTTACAATCGTTTTCAATGGACACCATATTTTTCTGATTTGGCGATTGCATCATCCATACTCAACCCCCCAATTTGCTTGGAGGACCACATCTGCTGTTGGTCAATAGGTCCATCAGACCTAGCTAGGAAGATTGTGCAGCAACTCTACCAACCACTTCTTCTAATTGCCACTTAGAAGCCGTTATTGTTGCTGTGACAGGTCAGCGATATAAGTATTCTTCTTCTTCCTTCCAAGTATTAGGCCAAGGCCTGTTACGATCCTTTAGAAAATTTTCCCTCCAGCGTTTCATAGGACGGCCCAGTGATCTTCGTCCTCTTGGTATATAATTATAAACAGCTTTGGGGATCTGATTTGAACTCATTCTTTCAAGATGGTGTTTCCAATTTAGTTGGTACTGTTTAATATATTCCAAAATTGGCATAGTCTTCAATTCTTTTAAGATATCGGTGTTCCTTTTCTGATCCCATCTGGTGTAACCCGCTGTTCTGCGCATGAATCTCATTTCACAAGCCGTTATTCTGCTTTCATGTTGTCTTTTTAGTGTCCATGCTTCACTACCATAGATCAACACTGGTCTAGCCAAAGTGTTATATAACGTAATCTGGTGTTTTTTTGTACAAGGGATGGTTTCATAACTTGATTAATAATTCTCAAACTTTTATTATAACTAGTCATTTTTTCAGGGATATCCTTTTCATCCCAGATAGAGAGATAATATCCAAGATATTTAAATTGATTAGATCTCTCTAAAATTTTATTCTGGAGACAGATTTTACTTTGTATGTGGTCCTTCCCATGAAATGCCATAATTTTAGTTTTGTTAATTGATATTTGCATATTAAATTTGGCAGCTGTTTTTTGTAAATTATAAATTGATCGTTGCAAATCATTTTCGGAAAGTGCCGGAAGCGCTAAGTATTTAGTAAGATATAAGTTAGTAAGAGAAGAATGAAAAGATCCCTTAGGCCTCAAATGCTCTAAAACAGTCAGGTTCAGAAACAAACAAGAGCTTACTTTATTTAACTTTCACAGGAAAAAAAAAATCAATATGAGGTTTAATCTAAGAATTAAATAAATATTTTTAATACCTCACCTCATATTCTTTATTCTTCTAGACTGCAGTTTCGGAGCTATATCTCCATCATCAGTAGCCTCTCCTCAACCGGTGTTATGATGTTTCTTGGCGGTTTTCTTCTTCCTTCTATTAATGGACCGATGAACCTCTGGATCAAATCAAAATTTGTGGAAATTTCAAAATTCATGAGTTTTTCTTTCTTGTTTTTTTTTTTGAATGTGGATTTTTCCAAACCATGAGTTCTTTCTGTTTATCTGTGTGTTTGATTAGGCTAGCTTTTGTATCAATTAAATGATTTTCAGACCAAGCATGGGCCACTACTGCTGACTTGTCCACTTCATCATTTTTGACATTTCTAAGATATTCTTTCACCCTTGTTTTCAAATTTCTTTTTCCTATATAGATTTTGTCACAATTTTTGCATTTGATCTGATATATTCCTGATTTGTTTTCTTCTTCAATTTTTTCACTTTTCTTGGTTCTAATTATCTTATTTAGGCTGTATTCATTCTTCGGAACCAATCTTATGTTAAATGGATGGTAAATACTTACCATCCACTAAAACACAAGTTCCAAAAAGTTTTTAAAAAGTAAGTGGAAGCAATGTCTTGCTCAGCTTGGGCACCTTGTGGTCACCATCCACATATGGGGACACCTGAGAACTTTCAAATTTAAGAAGAATATAATATCATGTGACCAAATTCTGCCCTACTATTGGTCAAAGCTTATATATTTAAGTTAAGTACATACATTTTAGTAGGTAACTTCGTTAGTTTATGCTGTTGATGTAGTACTATTGGACGATAGCAAAGAGATGCTAAAGGCCAACATCACACACTATTGAGTAACACTAAGGAATTGGGACTGGAAGAAAATATCAATAAAACTAAATATATGTTCACATATAGAAATACATTATATAATGGAAATGGACAGCTAATGACAATGAGGGAAATTTTGAGAAGTGGCTGAATTTATATACCTAGGAACAATAATCACAAATAGGAATGAGATGCGCAAACAAATTAAACATAGGCTCAATTCTGGAAATGCATACTATTATGCATTACACAGACTCTCGACGTCCCAACTCCTTTCAAAAAACGTTAAACTGAAAATATATAAAATTATTATTCTATCAGTTATATTATATGGATGTGAAACATGGACTCTTACTTTAAGGGAGGAAAGGAGATTATGAGTATTTGAGAATAAAGTTATCAGGAAAATTTTTGGAACGAAGAGAAATGAACAGACAGGTGAATGGAGAAAACTACACAAGAGTGAACTACATAGTTTTTATAGGAAGCCAGATATAATAAGAACAGTTAAGTCTCATAGACTCTGATGGGCAGTACATGTGGCACAAATGGGGAATGAAAGAGGTGCATGGAAGCTTCTTGTAGGAAAACCAGAGGGAAAACACCTAGTTGGTAGACCAAGAATAAGGTGGGAGAATAACATTAACTATGATTTGAGGGAAGTAGATTATACAGGGAATGATTGGAAAACATAGGCTCAGGATAGGGATGTATGGAGAGCTTATGTCTGTGTGGCCATGAACCTACAGGTTCAATAATGCCAGTGAGTTAGTTCGTTAATTAATTTCAAAGTTTTAATAGTTTGTCTTTTTAAAACAATCAGATTAAAGATAAGCAAATTAAATATTCAGTTAATATTTATTAATTAGTTGGAGAAAATGTTTTTACATCTCACCTCATAAAGTTGCGTATTTCCACGATGCCGGTTTCAAAAGTATATTTTATTTCCATCTTCAGTCAAACTCCAACACTATGGCAAACTGTTATAATTTGTAGAAGGTAATAAAGTGTTTTGTGAGATTTTAATTGAAATCTCTGTGTTCATTTATGTCGAAATAACATGAACATAAAAAATCCCGGCCTATCCATATTTTTCCTACAGCTCAATTTTCATATCTTGTTCTCCAGATTCTAGTGAATTCTTTGTCTACATGTGAGTACTCATTCAAGCTTTTAAGGGCATGGTAGTCTGTTCTACTGGAATAAAGGTGTACTTGCTTTTTAGCTGTTTGATTTACTTTCTTATTCCCAATTATGTTATGTGGTTTGGAATCCATCTGAGAACCACTTCATTTCCTTGCTCTATATGCAGGTAAAATATTTGATTCATTCTGAAGTAGTATGCATATTATGAATGATTCGATTCTTAGACACTCACACAAAAGAACACTTTAGAAATATTAAAAATTGTGAAATTTAAAAATCAGCTATTGCAGCTCATAGTTTGCTGGAGAGTCATAAAATTGAAAAAAGAGGCTAAACTTTTAAAACATTTGGAATTGACAGTTTGGGAGAAGATACATATTCAGAAGAACAAATTTAGATCCATAAATTTTGAAATTCCTGGTGAACAGGACCTGATCTCAAGGTTCATCAATTCAACACCAGATGGCAACTTTGTAGATGAAGATTCAAACAAAAATCCGGTAGTCGATGTCATGGCTGACGATGAGAGGAAGCCTCTTGAAAACTGCAGATCCCGTGTTCGAAAAACATGAAGTATGAGGTAAGATAAAACCAGAATCGACTCATTCATAATTGAAAACCTCATGATGTTACTTCCCATAATACATTTATGAACAGATGTTTATACAGTTTAAATAGAAGTAACGTGGATTGGAAGTCAAAAAACATATAGATCACTTTAATTTTTAACTTTATTGAATTTATTATATATAAAAATACTAAGTAATTACAGAAACTTTAACATAAAATTTACATAATTGTTCCACAATACTAATGCTTGAAAAAATAATAAAATTGTATTATCATCTTGAACTCTTGGATTTCTTTTAGTCTTATCAAATATCTGCTTCTATAAAGCACTATTTTTAACATCTTTTTAATAAGTAAAAAGGGATAAGAAATTTATTTTATAAATATCTGGGCAATCCTGCAACAAGCAAAAAAAGTTTTTGTATTAACTTATCATAGATCAAGTAATATATCATCTGCAAAAGTGAGATTTTTCAAATTACCCTCTGCATGTCATGACTGCAGTTTCTACCATATTTTGATGCAGTTTTTTGGGCTTTTCTGTGGTCATGTTGGAGAACTGTAAGCCTTGTGACCAAAGTCAACAAGCCTGGAGAATTTAACTTTTATAGGAATTAATCACTATGAGGTTTAATTTATGGTGAAATTAAATGTTTCTTACCTCTCCTCATATAAATCTTCTAAGTAGATCGCGATTTCGAGACCATAACTGTCTCATCTTCAGTACTTTCTTGGCGACTGATGTTATGTCGATCGGAAGAAACTCTTCTTCTTCCCTCTGTTGGTGGACCAATGAACCTCTGGATCAGGTCAAAATTTGCGGGAATTTTGAAGTTCATAAGTTTTCCTTTGTTTTTCTGAATGTGGATCTTTTCCCAAACCGTGCAAGTTCCTTTTGTTTGTCTATTTGTTTAATTAGACTGGCTTTTGATTCAATTAAATGTTTTTCGGACCAAGCATGAGCAGCTACTGCTGACTTTTCCACTTCTCCATTTTTGATGTTTCTAAGATGTTCTTTCACCCTTGTTTTCAAATTTCTTTTTGTTTTTCCAATATAAATTTTGTCACAATCCCTGCATTTGATCTGATAAATTCCTGATTTGTTTTCATTTTCAATTCTTTCATTTTTATTGGTTTTAATTATCCTATTAAGGCTGTATTCATTCTTTGGTGCTAATTTTATATTAAACTTTTTGAAATTTATAGTGTTTCAATGGATGGTAAGTGAATTTCTTGAATTTTATTTTTTCTGTTTCTTTTATAAGTGTGCTTTCATTTATTAATTTTTGTCTTTTAAATTTATTTATTTTCTTGTGTACCATATTTTCTTCATAACCGTTATCTATTGCAACATTAATTATGTGTTCTTTTTCTTTTTCATAGTTTTCTTTGCTCATAGGTGTATTTATCAATCTATGTGTCAAACTGTTGAATACTGCCTCTTTGTGAGCAAAATGGTTGAATCCTGAAGCTTTAATATAGTTGTCAATATATGTATTCTTTCTATAAATTCCAAATTCTATCTTGTTTTCTTCATTTCTTCTTAAAGTGAGATCTAAAAATGGGATTTGTCTTTCATTTTCAGTTTCCATGGTAAATTTTATAGTTCTACTCTGAATGTTCAACAGCTTTAAAGCATCCTCTATTTGCTTGTGATTGATAATAGCAATTACGTTGTCAACGTATCTACTCCAAAATTTGAAAATCAAAGGATGTCCACTTGTTATTTTCTGCTCAAAACTTCTTCTTCTTCTTCCTTCCAGGTATTAGGCCAAGGCCTGTTACGATCCTATAGAAAATTTTTCCTCCAGTGTTTTGATCCTTCCGGGAAATTCTCGTATAAGACTTGAAAGCATAATAATAGTCCCTTCGATTGGTTGCTGGCCAAAGGAAGGCAAGACCAGTGATGGGGCTGCCATCTTATAGCCTCTGGTCAGGCTTTTCTGGAGAAGAAAAGAAAATAAAGGAAAGAAGAAATGGAAGAAAGGAAAGACTCCATAGCCCTCGGATGCCCTAATAGCGTCAGAGTCGAAAAAAACAAGAGTTAACCAAGAGAGGTTAGATAGTAAAGTTAAAAGAGTGCAAAACACAAAGTGGAAGAAATGTTTTACTCAGCTTGGGCACCTTGTGGTCGCCATCCACATATCCCCTAGATGAGGACCCCTGTACCATAAATAAATTGGCCAAAAAGGGTAATAGAGGATTTCCCATAGAAAGCCCAGAATTTTGTTTGAAAAATTTTCCATTATATGTAAAAAACATTTGTTCAATGCACAATTTAGTTAGAATTATAAATTATTTTATACATTCTTTTTCTAATTTGTTTTTATTTAACCATTTTTCCAAAATTTAAAGAGTGGTTTCTCTAGGGATGCTGAGAAACAATGAAACTACGTCAAACGACACTAATCTGTCTGTTGGTTCTATTTGTGTGTTCTTTAATTTTCCTATTAGTTGAATCGAGTTATCTTTTGATAGGTTATCAAATTCTTCCATTTTCTTGTATTCATTGCATAACCATTTTGATATTAGGTATGTAGGTGACCTTATACTGTTGATAATGGGCCTCATTATCTTCACCCTTGTGAATTTTTGGGAGACCATGCATTTGTGGATTTTTAGGATTAGGGACTTTCAGTTTGAATTTATCTTGTTTCATTAAAATTTTGTTTATGTTTTTGAAGGTGTTATCAACTTCTTTAATGCATTTTGGAAGTGGATCAGATTTTATTTCAGTATATTCTACAGATTCTAAAACTTTTTACATCCTATTTTTATAATCTTTGTTATCCATGATTACTAACTGATTACCTTTGTCAGCCTTTATGATTATTGCATTTTTATTGTTAATTTCTTTAATAATTTTCATGTTTCCCAGTCCTCTTTTATTTCTTGGTATTTCCTTAATTTCTTCTATTATTTTTAAAACTTATGAACTTCGAAATTCCCACAAATTTTGACCTGATCCAGAGGTTCATCGGTCCACCAACAGAGGGAAGAAGAAGAGTTTCTTCCGATTGACATAACATCAGTCGCCAAGAAAGTTCTGAGGATGAGACAGTTATAGTTCGAAATCGATCAATTTAGAAGATTTATATGAGGAGAGGTAAGACACATTTAATTTTACCATAAGCCTGGAGAAGCTGCATCAAAATATGGTATCTTCTATTTAAGAATAATTTTATCACTCATCTCATATTTTTCTTCTTATTAGACTAGTTTTGGCACCTTGTTTGTTGCCATCGTCAGTACTTCCACGACCATTGTTTTGTCATCCTGAAGAGCCGTCTTTTGCTCCCTCTGTTGGTAGACTGAAAAACCTCGAAATCTTAATTTTCTGCTGGAATTAAAAAATTCATTAATTTCTCCTTTTCACTTTCTGAATGTAGATTTTTTCAAACAGTCAGTTCTTATATTTGTTTTAATGTCCAGCACTGCGGTCTTGAGGTAGCGTGGTGTCTTGTTATGCAGCAGACCTGGGTTCAATCCCCGGTCAGGACAAGTTTCTTGGGTGATTGTTTTTTTTTCAGGGTTTTTTCTCACCTGTAAGACAAATGTCAAGAACTTTAAGGCCCAAATGGTCCCCAAACATCATCTAGCCATCATTATCATCATTAACATATTCTTTAAGTTTAGGATTAAGGCCTCTCCTGTTGCATCATTACTATCATCATCACCTATTATATATCATCAGGGCAGCGTGGCTCCGCCTTCTATGCCCCCCAACCTCAGAAGTGGGTTACAATAACGCCATGCCAGGAGAGAATACTAGAATGTTGAAATGACGTGGTGGCATTGAAAAAAAAAATTGTTTTAACAAACCCAAAGAACTGCTTGTTTGGAAACAAATCTACATTAAAAAAAACGAAAAGGAGGAATTAATGAATTTTGAAATTCCTGTGGAAAATGACATGACTTTGAGGTTTTTCAGTCTACCAACAGAGGGAGCAAAAGATGGATCTTTAGGACAACAAAACAATGGTCATGGAAATACTGATGATGGAACCTAACAAAGTACAAAAACTAGTCTAATAAGAAGTAAAATATGAGGCGAGAGATAAAATTATACTTAAATAAATATTACTTCATAGTGTTAATTCCTTAAAAAAAAGTAATCTCATCTGAACCTGATGCTTTATACATCTTCAATTTTTCAGTTGCCATTTCAACTGCTAATGCACTTGGTTCTGCGACTAGCATTTCTGCTGTCTGTAAATTATCCTCTTCAATATTCTGTTCTGCATGTACATTTAATAGCTGATTAAAGTGACTTTTCCATTTATTTAATATACTCCTGGAATCTGCAATCATATCCCTATTTTCATTCCGAATTATGTTTGTTCTAGCTTGAAACCCTTTCTTCTCTATCCTAATTCCCTGATATAATTCTCTAACGTTCCTATTTTTTGCATTCATTTCAAGATCATTAATCTTCTCTCTCAAATATTCCCTCTTTTTACTCTTTAGTAGCTTGGTGATTTCCTGTCTAATATTACCTAATTGCTCTAAATTTACCCCATTGGGCTCGTGTAATCATTTCATTTTTGCTAGCTTTCTTTTCTTTACAATGTCGGCACATTTCTCATCAAATCATTTCTTGTTTTGCCTCTTTTTAAAGTAACCAATGCTTTCTGATGCTAACAATTTAATAGTATCTCTTATAGCCTCCCATTATTTATATCAATTTTACCAGAAGTGACAACAGCCATTTAGCCCAGATGATGATTTTAACAAGAATCAATCCATTGTCTACAAACTTAAAAAAATTGTTTGATTTCCAATTTAAGTTTTCAATAGTTAAAATTTGATACTTACGTTCAATCTTCTGTAGTCCAGTATGAGTCATCAGAGTTGAATCTATCAATCTGCTCCTACAATAATAAAATTAAAAAAATCTCATTTGAACATACATGAATGGACAGCAGATGCGGGGATTTTACTATACACTGCTGACGCACTCGCGGCAGGGAACAGACAGCATAGGATCACAGTGATAAAACCACACACATTTTTGTAACAATTTTCTTTTCAAATTGTCGTACTTACCAACATAACATCAGTCGACGAAAAATTACTGAAGATGAAACTGCCCAGGCTTTGAAACTGGTCTAGTTAGAAGACTGGATATGAGGTGAGGTATGAAACATTTTAATTTAATCTTAAATAGTGATTTATATTTGAAAAGAAAAATGTTCTCCCCAGACCAAGACTCGAACCCAAAACCTTTAACTTGCTGGGCCAAAGGGGTTTGAGTCTCAGTCTGGGCGAAAAATTTTCTCTTCACATATAATTTATCCTTCAGTGAGAACTGTTAAATTAATAATAAAAACCTCATTGTGATTTTTTCCTATAAAAGTTCAATAATTAAAACTAACAAAAATGAAAAGATTGATGAAGGAAAAAAGAATCAGGAACATACCAGGGTAAGTATGCTGATTCTGATACAAAAAGAAATTTGCCAATTGAAATGAAAGAACATATTATAAATGTAAAAAAAAATGAAGATATAGAAAAATTTGCAGTTGCTGCTCACGTCTTGACAGAAAAACATCAAATCGACACAAACACTGAATTATTAAAAAACAGAAAACATCAAAGATCTCACGTTTTGGGAGAACATCTATATCCAGAAGAATGAAAACTAGATTATTAATTTTGAAAATCCTGGTCAAAAAGATATGATTTTACAAGTTGTTTGGTCAACCAAAAGATGGAGTGGGAGTCGACATCCAGGGCTGACAACATAAAACTCAATAGTCTGGAAAAGCTGATGATGGTATGCACAACAAATTGAAACATGTCAAATAAAACACAAATATGGAGGTAAGATGCTCCAGATTCACCTTATTTTATTAAGAGGAGCCTCTTAATGTTACTTCCTATATCTTTTTATTTACAATCTGACATATGTCCAGATACTAGACTTTCTTGCAGGAAACACTGATAGAGTTAAGAATCAAATGAATCGTGAATTCTTCATACCTCATACTTACCTTCTTACCTCATGAGGTAAGAAAAATTCACGATTCATTTGATTCTTATCAATAAAACCTCATAATGTTAAAAATTCCCAAATGTATTATATTAAACTGATAGAGTTGCCTCTGGTCCCGAGGGTCGTGGGTTCAAACCCGGCTGGGGTCAATGGATTTTTTAGGAAGGAAAAATCCAAGGAGCAATCTCCGGGAGGGACTTTAAGCCGTGGGTCCCGAGTCTGAAGATTTTCAGGCTCGTAAAAAATCCTTAAGCCTGAATGAAAAGGCCTCTAAGCAAAATTTACCGAATTTTCCCGTCCTAGTACTACCTTGGTTTCCTAGATGTCAGTATGAGGCAGAACGCTGACCATGGACCACTCAAAATGACATCTATACGAAAACAAGTGTAACTAAATTAGTATGGTTCAAATTCTTCCCTGTAGGGGGAGAGCGCCTAAATCTCTGTAAAGGGAAAACATGGGCTTACAACAACAACAACAAACTGATAGAGTTCTTGAAAGATGTTCCACTCAATGTGATGCTTACTTGAATTAGAAAACTTCTTGCCTCAATGATCTAGGTGAACAGTATATTTGATATGATCTTGTCATCACTGTTGTATTAAAACTGACTTTTCCAGATATGGGTTCGTTATCAAAACTTTGTCATCTAATTTTATTTTAGAAAGAAATATTAATGTCGACCAGGCTCAAACCCAGACCTCTAACTCTGCGCATTAGTAGCTTTCTGTTTGTCTGCATTCAACTCATTTGCCTGAATATAAGACAATGATCTTTTAAAAAATCTGAAATCCAAAAATCATTTATCTTAAAATTTGCTGACTAGGAAACATGCCCAATCAAGATCAATTTTTTATATTGCATAATAATTTTATGTTTTTATGCTGCATAGTACACAGTTGCTGGCTCAGAAATTATTTCAGATGCAGAAATGGCATACAAGGACAAATAATATGTGGCTGAAATTGAATATAACTTACTTACTCACTGGCACTATCGAACCCGTAGGTTCATGGCCGCGCGGACATAAGCTCTCCATACATCCATATCCTGAGCTAATGCTTTACAATCATTCCCTGTATAATCTACTTCCCTCAAATCATAGTTAATGTTATTCTCCCACCTCATTCTTGGTCTACCAACTGGGCGTTTTCCCTCTGGCTTTCCTACAAGAAGCTTCCATGCAAGTCTTTCATTTCCCATACGTGCAACATGTCCTGCCCATTGCAGTCTATGAGACTTAACTGTTCTTATTATATCTGGCTTTCTATAAAGACCATGTTGTTCATTGTTATGTAGTCTTCTCCATTCACCTGTCTGTTCATCTTTCTTTGGTCCAAAAATTTTCCTAAGTACTTTATTCTCGAATACTCGTAATCTCCTTTCCTCCCTTAAAGTAAGAGTCCATGTTTCGCACCCATATAGTATAACTGGTAGAATAATAGTTTTATATATTTACAGTTTAACATTTTTTGAAAGGAGTTGGGACATCAAGAGTCTCTGCAATGCATAATAGCATGCATTTCCAGAATTGAGCCTATGTTTAATTTCTTTGTGCATCTCATTCCTATTTGTGATTATTGTCCCTAGGTATTTGAATTCAGCCACTTCCTCAAAATTTCCCTCATTTGTCATTAGCTGTCCATTTTCATTATATACTGAATTTCTACGTGTGACCATATACTTACTTACTTACTCACTGGCACTATCGAACCCGTAGGTTCATGGCCGCACGGACATAAGCTCTCCATACATCCCTATCCTGAGCTAATGCTTTCCAATCATTCCCTGTATAATCTACTTCCCTCAAATCATAGTTAATGTTGTTCTCCCACCTCATTCTTGGTCTACCAACTGGGCGTTTTCCTTCTGGCTTTCCTACAAGAAGTTTCCATGCACGTCTTTCATTCCCCATACGCGCAACATGTCCTGCCCATCGCAGTCTACGGGACTTAACTGTTCTTATTATATCTGGCTTCCTATAAAGACCATGTAGTTCATTGTTATGTAGTCTTCTCCATTCACCTGTCTGTTCATCTCTCTTTGGTCCAAAAATTTTCCTAAGAACTTTATTCTCAAATACTCGTAATCTCCTTTCCTCCCTTAAAGTAAGAGTCCATGTTTCGCACCCATATAATATAACTGGTAGAATAATAGTTTTATATATTTTCAGCTTAACGTTTTTTGAAAGGAGTTGGGACATCAAAAGTCTCTGCAATGCATAATAGCATGCATTTCCAGAATTGAGCCTATGTTTAATTTCTTTGTGCATCTCATTCCTATTTGTGATTATTGTTCCTAGGTATTTGAATTCAGCCAATTCCTCAAAATTTCCCTCATTTGTCATTAGCTGTCCATTTCCATTATATAATGTTTTTCTACGTGTGACCATATATTTAGTTTTACTGATATTTACTTCCAGTCCTAATTTCTTAGTGTTACTCAATAGTGTGTGCGTGTTGGCCTTTAGTATCTCCTCGCTATCGGCCAGTAGTACTACATCATCAGCATAAACTAACAGCTTATTAATACCATTGAGTTGTAAGCCTTCCTCATTCTCTAAAGATTTAATGGCATGCTCTAGTACAAAATTAAATAGTAGAGGAGATAGTGCATCTCCTTGCTTCAACCCATTCTGGATTTCAAAAGTGTCTGAAAACTGTTTGCCTACACGCACCCTACTCGTTGAGCCATTTAGACACATTCGTATAAGTCTAACTAACTTTTTAGGAATTCCGAACTCCAGCAGGATACTATATAACTTCTCCCTCTTAATTGAATCATATGCTTTTTGGAAGTCTACGTATAGTTGATGTACAGTACCATTATATTCCCATTTCTTTTCTAAAATCTGTCTTATACTAAAAATCTCCTGTTGTAGACCTGTTTCTTCTAAATGCACATTGATGATCTCCTAGAATGTCATCAATATAGGGAGTAAGTCTGCTTACTAATATATTTGTTAGAATTTTGTACGAAGTTGAAAGTAATGAGATGCCCCTATAGTTGTTGCAATCAGTTTTATCTCCTTTCTTATAAATTGGTACGATAATTGATTCTTTCCATTCATCTGGAAGAGCTTCTTTTTCCCAAATCATACTAAGCAACCAGCGTATCTTGTCCATCAATTTTTCTCCCCCTGATTTTATCAGTTCTGCTGGGATCTCATCTGAACCTGATGCTTTATACATCTTCAATTTTTCAATTGCCATTTCAACCTCTAATGCACTTGGCTCTGCGACTAGCATTTCTGCTGTCTGTAACTTATCCTCCTCAATGTCCTGTTCTGTATGTACATTTAATAGCTGATTAAAATAACTTTTCCATCTATTTAATATACTCTTGGAATCTGCAATCATATCCCCATTTTCATGCCGAATTATGTTTGTTCTAGCCTGAAACCCTTTCTTCTCTATACTAATTCCCTGATATAATTCTCTAATGTTCCTATTTTTTGCATTCATTTCAAGATCATTAATCTTCTCTCTCAAATATTCCCTCTTTTTACTCTTTAGTAACTTGGTGGTTTCGTGTCTAATACTACCCAGTTGCTCTAAATTTACCTCATTTGGCTCGTGTAACCATTTAATGTTTGCTAGCTTTCTTTTCGTTACAATGTCGGCACATTCCTCATCAAACCATTTCTTGTTTTGCCTCTTTTTTAAACAATCAATGCTTTCTGATGCTGACAATTTAATAGTATCTCTTATAGCCTCTCATTCTTTATTTATATCAGTTTCTTCTTCGTTTGCCACATTGTCATCTGAAGATTCCAGTACTTCAAATCTATTAGCTATTTTGATTTGGTATTCTAGCCGCATTTCATCATTTTTCAAGTTTTTTAATTCATATTTTACAGAATCATCTTTAGCGTTTGTTCCTCTCATAAGCGATAGCCGTTGTCTGATTTTCACCCTGACCAGATGATGATCTGAATTGCAGTCTGTTCCTCTAACTGATCTAACATCAATGATGCTACTGTGCCAGCGTTTATCCACTAATACATGATCTATCTGGTTCCGAGTTTCTCCATCTGGGGACGTCCAGGTGTATTTATGAATATCCTTATGCTGAAATGTTGTGCTCTTAACAATGAGATTCTTTGATGTGGCAAATGTGACTAATCTAACCCCGTTGTCGTTACTATCTTCATGAAGACTGAATTTGCCTATTGTTGGTTTGAATATATCTTCCCGCCCCACTTTTGCATTAAAATCTCCTAAGACAATTTTCATATGATATCGTGAAAGGCTATCAAATAAGCATTCTAATTCTTCATAGAACTCATCCTTGATCTTGTCATCTTTATCTTCTGTGGGGGCATGTACATTTACAATTATAAAATCATGTCGTTTACCCTTTAGAATTATGTATGATATCCTATCACTAACAAACTTAATATCTCGGATAGCGGATAGGATCCTCCTTCTGACTAAAAAAACCCGTTCCAAATGCAGGTCTTTCTGCACCCCCATAGTATAACGCAAAGCTTCCTGATTCCTGACTACCTTCTCCTGGCCACCTAACTTCCTGTAAAGCGACTATATCCAAGGGCGATTTATCCAATTCCCGCGTTAATATCTCTAGTGCCCCGCTATTGTATAAAGTCCTAACATTCCATGTTCCTAGGAACATGTCCCTGTGTTTGAGCCTTTGGCATGGGTTCCCTGAAGTAGTCCCCGCCCGGAGAACCGAATGGGGGACTATTTGACCTCCGGAAAATTTTACCCCAGTAGAACCCATGTCCGCATTTCTTGACGGTTGTATTTTTACGGTGAAAGATCATCACTCTTTCGACCAAGGTACTTATTTCGTCTGGCTTATCACCTTCGACCAGTCCGGCATGGGTAACCCTATCGGCAGCAATGCTACCGCCGGCATAGCTCTCAGGATCATTTAAGCACACAAGCCACTCCACCACGACAAGGTAAAGATACCATGGAGGGACGTGTGACCATATATTTAGTTTTATTGATATTTACTTCCAGTCCCAATTTCTTAGTGCTACGTGCTACTCAATAATGTGTGCATGTTGTCCTTTAGTATCTACTCGCTATCGGCCAGTAGTACTACATCATCAGCATAAACTAACAGCTTACTAATACCATTGAGTTGTAAGCCTTCCTTATTCTCTAAAGATTTAATGGCATGCATTAGTACAAAATTAAATAGTAGAGGAGATAGTGCATCTCCTTGCTTCAACCCATTCTGGATTTCAATATAACATCATAGCCAATTAGAAGATGGAAAAAATCACTTAGTAAAACGAATCTTGACAATGACATTAAAAAAATATAATGATGGCAGTAAAATTGAGCAGATAATTTTCCTATGGGGGTTAAAAGTTAAAAATTCAGAATTTTTAAAAATATTGTCTTATATTCAGGCAAATGAGTTAATCTAAGAAGAATGGAGACGAACAAGAAGCTACTAATGCACAGAGTTAGAGGTCTGGGTTTGAGTCTTGGTCCAACATTAATTTTTCTAATATTTCATATTAGGAAGTTATATTTTGAGGTTATTTTAATTATATTATTTTTGGTCTGGACATCTTACCTCAGTATTAATGTTGATTTGTTCTTGGACATGTTTCAAAACAATTCTGTTTTATCGTCAGCTTTCCCAGACTGGTTTTATTTATGTTGCATTATGTTGCACCACCTGGATGTCGATGTCAGCTCCATCCTGTGGTTGGCCAAAGAACCTCCAAACAAGGTCACCCTCCATCGGAATATCAAAATTCATAACTCTGTTTCTGTTCTTCTGAATATAAATTTTTTCCCAAATAGTCAGCTCTTTTGTATTTTCTAACTGTTTTAATAATTTAGTGTCTGAATTAATATTATGTTTTTCAGACCAAACATGAGCAGCAACTGCAGATTTTTCAATTTCTCCATTTTTAATATTTCTTATGTGTTCTTTGGTTCTAATTTTTAGGTTTCTTTTTGTTTTCCCTATATATATCTTTTCACAACCCATGCATTCAATTTGATATATTCCTGACTTTTTATTTTTATCAGTTTTTTCATTTTTGTTGGTTTTTATTAGTTTATTTAAACTGTAGTTATTTTTTGGTGCTAATTTAATATTAAACTTCTCAAATATATTTTGAAATTTATTATGTACCCAGGGGTGATATGTGAATTTCCTATATTTTTTCATAGGTGATTCTTCTTTTTCAAGATTACTTCTGTTTATCATTTTTTGTTTTTTATACTTTTCTATCCTTTTATGTACCATTTTTTCATCAAACCCATTTTCTCTTGCTACTTTGATTATGTGTTTTTTTTCATGTTTGAAATCTTCTTCGTTTTAAGGGTAAGTTTACCAATCTATGAGTTAAACTATTAAATGCTGCTAATTTATGTCCAATTGGATTGAACCCTGTTGATTTTATAAAATTTTCCGTATGAGTTTCTTTCCTATGAATCTTGAATTCAATTTTTCTTTTTTCTTCGTTTCTGACCAATTTAAGATCCAAAAAAGGTATTTGTTTATTGTCTTCTATTTCTTTGGTGAATTTAATGTTTGTACTCTGTAAATTTAATAGTTTTAGGGAATCTTCTACATGTTTTTCTTTAACAATACAAATTATATCATCAACATATCTACTCCAAAATTTAAACATTGTGGGATGTGCTTTAGTGATTTTACATTCAAAATCGCTCATAAATAAATTTGCCAGGACATAGTGGACATTGAAAATTCAATAGAAGAGTTAGTGACAGAAGAAAAAATAATCATCAGAAAAAAATGTGAAGAAATTTTGAATAAAATAAAGAATACAAATAAAAACCCAGTTTGTAAGGAAAATTTAAAAACACTCAAAGAAATAAATAACAAAAATGTTGTATATACAAAATCAGATAAGGGTAACCAAATTATAATTCTGGACAAAGAAGATTATCAAAATAGAATGGAAGAACTTTTGAAAGAAAAAGAGTATGAAAAAATTAAGAATGACCCCCTACCAAAAACCATAAAAAAAGTGGAAAAACTGTTTTAAAAATGTTAAAATTCTATCCAAGAAAGAAAAATTTCAATTAAAAGTAAGCAATCCAAGAAACCCTAATATACATGGACTTCCAAAAATTCACAAACCTGGAAACCAAATGAGGCCAATAATTAACAATATTGGATCACCAACCTACAAAATTTCGAAATGGCTGAATAATCAATTTAAGAGAATTAATAATTTTGAAAGTCTGCAGATTGAAAATTCATTGGAATTAGTTAAGAAATTAGAAAAAGTGGAAATCGAAACCCACAGATAGGTTGGTTTCGTTTGATGTAGTTTCACTATTCACAAATGTACCGAAACAAAAAACTTTGGAGATATTGAACAATTGGTTAAGAAAAAACAACATAGACAGTGAGATCAAAGAAGATTATTTGAAATTAACTGAGTTATGCATTGACCAAATGTTTTTTACATTCAATGGGAGTTTCTATAGACAAAAATCAGGGCTCTCAATGGGAAACCCATTATCACCTTTCCTGGCAAATTTATTTATGAGCGATTTTGAATGTAAAATCACTAAAGCACATCCCACAATGTTTAAATTTTGGAGTAGATATGTTGATGATATAATTTGTATTGTTAAAGAAAAACATGTAGAAGATTCCCTAAAACTATTAAATTTACAGAGTACAAACATTAAATTCACCAAAGAAATAGAAGACAATAAACAAATACCTTTTTTGGATCTTAAATTGGTCAGAAACGAAGAAAAAAGAAAAATTGAATTCAAGATTCATAGGAAAGAAACTCATACGGAAAATTTTATAAAATCAACAGGGTTCAATCCAATTGGACATAAATTAGCAGCATTTAATAGTTTAACTCATAGATTGGTAAACTTACCCTTAAAACGAAGAAGATTTCAAACATGAGAAAAAACACATAATCAAAGTAGCAAGAGAAAATGGGTTTGATGAAAAAATGGTACATAAAAGGATAGAAAAGTATAAAAAACAAAAAATGATAAACAGAAGTAATCTTGAAAAAGAAGAATCACCTATGAAAAAATATAGGAAATTCACATATCACCCCTGGGTACATAATAAATTTCAAAATATATTTGAGAAGTTTAATATTAAATTAGCACCAAAAAATAACTACAGTTTAAATAAACTAATAAAAACCAACAAAAATGAAAAAACTGATAAAAAATAAAAAGTCAGGAATATATCAAATTGAATGCATGGGTTGTGAAAAGATATATATAGGGAAAACAAAAAGAAACCTAAAAATTAGAACCAAAGAACACATAAGAAATATTAAAAATGGAAGAAATTGAAAAATCTGCAGTTGCTGCTCATGTTTGGTCTGAAAAACATAATATTAATTCAGACACTAAATTATTAAAACAGTTAGAAAATACAAAAGAGCTGACTATTTGGGAAAAAATTTATATTCAGAAGAACAGAAACAGAGTTATGAATTTTGATATTCCGATGGAGGGTGACCTTGTTTGGAGGTTCTTTGGCCAACCACAGGATGGAGCTGACATCGACATCCAGGTGGTGCAACATAATGCAACATAAATAAAACCAGTCTGGGAAAGCTGACGATAAAACAGAATTGTTTTGAAACATGTCCAAGAACAAATTAACATTAATACTGAGGTAAGATGTCCAGACCAAAAATAATATAATTAATTTTTCTTTCTAAAATAAAACTAAGTCCAATTACGGAAAGTGTTAATTTAAAATGTAACTTCAAAATTTGTCATCTAAGTTTCTTTTACAACCCCTAGAAATGTATAAAAGGAATTCTGAATCACTCTGTATAAATTCTCACCTGAAGTTGAATGAACAACTCTCTGTTTTTCACCTTGAGAATGGTCAACATCTTAGGCAGTTCACACAACGGAGTCAGATGCACTTTTCCCATAATAGTATTAGTTAGGAAAGACTTCTGTAGACCTTTAATATTATGCCTGGAATCAAACAATATTCAATTCAGTGGGTTAATTTAAAAAAAAAATGAACCATAACAACTACAAAAAGCTGATATTTAATTTTAGGAAGTTATATTTTGAGGTTATTTTAAGTATATTAATTATATTATATTAATTAATTATATTATTTTTAGTCTGGACAACTCAGTAAAGTCATTATTTAAAAACACAATTGAAAGAGGTGGATTCCAAAACCAACTAAGTCAAAAAAGTACTTTTTTCAGGAGAGCAATAAAACTGAAATAATTATAATGGTATTAAATTAATATTGAGAAGCTAAAGCTATTACTATGATAGAAATAAGTAAATTAATGAACACAATTAAATTATTGTAAATCAATGGTAAAGAGAAAAATAGAGCATTAGCACGGAAAGCTAAAGGTTCGGGGTTCGATTCCCGGTTCAGGCATAAATTTTTCTCTTTACCATTGATTTACAATAATTTATTAATTCATTAATTTACTTATTTCTATCATAGTAATAGCTTTAGCTTCTCAATATTAATTTAAAATAATGCTATAGCTGTGTGGAGTCCCTTCATGTCTTCTTCAGGTAGAAGCCATTCATTGTGTATTTGTGAATGATGATTCATTGCAATTGAATGTGGGGCCAGTAGAGTAAGGTAAAGGAAGGATTCTTGCTTGGATGGGAATAAAGCCTGGATTAGCTCAGTGGCAGAGCATTAGCACGGAAAGCTAAAGGTTCGGGGTTCGATTCCCAGTTCAGGCAAAAATTATAATGGTGCTGAATGCCTGACTAAATTTTAACATTTCAAATTGACATTACTTAGTTGGATTTGACTTATATCCTGAATATCACATATAGGAGAATACACTAAGCAGCATAACTAAAAACCACAAAAAAATTGACTAGTTGGTTTTGGAATTCACCTCTTCAATTATTGAACACACAATTATCAGATGTGTAGTTCGAAGGAATCTGTTCATTTTTTGCTACATTGAATGTATTTGTTAGAGAGTCAGTCACTGCAAAATAATGCTCTGACTTGTTCAGAATATTAAAAAGGAGGCGAGTCGATAAAAATATGTTCTCCACTCACTATTAATGATATAACCTCATAATGTTTACTTCCCAATATTAATTTAAATAGGAGGAGCTTTGTTTATCACAAAGCAGGAAGTGATAAAGAGAATTCAGTAAGTATGAGTGAAGCACAATTGTCATTGGTTATAAAACAAAATTCATTGAAACATGATTGGTCATTGACTCCCATTTGGGGTATGAGTTAAATAGTCTCTACAATATCAACCACAGGGAAAGAGAGATTTGGGAAGGCCAAGACATAGGTGGATTCACCAAGATTGTCTTGAGTGAGGTACAGGCAACAGATCCTACTAAAGTGTTCATGATGATGAAAATGATGAAATATTTATTAACAAAACAACAACAGAATCATGAAATCATACTCATTTTGTTTTTGCAATTGACTAAGAGGATGAAGTTCTGTTGTTCTTACCTTTCAAGTTCTGCGAGGAGTTCTGCTGATTCTTCATGAGAAATTTCACGGAATGAAATATTCCCTCCTTTGGAATCAAGAATCACAATAATGATATGGCTTCCAGCAAAAGAGGTGAACAGTCGGACAATTTCCTCAGTACAGATATAGGCAACTTTCTGCAAGTTAACAATATGCACCAATCTACCAGCCAGGTGAACCTTCTTGACAAGAAATTGTTTTTTTACTTTTTTCATGTGTTCCATCATCACATCTTCTTCTTTTTCATCATCATCATCATCTTCTTCTTCTTCATCATCATTACTTCTGTAGCCATTGTCAATCTTTTTGACAAGAACTTGTTTTTCCTCTTCACTCACTTGTTCCACCAACACCACATCCTCATCATCATCATCATTGTCTTCATCATTATTCCTGAAACAAATGGGCAAACATAAATTGAATAGTTGCCCTGAAAACAGATCTAACCCGCAAAAATTCAAAAGTTGAGTTTTCAGTGGATTAGTGATCTATCCGGAGAGTATCACGGCATAGTGCTCTCTTCCAGATCTGTTTTATTTATTTTTAAAAGTTGGCTTTTCAAGTGAATAGTGATCTATATTTAACAAAATGGCAGAAGTAGTTAGTCAAGTCATGAGTAGCAGTGCAGAAAAACAATTATTGCACATGTGCAAATTCATTCCACCACAGTTCCCCATGAATTCTATCAGAATCTTAGGGAAATTGAGTGAAAATAAGAAAGACACAAAGAATGTAACAAAATTAAATTAAATGGAAAATAAATACTGAAAACTGATTAAGTTAGAAATTTTTCTAACTGAATTAGTATATGTATTTTTTATTTCTTATTATACATTTGTCCACCGCTGTGGACTCGAGGTAGCGTGCTGCTTTGTCACACAGCGGGCCCAGGTTCGATCCCTGGTTGGGACAGTTTTTCTGGGTGAAGTTTTTATCGGGGTTTTTCCTCACCTATAAGACAAATGTCAGGAAAACTTTAAGGCCCAAACGGTCCCCGAAATCATATGGCCATCATTATCATCATCATCCTTCCCGGTGTGGAAAGCAATGGGAAGCTACCACACCTACAATTCCCTAGTAAAGCTGTAAAGCATAGCATGCAAATGATATGATTGCAGTGAAAGACCTGCCCTCAGGCAGAATTGGACTGCATTCTGCAGAAAGGAACCAACCCTTAAAATTTAAGAACTGGAGTTAATGCCACAGAATTGCTCTTCAACATGTGTTCTGCATTCTACAAAAAAGAACCAACCCTCTTTCTGCATTTGAATGCCATCTGTGGACCACCCAAGAAAACACTGACAGGACATTCCACATTCTTGTTTCTGCAGAAAAGAACCAGGGTGGCTTGGTTCCATTCAGCAGAATTTGATTTCAGGGTTGACCTTGCCTTCAGAACAGAGGAGTGTAGAATCAACCATTAGAATATAGGTAATAAAGTATTAGATTAGTGTAGGATAATAGAATTGAAGAGTTATGGATTGTGTAAGCAAAGGAAGAAGATGTGTACAGCTATGTGAAGTGCCTAGGATTCCTTCCAATGTAATGTTTTACAAACGACAACTTTGGTTGTACAACTGTGGAATCCATGCAGGGAAGGAAAATAAGGGCTTCTGCTATGTGTGGACGGAAGGGAGAGCAGGCAGAGGAGCACAAGAAGTGGGCTCATGCTTGCTCTACCATATTCAAAATAAGATTGGGAGAGACACTGAGGAACTTATATTGTGGTCAGACAGTTGTGGAGGACAGAACCGCAACATAAAGCTCACCCATCATTAAAAAGAATCAGCTTGAGGTTCCTTGTTTCGGGCCATAGTTTCCTCCCCAACGATGCTGATTTCTCAGACATTGAATCAGCACTGAAACATCAGCAGAGGATCTATTTGCCTGACGATTATATATCAATAATGAAGACCTGCAGAAAGAATAACCCCCTGCAGGTAATCAAGATGCAGAATTTTCATGGCACATCTGATCTTCAGGAGATGATAACGAACAGGAAGGTCGATGTGAACCAGGAAAAGATTTCATGGCTGCAGGCACAAGAAATATGGATTGAGAAGGACAAGCCATTCTCACTTTTCATCAGCAAGTCATTTTCTGAAGACTTTTCAGAGGTTGACATCAAGAAACGACAAGTTGGTAGACCATCATCTCAGTTTTATGAGAAACTCTCACCACTATGGCCCAATGGGAAAACAATTCCAGCTCCAAAACTCCAGGATTTGCAGTCAGTAACGAACTTAATTCCTGGGGACGCTAAAGATTTTTATACTGCTCTCCTAGGAGATTCTAATTTGGAGGATGATGTTGAAGGTTTTTCAGGTGTTCCTGATTTTGAAATAGAATAAGAAATTTGCAGTATGATAACTATGTGTATTAAAATAAAGACACAATAATAAATTAATCTGATTGAAATAAAATGTTACTTGATTCTCCATAGCAGAAGAGCACATAAACCAAACGTCATTATGCAGAAAGGAACCAAACCACAAAAAACATGTAAGCCCTATTACCTAAGGACAGTCAAGGATTCAAATTTTGCTGAAAGACATGACCTTTAATATGCTATTGGCTTGTGCACTTAGAAAATATTTAATTATCACTGTGAATTTTTTATTCAAGAATAACTTTGAATGCATTTTTCTCAGTTTACATACCACTTGGGTTGGTTCCTTTCTACAGAATGCAGTCCAATTACTATGGATGGATGGATTATACATTTTTAGTTAAATACGAGTATGTATTACATCATTTTTCCACTCTATAGAGATAGATCACTTTTGCACTAAATTCTGTATTAAATTGTTAATATTCAATTATTGGTATGTTATTTTGCATTCAAATTGACTGCATATGATTCCAATAGGATGAGAGATTAAAATGCATGTGATATATTAAAAGGTAATAGCCTCAAAATGAACATTATACTTTTTTTCATTTTCCCAACAATTTGTAGTTTGTAGGTTAGATCTCTTTTTGGGACAACTATTCAATTATTGACAGGTTTGTACTTAATCAAGCAGTTGCTGATGATTCTTTATGCTCTCATGGGCTCAACAGTACATTACCTTTCCCTCCATTTTCCATAGTATATTCTTGTAATACTGTTGCTCTCCGTACTATTTCTGTCTTTACTAATATTTTGTAATATTTTAAATGATTTTCAATGATATTTATAACATTATTTTACAATTTTTACGTATTTACTTATTTATGCAAAGCATGGTAACATTACGAGATTCTTATACAATATGGTGATACTCATTGCTCTTTTCCCTCCCCCTTTCCAATGATGCCATCAACAACAACTCAATTACACTATTTTTAAGATTTAAATTAAAATGTTTAATACCTCACCTCACATCCAATCTTCTAATTATACCAGTTTCCAAGCTTAGGCCACTTCATCTTCAGTAATTTATTTCTTGTTTTTTTTTCTAGTCTAATTAAACAAAAATAACTCACAGTTTGAGGGAAAATTCACATTTAAAAAAACAAGAAAGAAAAACTTATGAACTTCGAAATTCCCAGGGATTCTGATTCAATTCCAAGGTTCATCGATTCACCAACAGAGAAAGGAAGCAGCAGTTCTCCTGATCGACATAACATCAGTTGACAAATTACTGAAGATGAAGCTGCCTAAACTTTGAAACCAATATAATTAGAAGACTGGATATGAGGTGAGGTATAAAACATTTTAATTTAAATCTTAAATTAAACCTCATAGAGATGTTTTTAATACTTTAACATACACTCATTCTATAATCCTCTCTGTACACTATACAAGTACACATGACTACATAAACTTATCTGCTGAAATGGTGCGTAAATTGTAAATTGACTACATTAAAACCATTTATTATCAGCCCAGCATGGAATCTGAAGCAAGGAAAGTGGATTTGGTGGCATTGAAACACACATACATTAATTCTAACAAGTAAAATTATTTGAAAATACAATAGGAAGTAACATTATGAGGTTTTATTTAATAATAAGTTTTGTCTGTTTAATTCTTACCTCATATTGTTGTTTCTGTTAGATATATTGCACCTTGGAAAGAAGACGGCCACAAGTGTATAAAAGTTTAGTTCCGAGTTATTAACAATTAAAGTTTTAAAAAAGGTATAGTACACCATTTTTATATATTAAATTTGGGAATTTTTAACATTATGAGGTTCAATTCATAAGAATTAAATTAATCGTGATTATTTCTTACCTCATACATCTATATTTCTTTAAATACAGCACTGCAGTATCGGCAACTTCTTGTCACCATCGTCAGCTGTTTTAACGATTTTTTTTCAATCGTGAAAACAGCTGACGATGATGACAAGAAGTTGCCGATACTGCAATGCTGTATTTAAAGAAATATAGAAGTATGAGGTAAGAAATAATCACAATTAAATTTAATTCTTATAGTACACCATGTCCACAGAATCACTTCCCAGTTATAAATAGGTATAGTGTCGCGGTCAGTTGTTAAATTTACATGAATCTAGTGTCATTAGAAAGAGAAACTCAAACAGTTTAGTACCTACATCAAAGACGCTCAATGTGAAGAACATCTTTGGAACAGTGGTGATTTTAGGAATTTTTAATTCTTGGCTAACCTTCCGCAGAGATTTTCGAGGATTATGTGCAAAGCCTCCCGCACATTTTCCACAATTTCCACACTGACAGGCCATTTCCCTGAATGGGGTTTTCTCATCACATATGCATCCATCCTCAACAAACTGTCTATACCATTTCAGAATCTTTTCGTTACAAGGTGCTTCATGTTGAAAATTCCATCTGAAAGCTTGCTGAACACTTACTACACTTCATGTGCTATGGTATTTCAATAAATACCAACTACGTTCTCTACATTCCTGTGGGATTGCCATAACACCGTTAATTCACAAAGATTATATTAAATTAATGTTGGGAAGTAAACATTATGAGGTATAATCATTAAAATTCATCGGAGTTGTTTAAACAATATGTTCTCCGATGAATTTTAATAATTCACAAAGACTTTGACAATTGTAACGTTCAGACCACTTAAACCAACAACAATGGCAAACGAAATATAAACAGCATCTGTTGACAACTTTTTTCTTTCTTCTTGTGCTGCCATCTTTTGCAGACTATTTAACTCATGCCCCAAATGGGAGTAAATGACCAATCACGTTTCAATGATTTCTGTTTTACAACCAATCAGAGTCGTGTTTCACGAAATATTTATCAGTGTTATAATTACCATATTAAAGAAAGCTCCTCCTTTTTAATATTCTGAACAGGTCTGACCATTATTTTGCAGTGACTGACTCACCAAGAAATACGGCTACCAGATTGTATATATAGTGTGTGCATGTCAACACACAGTACTTGCAGGAGTTAATATAAAAACATTTGTAGCAATTGATTATACCACCAAAAAAAGAAACCATTGTTTGCACTTTCTTAAATGTATTTTTTCCCAGGTAATAACATTCCAGAAAAATATAATTGTCATATTTACATCATACGACATCAGAAATGAATATTAATATACAGTTTGATGTGTTTCATTTTTTCTCCACTAGAGAGCATTCTTACAATATTGCGTTCCTTTGGCAATAAATAGTATGATCTGGTTGCAGTGATAAACAAAAGAAGCAGATGAAGCGTGCCTATCGTTTCTCATTTGTTTTCAAACATCGCCATTTACATTAAATATATAAATATTTTAAAATAACTATAGTTAAATAATGATTTGTGAGTAAACAGCTTAATTTTAATCGTTAAATAGTCCTAACAAATGCCACTCTTGATTTCCAAATTCTCTAGATAAATTCACTCCTCACTTCGTGAGTCGTGAATTTATCGATCATTTGGAAATCACTCGTGGCGTTACTTATGATCAACAATATCAATTGCACAACTCCTGAAATTGTTTGAGTTTCTCTTTCTAATGACACCAGTTCCAAGTAAATCCAACAACTGACAGCGATGCTACAACTGTTTATAACCAGGAAATGTTTCTGTGTACATCCTGTACATTACATTTTTGATACGGACACAATTTTATCCTGTCTCCATTTTTTTGTACATGACTTGTGGTCATAAAGAAATAAATTAGTAACCATTTTTTCTAACAGAAAGTAGTCTTAACTCAATTTATGACATTTTTACACTTGTGGTCCTCTTCTTCCGAACGTGCGATATGTTTCAAGGCTTGTTAGCCTCATTTTCAGTAGTTACAGACTGGTTTTTCCCAAGTTGTTAGCCCTGGATCTCGAGAAAAAAAAGGGGGGGGTAGTAGAAAAATCTGCAGTACCTTCTCACATTTGGTCAGAAAAAACACAAAATTATTAAAACAGACAACACAGATGAACTCACCATATGGGAAAGAATCTACATACAGAAGAACAAGGAGAGAATTATGAATTTTGAAATTCCCAGGGAGAGGAACCTAATTAGCAAGTTCTTTGGACCACAGAAAGAGGGAGCAGAAGTCAAGATCCAGGGACGACAACTTGGGAAAAACCAGTCTGTAACTACTGAAGATGAGGCTAACATGCCTTGAAACATATGTCTAACAGAAACAATGGTATGAGGTAAGAATTAAACAGACCTAACTTATTATTAAGTAAAATGATTCATCAATCAACTAAAGAATTTCTGAAACAGTGCTAAATAGATATCTGAGATTTCTTATTTCACTGCTAAATGTTGCATATACAGGAATATTTCCAACATAAATTAATCAACTTTTATAATATTCATGATGTGTTCCGTTGAGGTTTATTCAAAATTAATATAAAATTATAGAATATTCACTTCATTCATGCAGAAGGGAAATCAAGCTATGCAAAACACGTTATCCATGAAGGACATCGCATGTTAAATATTGAAAACACCCTAACAGTAATGCACAGAGAAAATAATCCAGCGAAGATAAACATACTCGAAGAGATGGAAATCATGAAAGCAGCTCACAACGACAGCCTGATAAACGAAAACGAACCCAATACATGCAACCCCCTCTACCAGATCTTCAGTGAAACACCAGTTTTGAATCCTGCCGATGATGGGACAAGTCCCGAAAGCGCTACAGTTAAATGATTAATTAAGTTGAGGAGACGGACCTTTCAGGTGAATATTCTATAATTTTATATTAACATAAATTAAATAAACAAACTGCATTAATGATAGGATTTCCAATGCTGAATGACACTTAAAATAAATTTCAGTGTACCTATAACTATAGGTAATAGTGGGAAAATATTTTTTTTTTGTCTGCCACCAGGTTGTCTTTTTTTATGACTTTCTGGTTTTCTTCCTGGCATTGGCAGAATTGTAATCTATTTTTTTAGGTTGGGGCACCTGGAAGACGGAGTAACTTTACCTCTTCTAATTTAAAATCAATGTTGGGAAGCACAAGATTTATGTGATGAAATTTTTAAATATGACAGCTTCGTGGGCTAGTGTGGTCAGCGCTTCTGACTACAGTTCATGAGGTCCTGGGTTCGATTCCCAGTCAGACCATAGGAATTTTTTCTTAAAGGGAATTATTCATGTGGTTGCTCACAGTCTGGAATTTAGGTTAAGGACTCTTCTGATGTTTCATTATTCGGGGTAACGTAACTCTGCCTTGCAGGTGCCTCAACCTATGAAATGGATTACAATTCTGCCAAAGCCAGGGGAGAAAGACAGAAATGTCATAAGAGACAACCTGGTGGCATTATACAAAAAAAAATTAAGTATTACTCTAACTAACTCACTGGCACTATCGAACCCGTAGGTTCATGGCCACGCGGATATAAGTTCTCCATATATCCCTATCCCGAGCCAATGTTTTCCAATCATCCCCAGTATAATCTACTTCCTTCAAATCATAGTTAATGTTATTCTCCCACCTCATTCTTGGTCAATCAACTGGGCATTTTCCCCTCTGATTTTCCTACAAGAAGCTTCCATGCATGTATTTCATTCTCCATTCGTGCCACATGTCTTGCCTATCGCAGTCTACGAGACTTAACTGTTCTCATTATATCTGGCTTCCTATAAAGACCATGTAATTCACTGTTATGCAGCCTTCTCCATTCACCTGTCCATCTCTCTTTGGTCCAAAAATTTTCCTAAGAACTTCATTCTCAAATACTCGTAATCTCCTTTCCTCCCTTAAAGTAAGAGTCCATGTTTTGCACCCATATAATATAACTGGTAGAATAATAGTTTTATATATTTTCAGTTTAACGTTTTTTGAAAGGAGTTGGGACATCAAGAGTCTCTGTAATGCATAATAACACACATTTCCAGAATTGAGCCTATGTTTAATTTCCTTGTGCATCTTATTCCTGTTTGTGATTATTGTTCCTAGGTATTTAAATTCAGCCACTTCCTCAAAATTTCCCTCATTTGTCATTAGCTGTCCATTTCCATTATATAATGTATTTTTATGTGTGACATATATTTGGTTTTATTGATATTTACTTCCAGTCCCAATTTCTTAGTGTTACTCAGTAGTTTTGTGCGTGTTGGCCTTTAGTATCTCCTCGCTATCGGCCAATAGTACTACATCATCAGCACAAACCAACAGCTTATTAATACCATTGAGTTGTAGGCCTTCTTCATCTTCTAAAGATTTGATGGCATGCTCTAGTACAAAATTAAATAGTAGAGGAGATAGTGCATCTCCTTGCTTCAACCCATTGTGGATTTCAAAAGTATCCGAGAACTGTTTGCCTACATGCACCCTACTCTTTGTGCCATTTAGACACATTTGTATAAGTCTAACTAACTTTTTAGGAATTCCGAACTCTAGCAGGATACTATAACTTCTCCCTCTTAATTGAATCGTATGCCTTTTAGAAGTCTAAAATCTGTCTTAAGTTAAAAATCTAATGTGTTGTAGACCTGTTTCTTCTAAATCCACATTGATCACCGCCTAGAATCTCATAAGTCTAACTAACTTTTTAGGAATTCCGAACTCCAGCAGGATACTACATAACTTCTCCCTCTTAATTGAATCATATGCTTTTTTGAAATCTACATATAGTTGATGTACAGTACCATTATATTCCCATTTCTTTTCTAAAATCTGTCTTATACTAAAAATCTGATCTGTTGTAGACCTGTTTCTTCTAAATGCACATTGATGATCTCCTAGAATGTCATCAATATAGGGAGTAAGTCTGCTTACTAATATATTTGTTAGAATTTTGTACGAAGTTGAAAGTAATGAGATGCCCCTGTAGTTGTTGCAATCAGTTTTATCTCCTTTCTTATAAATTGGTACTATAATTGATTCCTTCCATTCATCTGGAAGAGCTTCTTTTTCCAAAATCATACTAAGCAACCAGCATATCTTGTCCATCAATTTTTCTCCCCCTGATTTTATCAGTTCTGCTGGTATCTCATCCGAACCTGATGCTTTATACATCTTCAATTTTTCTATCGCCATTTCAACCTCTAATGCACTTGGTTCTTCGACTAGCATTTCTGCTGTCTGTAAATTATCCTCCTCAATGTCCTGTTCTGTATGTACATTTAATAGCTGATTAAAGTAACTTTTCCATCTATTTAATATACTCCTGGAATCTGCAATCATATCCCCATTTTCATTCCGAATTATGTTTGTTCTAGCCTGAAGCCCTTTCTTCTCTATCCTAATTCCCTGATATAATTCTCTAATGTTCCTATTTTTTGCATTCATTTCAAGATCATTAATCTTCTCTCTGAAATATTCCCTCTTTTTACTCTTTAGTAACTTGGTGGTTTCACGTCTAACGCTACCCAATTGCTCCTCATCAAACCATTTCTTGTTTTGCCTCTTTTTTAAACAACCAATGCTTTCTGATGCTGACAATTTAATAGTATCTCTTATAGCCTCCCATTCTTTATTTATATCAGTTTCTTCTTCGTTTGCCACATTGTCATCTGAAGATTCCAGTACTTCAAATCTATTAGCAATTTTGATTTGGTATTCTTGCCGCATTTCATCATTTTTCAAGTTTTTTAATTCAAATTTTACAGAATCATCTTTAGCGTTTGTTCCTCTCATAAGTGATAGCCGTTGTCTGATTTTCACTCTGACCAGATGATGATCCGAATTGCAGTCTGTCCCTCTAACTGATGCTGCTGTGCCAGCGTTTATCCACTAATACATGATCTATCTGGTTCCGAGTTTCTCCATCTGGGGACGTCCAGGTGTATTTATGAATATCCTTATGCTGAAACGTTGTGCTCTTAACAATGAGATTCTTCGATGTGGCAAATGTGACTAATCTAACCCCGTTGTCATTACTATCTTCATGAAGACTGAATTTGCCTATTGTTGGTTTGAATATATCTTCCTGCCCCACTTTTGCATTAAAATCTCCCAAGACAATTTTCATATGATATCGTGAAAGGCTATCAAATAAGCATTCTAATTCTTCATAGAACTCATCCTTGATCTTGTCATCTTTATCTTCTGTGGGGGCATGTACATTTACAATTATAAAATCATGTCGTTTACCCTTAAGAATTATGTATGATATCCTATCACTAACAAACTTAATATCTCGGATAGCGTAGAATCCTCCTTCTGACTAAAAAACCCGTTCCAAATGCAGGTCTTTCTGCACCCCCGTAGTATAATGCAAAGCTTCCTGACTACCTTCTCCTGGCCACCTAACTTCCTGTAAAGCGACTATATCCAAGAGCGATTTATCTAAATCCCGCATTAATATCTCTAGTGCCCTGCTATTGTATAAAGTCCTAACATTCCATGTTCCTAGGAACATGTCCCTATGTTTGAGCCTTTGGCATGGGTTCCCTGAAGTAGTCCCCGCCCGGAGAACCGAATGGGGGACTATTTGACCTCTGGAAAATTTTACCCCAGTTGAACCCATGTCCGCATTTCTTGACGGTTGTATTTTTACGGTGAAAGATCGTCACTCTTTCGACCAAGGTACTTTTTTCGTCTGGCTTATCACCGTCGACTGTCCGGCATGGGTAACCCTATCGGCAGCAATGCTTTCTATCGTCATTTCAACCTTTAATCGGTTTGGTCCTACGAATAGCATTTCTGCTGCTTGTAAATGATCCTCTTCAATATCCTGTTCTGTATGTACATTTAATAATGGATTAAAGTGACTTTTCCATCTATTTAATATACTCCTGGAATCTGCAATCATATCCCCATTTTCATTCTGAATTATGTTTGTTCTAGCCTGAAGCCCTTTCTTCTCTATCCTAATTCCCTGACATAATTCTCTAATGTTCCTATTTTTGGCATTCATTTCAAGATCATTAATCTCTCTCCGATATTCCCTCTTTTTACTCTTTAGTAACCTCATGGTTTCCCGTCTAACACTATCCAATTGCTTCAAATTTACCCTATTTGGCTCGTGTAACCATTTCATTTTTGCATGCTTTCTTTTTACAATGTCGGCACATTCCTCATCAAACCATTTCTTGTTTTGCCTCTTTTTTAAGTAACCAATGCTTTCTGATGCTGACAATTTAATAGTATCTCTTATAACCTCCCATTCTTTATTTATATCAGTTTCTTCTTCATTTACCACATTGTTATCTGAAGATTTCAGTACTTCAAATCTATTAGCAATTTTAATTTGGTATTCTTGCCGCATTTCATCATTTTTTAAGTTTTTTAAATCAAATTTTTTAAAATCATCATTAGTGTTTGTTCCTCTCATAAGCGATAGCCATTGTCTGATTTTCACCCTGACCAGATGATGATCTGAATTGCAGTCTGTCCCTCTAACTGATCTAACATCGATGATGCTACTGTGCCAGCGTTTATCCACTAATATGTGATCTATCTGGTTTTGAGTTTTGCCATCTGGAGACATCCAGGTGTATTTATGAATATCCTTATGCTGACATGTTGTGTTCTCAACAATGAGACTCTTTGATGTGGCAATGGTGACTAATCTAACCCCATTGTCGTTACTATATTCATGAAGACAGAATTTGCCTATTGTTGGTTTGAATATATCTTCCCGCCCCACTTTTGCATTAAAATCTCCTAAGACAATTTTCATATGGTATCGTGAAAGGCTATCAAATTAAAATCTCCTAAGACAATTTTCATATGATATCATGAAGGCTATCAAATAAGCATTCTAATTCTTCATAGAACTCATCCTTGATCTTGTCATCTTTATTTTCTGTGGGAGCATGTACATTTACGATTACAAAATCATGTCATTTACCCTTTAGAATTATGTATGATATCCTATCATTGACAAACTTAATATCTCGGATAGCAGATAGGATCCTTCTTTGGACTAAAAAACCTGTTCCAAATGCAGGTCTTTCTGCACCCCGTAGTATAATGCAAAGCTTCCTGATTCCTGACTACCTTCTCCTGGCCATCTAACTTCCTGTAAAGCAACTATATCCAAGGGTGATTTATCTAATTCACGGGTTAATATCTCTAGTGCCCCGCTATTGTATAAAGTCCTAAGAGTTCACATTCCTAGGAACATGTCCCTGTGTTTGAGCCTTTGACATGGGTTCCCTGAAGTTGTTCCTGCCCGGAGAACCGAATGGGGAACTATTTGACCTCTGGAAAATTTTACCCCAGTTGAACCCATGTCCGCATTTCTTGATGGTTGTATTTTACGGTGAAAGATCGTCACTCTTTCGACTTTTTTTGTCTGGCTTATCACCTTCGACCAGTTCGGCATGGGTAACCCTATCGGCAGCAATGCTACTGCCAGCATAGGTCTCGGGATCATTTAAGCACGCAAGCCACTCCACCATGACAAGGTAAAGATACCATGGAGGGAAATATTACTCTGACCATATTTTAAATAAATGACTTTACCCCGGTGTGATAAATGATAATGAAGTGCCAGGAGAGTTCTTAATTTAAGGTAAAAATAAAGGTAAAGTGATCCCACTACAGGCCTTTAGGCCCTTAGGGTTGTAGCAGGTTAAAGCTCCCACTTTTTCTAAACAATCGGCACTTTATATCAGTTGAGTTGTCATCCCTGCATGACAGCCACCTTTATCCCTAGAACAAGCATCCGGTGCTCATTTCCATTAGAGGCTAAGTTAACCCCAGGGCCATATTGCTGCCAGAAGATTTGGGTCAGTTTAAGAATCCTGACCCCATTGAGACTCTAACCCTCTACCTTCCAGCTTGTAGTGTAGTGCCTTAACCACTGTGCTAAGGCACGCGCCTCTTAACATAAACTTAACCTAAATTCCAGACCTTGGGAAACCACAGGAATAATTCCCTTTATGGAAAAATTCCTAAGGTTTGACCAGGAATCGAACCCAGGACCTCATAAACTGTAGTCAGAAGTGCTGACCATTAGCCCATGAGGCTGGTCAAGTGGAAAAATATCAATGTTGCTCCTTAGAGATCATATTAAACTAACTAACTCACTGGCACTATCGAACCTGTAGGTTCATGACCATGCAGAGATAAGCTCTCCATACATCCCTATCCTGAGATAATGTCTTCCAATCATTCCCTGTATAGTCTACTTCCCTCAAATCATGATTAATTTTATTCTTCCACCTTATTCTTGGATTACCAACTGGGTGTTTTCCCCCCTGTGTTTCCTGTGCACGTCTTTCATTCCCCATTCGTGCCACAAGTCCTGCCCATCACAGTCTACGAGACTTAACTGTTCTTATTATATCTGGCTTTCTATAAAGATCATAAAGTTCATTGTTATGTAGTCTTCTCCATTCTCCTGTCTGTTCATCTCTCTTTGGTCCAAACATTTTTGCTAAGAATTTTATTCTCAAATACTCGTAATCTTCTTTCCTCCCTTAAAGTAAGAGTCCATGTTTTGCATCCATATAATATAACTGGTAGAATAACAGTTTTATATATTTTCAGTTTAACGTTTTTTGAAAGGAGTTGGGACGACAGGAGTCCCTGTAATGAGTAATAGCATGAATGTAGATATATATTATATATAAAAATTGAATTCTACCTGTTTGTTTCCTCTTCTAATATTGGTTCAGTGTTGCGCTGTTCTGCTTCAGCAACGTTGTTAATGTTTGGAGACACTACTTCAAATTCTCCCAGTAAATTTGAATCTGTTGGCGAGACACTTCTCGAGGTTTTGTGAGTTTCTGTGGCTTGAGAAGGCTGTATTGGTGATGAAAGGCTGCTCATCATTTGCTGTATTGCCATTAAAATAGCAGTATTGCTATACAAGAGTGGGAACATGAGTGATGTTAGAAATGCTTGCATGTTGAACTGCTCTGATATTGTTGGATTTAGAAGAAGTGGGTTCATCATGGGAGGAACAGAGGGTAGTTCATTATATGCTGGATTTAGAAGAAGTGGGTTCATCGTGGGAGGAACAGTGGGTAGTTCATTATATGCTGGATTTAGAAGAAGTGGGTTCATCGTGGGAGGAACAGAAGGTAGTTCATTGCATGTTGGCATCTCAGGTACTGGTTGCATGAAGCCAGGAGGTGGCTGTCGAGCACTCGAAGGCAAGTTTTTACTCTCAATCTGCCAACATTAAGATAACAAATAAGGTATAAGGAGATATAATGGCATTTTGGAGAAATGAACATATAAGATCAAAAATCATAATAGACAACAAACCTCTGGAACAAGTAACAAATTTTAATTATTTGGGTTGTAATTTTACTATGAACACAAAAACTGAAAGAGACAAAAATATTAAGCCTTAACCGGAGTTGTGCGTTTTGTATGCCATTAGTGGAGCTGTGGAGTCGAAAAAGATACCAACAGAAAATGTGATAGTACGTGCAGTTATATTTATAGTTTGTTTATTTAACTAACTGATTGTGGAATAATATGGATCATTTGGGGGAGGGAAATTCACTAAATTACAGGATAGCCTATAGCACAAATGTAGTGAAAAATAGAACAATAATTACCACTAACATCTATACAACGAATCTGTCAGATTTTGTGTTCACACACATTTTTTCACTGAAATTTCAAAATACACTGAATAAAAACCCCACGTAATTTACAAAAAATTCCTTTCATAATAGAATGTTCCTAATTCTCCACATAACTGATCAGCATGTCTGGCACATTGGTCTATCACATCTAACTCAATATTGGTTCGTTTTCTTTTCGTTTGAACGAGGACACAATGCACACTGTTTTCTTTTATATCCTTGATTGGTCTTCCATTCCTCGGAAATGGTTTCTTCAAAATCCTGGAAACAATCATTCTGAGTTATTTTGGCAGTCAATCATTTACAAGTTTTCGTTCTGGTATGGCTCTGTAAATTGTCGGTCTAAAGTTTTCAGGAATTCAAAGTGAAAAATAGGCTTGTAATCCTTGAAAGATGATTACAATACCTAACAATTGACATCAGTTTTGTTCAAAATAACATAGCAGACAGCGAAGGGACCATCTCCATCTGTGCCTGCTTGTGCTATATGTAAAAATGTTTTGTTCAAAGGTATATACTCCCCCTTTCGTACTATCATAAAAATACAAATATAATTTGTGGTTTGCATGTCTCAGCATCAGTACATTCCGAATTGTGCATGTTAGACAGCATAATGGCAGCTTTCTCTTTTCTAGGTACATGTGAAATATTGTTTGATCATCTGTAAACCCGTACTCTGTTATGTCTGTTATAGGTGTCCTATTTGTTTGGAAGGATATGCTAAAAAAAATCAGTCACATTCTAGATCTCAATCTGTTTCATGTTCAGAATAATTATAGTCAGGATCTTTTCAAAGACCAGGAAATCAGTATCAAGCACTGATATACGTTTATGAGCATGATAGGCCATATTAACACCAACTATACCATTGTTACATAAACTAACGTTCAACTAAAGTACTGGAACGCTACTGGAGTTGTGGGGTAGTAAAGGATACCACTCTTTAATTTACGTATACACAGAGAAAGTAACAGTACTTACAGGTTACAGACCATGGCTATGGGTTAATATCAAACAAAGGGAAAGCTACACAAAAGGATTTTGAAAAAAATTTAAAAGAATGTCATGGGTGTCCAGTTTCTCTGGTATCATAAAAGACCCCACAACTCCGGTTAAGGGTTAAACTGTTGAAATTTCAAATGACATGCGGAACAATACATAAAACATCAAAGAGCAAAACAAGGAGAGATACTTGATTAAAGTTTTATAAAACATTGGCAGTTCCTGCAATACTTTATGGGAGTGAAACTTGGATAATAACCAAAAAGTTACAAAGTAGAATACAAAGCATAGAAATTAACTTTCTTAGAAGAACAAAATGCTGCACAAGATTGGATTGGATAAAGAATGAAGATATAAGAACAGAGTTAAATATATGTCCACTGAATGAAACATCAAGGAATAAAGAGATAAATGGTTTAGACATGTAGAAAGCACAAGAATGGATGTAACGAGATTGCCAAAAGCAGCATTTAACTACAAACCAAGAGGTTCAAGAATGTAGTAAGGCCAGTGAAAAGATGGACAGAACAACTGTGAGGTGGAACAAGCAATTTGCCTAGCCCATGAAGTGAAGAAGAAGTAGATATAGTTTCTCTTCAAATATAATTTTTCCTTCAGTGAGAAGTATTACATTAATAACAAAAACATTGAAAGAAGCCATACTGGCTTTATAAAATAATGTTTAAATTCCCAATAAAAGCCTTCCTAAAAAAGAAGCTGCCATTTGCATGAATGAGCAATGGTTCGTAGCATTTGACGCTTGGGAATTAATAATATATAAGCGAAAAATTTGCATTTAGGTTGGAGTGCTCAAGTAGCTCAGTTGGTAGAGCTTTGGCATAGAAAGCCAAAGTCTGAGCATATATTTTTCTCTTCATATAAAAAACTCCAAGCGTGACAGGCCTAGAAGGCCCTTGGCCTACCAGTCGGATGCTGACCTCACGTCCACATGTGTTAGTCACAGAGGTAGATGATCATAAGCCAGTGTAGGGGTGACATGTGGTCAGCATGTCAGGTCCCCCAGTCGTTATAGCTGGTCTTCTCAACCTGGAGTCACTACTTATTGCAGCTACCCAAATGCCACATAATGCAGGTCTCATACTGGCCGAAATTCCATGAGAAAGTTTCTTCCCCCATGGAGACTCAAACCAGCACAAGTCCCATAGCTCTGCGCCAAGGCATCTTACCATAAGCACTCAGATATGGCATGGGACTTCTCTTCATATACAAAAAATAAAATAAAAACATTTGTGACTTATTGTGGATGTCAGAGTTCAAATCCTAGTGATTACCTATCTGACCAAGGATTTTTCCGGTTTTCCTCATTGTTAAGGAAAAACTGGGTTGGAACTTTATTACAAGGGCCCATTTCATTATAGTCACCATTTCATACTATATATATATATATATACGTGGTAAAGTCATTAAGTTTTGAGACTGAGCGCATGGTGGCACTGTATTATGCTATAGCGCATAGGTGGTGCCGTGGTATGGTACCTTGTCAGTTAGTCTCTCGTCCCAGCAAGAGACAGTTGAGTGCATTCACTTCAAGCAGAACTACGGCTTTTGTCGTGACGGTGATTTGAATGCACATGTCGGAACTCGAGATGTCACAGTTAGAACAACATCAAGTTCTGTCAGAAATTAGACAAGACCGCTGTCGAAACATTTCAAATGATGCAGTAAGTTTACAGTGAATACGCATTGAGTTGCAGTGTTGTGTTTAGGTGGCATCAACGTTTTTTGCAAGGGAGATACAGTTTGGAAGATGATGTGCGTACTGGTCGGCCACAAACAATTCAAACTAAACGCAAGATCGAAGAAGTTGTGACGTTGGTGCGTGCTAACTGCTCCCAATCAGTAGACGATCTGGCAGCAGTGGTAGGGGTCAGCCATGGTACTTGTTACAAAATTGTGTCTGATGACCTGGACATGTCTCGTGTTACCTTATCCAGCACAGTGTGCCAGGAATCCTGTCGCAAGACCAACGTGATGATCACATGACAATCTTTTTCTCTTTCCTTGCATGAAAGTAATCCTATGTGGGCGTAGATTTCATTCTACCGAAGAGGTCATGACTGCCACAAGAGAAGTCATACAGGACCTTCTTGCCAACATCTTTCAGCGGTGCTTCCAACAGCTATACCTACCACCATTGGCAAACATGCATGACGGCCAAAGGCAACTTTTTTGAGGGAGGATGTGATTCTATTTAAGTGTACGCCTAGTTATGGGCATCTTGTGAGACATTCAGATTCTTGTGGGTGCCTATCGTCAGGCGTAAAGTCTCAGAACTTAATGACTGTACTAGTATATATATGTATATATATAGGGAAGTTCGGGTAATGCAGACCCTTCTGTTTGAATGGGCCCTGTTAATATCTTCTTTAATTGGTGCTGCCCTCAAACAGAAAATATTTTAACTTCTTCCCCTCATCAACTTTGACGGGTTCAAGGCCAGTCTCTTTTATTCTTTGTGTGAAGAAGGTTTTATTTGTGATATTTATGAAAATCATCACTTTAAAAGTTTTTCAAGCTAAGAATCAATTCTTAATGTCTGCTATTGAATATTACAAATGTTGAAAAAAGCTCCTAAATATATTATATTATGTAGATGCTGTTTTAATACACTGATGGGTTTGGTTTGATATTATATGACATGGTGGCTGTATAAATTAATTGAACATAACAAAAGAATTAGGTTAATGTGACCCTCCACGAGGACTTGGGACCACTCTACATGAATACGTATATTTTATCAATAAGGATACTATCTGTAAAAACCATTCACTTAATTAATTTTATTTAATATCCTTGTAATATTACTAAACCCAAAGACCATCGCTTTCTGCAATTGAACGATGTGTGAATGTTATAATCAACAATAATTTTTCAAAACATTAAATGAATATCAACGCTTTTTAATTATGATCAATCATAAATATTTTCAGATTAATCTGTGCCTGTCTGTACAAATTAATAGAGTAAATAAAATTAAAAATCGATTAAAAGTTAAGGTGGACTCTGGGGTTCACTTTATCTGAATATGAGGTTAAAGTGGACCTTTCTTGAAATGTAAAAAAAGTTTATAATTTATTAAGATGTTTCCATATTTGAATAAAATAACAATGCTATTTCATAGTTAAAACACTAATGATAATCACTGTAATTAAACAAAATTCAAATCCCATAATTAAAAGAAGAAAAACAAATTCAAACCAGGGGTCCAAATTACCCATAGTTCCTCTATACATATATGTTGGTTGTTTAATGTCTTTGACATCGTCTGATTCCTAATAGCCAATTTTGTCAGCCCACCAATCTCCTGGTTGCAGATGTTTCTCCTTCATCATCATCATCATCCTTCACGGATTAGGTCTTTGCCTGTTCCGATCTCACATCTGTTTAGTTTTTTTCGTGTATAAATATATTCCCTGACTCCAGAAAGTTTTAGGTCTTCCTCTATCTTGACTTCTCTCAGGTTTCCATTCCAAAACACATTTTGGTAGTTGATTATCTGCCATTTGCTGGACATGTCCGTACCATCTTAATTGCTGAGTTTTAATATGATCTAAAATAGTGTCTTCAATCTTCATTTTCTCCCTTATAACTGAGTTTGTAATTTTTTCTCTTCTTGAAATTCTTGCTGCTCTTTGTACAAAATCTATTTCAGTTGCTAAAAGATACTTATTTGTTTCCTGTTGTTAATGGCCGAAGTTCTGCTCCATAAGTAATGATGCTTAACAATTGTATGATATATATTAATTTTATTTTTATTACTTATATTTTTATCCTATAATATTCCATCGAGGCAAGCAATTGCAAATTTTCCTTTGTTATTTCTACTTCTTATTTCCTCTTCATAACTTCCATTTTTATTTATTTTAATTCCTAAATATGTGATCTCACTTTTATTGTTTCTCCAGTCTCCATAATTAAATTTTGTTCTGGTTCACCAATTAATAAATATGTAGCTTTCTTTATGTTCGAAATTAATTCCCATTTATTGTATTCTTCTATTAATTTTCTGGTCATATTTAATATTTCTAGGAAATAAAACTGTGAGGTTTCTTTTAATTATTTTGAGTTAGTTATTTTGAATAACCTCATTTTTTTTTTTTTCATATTCTGCAGACTACAGTTTCATCACGTCTATGCGACACTGTTGATGCATTCTAACTGTTGTGTTTGCATTTGTTATCCTGTAGGTTGATTTCTATTCCCTCTGTTGGCTACCGATGAACTCCCAAATCAAATTTTTTTCCCTTTCCCCGGGAATTTTCTGACCAGGCATGTGCAGCTATTGCACATGCCTGGTCAGAAAAACATAGAATAGAAACCAAAACAAAATTACTTAAACAATTGGAAAAACTGAAGGAACTCACAATTT
Organism: Diploptera punctata; assembly: GCA_030220185.1. NCBI lineage: Eukaryota > Metazoa > Arthropoda > Insecta > Blattodea > Blaberidae > Diploptera > Diploptera punctata. The sequence goes on along the minus strand of JASPKZ010010688.1, from coordinate 121,622 downwards.
GGGAAAAAATTTACATATGCAAGAATGAAAATACAACTATGAATTTTGAAATATCCGGTTATAAGGAGAGAGGACTGATTTGGAAATTTGTCAGTCAGCCAACAGATGGCGCGGAGGTCAGTCTGCAGGATAGAAGGCCATTGGACGTCAGTTGTGAACGTGACACAGCATTGAGAATGTCACAAATGATGTGACAAAACCATGGGTTTGCGAGGAGTTATGAAGTATGAGGTGAGTGAAATAATAAAAAATAAACAATATACCATTTCATAGTATGATTAAAACAATAATTAGGTGACATGTGATGCATTCTTGTATCTACATGAAATGATGGATGCAAACAATTCAGCAAAAGTTTTGTTACATCACTTTAATGCAGTTGAGTTGAATGAATGTTTGTAATATAATTACCTTTTGTTGTGGTTGTGTTGATGGTGGTGTGATCTTAATGTTTGTTTTAGACTCTGAAATTTTTTCTTGTATAAATGTGTCATTAATTGTGTCGTCTTCTTCTGTTAAATCGACTACTGGCACTTCTAGCATCCTTGGCTGCAAACACAAGCATCACCAAATTTAAATTTAATTACTAACCATGGCATTTATTGGAACTCAGCATAAAAGGACAAAAATTGTAATTGGAGCACACATCATTGAACAAGTAACTTGTTTTAATTATCTGGGATGCATGATATCGTACCTGCAAAATTTGGATATGGAGAAGAAATTAAGGAAATTTCAACAGATATATGGTTCATAAAGAAGATTTTTGAAAAATAAGACCACAAGGGAAACTCAATTGAAATTTTACAAAACAGCAGCCATCCCAATATTGGCCTTTAATGATCTCTGATAAATTCCGATAAACATAAAATTGAGACAATAGAAATGAGATTCCTGAGATCCGTTGCAGGTGTATTTTTAAGAGACAAAAGAGAAGTCACGATATCAAAGATGAATTACAAATATATGATATAAATGAGAGAATATGCAGAAATAAATGTAAATGGTTTGAACATGTACATAGAATGTCAAATAATCATCATCATCATCCTCCATGCAAGTATTAGGCCATGTGGCCTGTTACGGTCTCAAAGAGGAATTTTCCATCCAGCGCTTTTTCGGATGTCCCAGAGATATTTTGCCCTGGGGGCAGTAGCGAAGTATGGATTTTGGAATTCTATGAGACGGCATTTGTTAAAGATGGGTTTTCCAGTTGTTCTGGTAATTTCGTATATGGTGAAGAATGGGTTCTACATCCAACTCTTCCATAATTTCCTCATTTCTTTTATGGTCCCACTTTGTGTAGCCTGCTGTTCGGTGCATAGATCGCATCTCATTTGCTGTTATTCGGGTTTCATCTCTTCTTCGTATTGTCCATGCTTCACTACCATATCTTAATACTGGTCTTCCGAGAACCTTATAAAGCCGTAATCTTGTGTTCTTCTGTACTAAAGATGATTTCATTATACTGTTAATTATCCCCGTTGTTTTTGTAAAATTTGTGATTTTCTGTGATATATCAGCTTCATCTTGAAACGTTAAATTATTACCCAAATAATTAAATTCGTTTACTCGTTCTAAAATTTCATCATCCAAAACAATTTTGCTAGGTATAGGGTATTTCCCACAAAAGGCCATCACTTTAGTTTTCTTTGTATTGATTTCCATATTGTACCTTTTTGCAATTATATTAAAATTGTGTATAGAATACTGTAAATCTGTTTCTGTTGGAGCTATTAATACCAAATCATCTGCAAAAAACAAAGATTCAATTTTATGGTTTCTATTAATTTGGATAGAACCGTGTCTCATCTGTCGCCAATCTTGGAGTATTCTATCCATGTATATGATAAAGAGCAAGGGTGAGAGGCCACATCCTTGTTTTATACCAGTACCCCTATTAATTTCGGTCCATTCTGTTTGTGTGTTATTGATTCGAACTGAAATCAAATTTGTTTTATAGATAATGTATAAATTTAAAATATGCTGTTGTGGTAGATTGTTGTCAGCTAAAATTTCCAACAGTTTATTCCTATTGATTTTGTCGAAGGCTTTTTTGAAGTTCACAAAAGCTATATGTGTTTCTACATTGAACTCCCTGTGTTTTTCTATTAATAATTTCATGGAGAAAAAATCATCACAGCAGGATCGACCTTTACGAAAGCCATTCTGTTCTTCGCTGAGGAGGCTGTTAAGATGCTTGTATAATTTGTTCTTAATTATATTGGTGTAAATTTTGTATCCAGTATTTAGTAAGCTGATGCCTCTGTAATTTTCACAGTTTTTCTTGTCTCCTTTTTTAAATATTGGTATTACAATAGATTTTGTCCAACTTACAGGAATGTGTCTCCCTTCCCATGTCAAATAATCATTTATCAAAACAAATACTTTATTATAGACCTGAACACTGAAGAAATATAGGAAGACCAAAATGATATTGGAAGGACAGCCTGTAGCATATTGTGCAGTGGGGAGCGGAACGGGTCAGTAGACCCATACCTTGATGATGATACTAATAATTAATTATTAACATCATAATAATTGCTTACAGCTAAAAAAAGTAATTTTAGAAATCTCATTATAAGGCTCTCTTGATTTAGAAACAAGCCAATTGCATTGTAAACGAAGTTTCTTTGCTCTCGGGGATGTGGGATTATAAAAAAGAGAACATTTTTTTGGAAATACTTTACAACATGTGACGCAAAAGATTTTTCTAAGTTCCAATCATACACCATGCGCATGCGCCAATAAACTCGAAGCAGTTTACACTATGGAATCATGGGATGCATCCAACATATACACGATATTTGATGAACCTTAAAGATAACCTAATGCAATTTAAGAACTTTAACCGGTGAAAGACTAACCTAAAAGCTATATAATGCAATTTAAGCACTGTCATCTGTGAAAGAATGCTATACCCAAAAATAAATAATAAGTTCTGAAATTCTGAAGTATATGTGTACAGTTAATTAGTACATACTCTATGTTTGAAGAGAAAAATTGTATGCACAGACTGGGGTTTGAACCCAGGATTTTTGGATTTCTAGGCCAATGCTTTACTGCTGAGCTATCTGGACACTCCAATCTAAATGCAAATTTTTCTCTTATAAATTGTTAATTCCCGATCACCAAATGCCATGAGCCTTTGCTTCAATTATGCAAATGGCAGCTTCTATTTTAAGAAGACATTTTATTGGGAATTTAAACACTACTTTATAAAGCCAATAAATACAGCTTCTTTTGATGTTTTTATTATTAATTTAACACTTCTCACTGAAGGACAAATTATATTACAAGAGAAAAATTATACACTCAGACTGGGTTTGAACCCAGGACCTTTGGCTTTCTAGGCCAATGCTCTACTGCTGAGCTATCTGGGCACTCCAATCTCTACACTCCAATTACTCATATTCTATGTTGGCTGCACTGGAACACAATATTCGTTAAAATCAATATGGCTGCCATGTTTTCAGGCTACATATGTAGTTAAATATCATAGAAAAATATATTGAAATAATTGTTAGAAAAAATGTAAAAATCATTGTAAATGGTGGGAAATAAATTGAATTTTTTTTTTATTCAATGCCCCAGGTTGTCATTTCGACATTTCTGATGTTCTCTTCTGGCATTGGCTTAATTGTAACCCACTTCTGAAGTTTGGGTGCCTAGAAGGCAGAGTTACATTACCCCGATGATATGATGGGTGATAAATGATAATGAAGCGCCATGAAGTTCTTAAACTAAATTTAACCTAAATTCCAGATCATGGGCACTCACAGGAATAATTCCCTTTAAGGAAAAATTCCTATGGTTTGACCAGGAATCGAACCTGGGACCTCATGAACAGTAGTCAGAAATGCTGACCACTAGCATATGAGGCTGGTCATAATTTGAAAAATGAAACCCTAAGAATAAATTAATTATAATGAGTTAAGAATAAAATTGGACAGGAGTTTATGAAAGAATGAAAAAAAGTCATGTCACAGGCTGTAAAATTTAACCAAATTTTTATCTGAGCACAAGGTAGTGTGCCAGTGCATAAAACTGTAGGTCATAGGTCCAGTTCTCGGTTCAGGCAAAACAATGTTTTTTTCTTACAAAAATTGATGAGATATTAATATTGTAAGTGGCTAAGCTCAAGAAAAGTTTGTTATATAATTTTATCGCTTGTGAGTTGTATAAACTTGTAATAAAATTACCTTTCGTAGAGGTTTTCTTGATTGTGTTGTGTCAAATTTATATTCTGCATATCCTTCTCGCTTAAGTATGTCATTAATATGAATATCTTCATCTCCTGTTGTATCCACTAGTGCCACTTCCAACTGGCTTGTCTGCAAACACAAGCTCATCAAATTCAAATATAATTATTATTTTAGAATAGAATAGATTTATTTAGCCTGGTGGAGTTAAGGCCATGTGGCCTTCTCTTCCACTCACCAGGACAAACATATGTTACATATAAATACAAAAAATTACAATAATAGTCATACTAAACAATTAATTATCTTATTAAGGTAGAATATTTTTATCACTCACCTCATATTGTTCTTCTTATTTGATTATAAACTAGTTTTGGAACATAGTTTCTGTTCCATCCTCAGTATCATCACGACCATTGTTCCGTCGTCTTGAAGAGTTGTCCTTCTCTCCTTCCATTGGCTGACTGAAAAACCTCGAAACCAGGTCATTCTCACCGGGAATTTCAAAGTTCATTCATTTCTTCTTTTCGCTCTTTTGAATGCAAATCTTTTCCCAAACAGTAAGTTCTTTTGGTTTTTCTATTTGTTTTAATAATTTTGCTTCTTTCTCGATAAGATGTTTTTCAGACCATGCATGGGCAGCCTCTGCAGATTTTTCTACTTCCCCTTTCTTGACATTCCTGAGATGTTCTTTTACTCTAGTTTTCAAATTTCTTTTAGTTTTTCCTATATAGAATTTCTCACATTCTTCACATTTAATTTGATAAATCCCTGATTTGTTTCTTCTTTAATTTTCTCATTCTTATTAGGTCTAATCAGTCTACTGATGCTGTAGACCTAATAAGAATGAGAAAATTAAAGAAGAAAACAAATCAGGGATTTATCAAATTAAATGTGAAGAATGTGAGAAATTCTATATAGGAAAAACTAAAAGAAATTTGAAAACTAGAGTAAAAGAACATCTCAGGAATGTCAAGAAAGGGGAAGTAGAAAAATCTGCAGTGGCTGCCCATGCATGGTCTGAAAAACATCTTATCGAGAAAGAAGCAAAATTATTAAAACAAATAGAAAAACCAAAAGAACTTACTGTTTGGGAAAAGATTTACATTCAAAAGAGCGAAAAGAAGAAATTAATGAACTTTGAAATTCCCGGTGAGAATGACCTGGTTTCGAGGTTTTTCAGTCAGCCAATGGAAGGAGAGAAGGACAACTCTTCAAGACGACAGAACAACGGTCGTGATGATACTGAGGATGGAACAGAAACTATGTTCCGAAACTAGTTTATAATCAAATAAGAAGAACAATATGAGGTGAGTGATAAAAATATTCTACCTTAATGAATATGCCTCATAGTGAGAATTCCTAAAATAAGTAATTAATTATCTGTCAAATTGAATAATAATGAAAATAATGTCTAATAATACAATGAAATTAAATACAATTAAAATTAAATTAATGATAGATTGAATACAGAAATGAATAACAGCTCGAATCTACTATACATAAAAAGAAAAGAAAGAAAAAAAAATACAAAGAAAGTAATAAACTACAATGAATTAATCTATGCTTTTTATACAAGGCATTAGGTAAATATATTAACGAATCTTAAATCTATTTTTATTAAATAATGAAAAAACACATTATTACGTAATTTTTAAAAAGTAATATTAGTGAGTTGTTTCTGTTAGTAATTTTATTTTCAATTTGTTTCTGAAAGATGGTAAAGTTTGGCAGTCTCTGACATAGGGTGGAAGGGAATTCCATGTTCTAGCAAGAGAAATTGTAAAAGATTTTGAATAATAGGTAGTATGATGAGGAGGGATATAAAGGACACTGCGCTCGAGGGATCGGGTATCTAATTTATGTGTATCAGAGAGTCTAGTGAAGCGGTGTGATAAATAATAAGGTAATGATGTGTGTAATATGTTATAGAGAAGGCATAGGGAATGGATGGTTCTACGATCTTGTAGACGAAGCCATGACAATTGTTCCAGGGATGGTGTAACGGGATCAAATCTACGTATACCACAAATAAAATGTATGCAAGAATTATGAACACTAATATTTAATTTTAGGAAGTTATATTTTGAGGTTATTTTAATTATATTATTTTTGGTCTGGACATCTTACCTCAATATTAATGTTGATTTGTTCTTGGACATGTTTCAAAACAATTCTGTTTTATCGTCAGCTTTCCCAGACTGGTTTTATTTATGTTGCATTATGTTGCACCACCTGGATGTCGATGTCAGCTCCATCCTGTGGTTGGCCAAAGAACCTCCAAACAAGGTCACGCTCCATCGGAATATCAAAATTCATAACTCTGTTTCTGTTCTTCTGAATATAAATTTTTTCCCTAATAGTCAGCTCTTTTGTATTTTCTAACTGTTTTAATAATTTAGTGTCTGAATTTATATTATGTTTTTCAGACCAAACATGAGCAGCAACTGCAGATTTTTCAATTTCTCCATTTTTAATATTTCTTATGTGTTCTTTGGTTCTAATTTTTAGGTTTCTTTTTGTTTTCCCTATATATATCTTTTCACAACCCATGCATTCAATTTTATATATTCCTGACTTTTTATTGTCTGGGAAAGCTGACGATAAAACAGAATTGTTTTGAAACATGTCCAAGAACAAATCAACATTAATATTACGCGCCGCGACTGTTAAGCCCCTGCGTAAAGGTAGCGTTACGTTCCCTATTGTTTAGGTTGTATTAGGCCCGAGCGGATGGCCTTGGTTTTTGGAGGAAAGGTTCTACAACCTGTGAAATACACATATTAAATCATAATAACCGAAAAATAAACATAATTTATTGAATAAAATCAAACCTGAAGATATATTAAAAACATATAAAACATTTATTTAAAACCAGCTGGAATCGCCACATGTCAAATGTCAAATTATTCAAAGTATTAAAAATGCTAAAGTTCAGAGAAAACATTCATATTAAAATATACAAAAGAATCACTTTGGACATTATTCTAAGTCCGTTTGACCATTCGGTCTTTTAATTAAATTTATGAAGTTAAAATGACCAAAAATAATAAAAAGAGAAGTCATATTACCAATGTAGATGCCACCGTCCTGCTGGACCCCACTGAGGGGACCGTGCTCGGTCCCACGGCCCTTCTCCCTTTTCATCTCAAAATCCCGGCTTTTTATATGATTATCTTCACCTTTCACCATCCCCTAAAGCTAATGGAAGCCCTATTTCTTGCCCAATCTGTTGTAATATTCCTAGTATTTTCATGGTCAACACATATAAGGTGTTTTTAACTTCTTCCCTAATGTGTTTGGGTTACATAAGGTTTCGTAAGAATTTCCTATTAGGTTGAAACTAATAAGTTGTTTTTGATATTATATAAGATTTCGTAAGTGTGTCTTCATTGTTTGACAAATATATTGAATTGAAATAGTCATTTTATAATAATTTTTCCTTAGTTTTTTATCTATAAAATACTAATATATATTTGGATGGAGATTTCAATCCGTATTTAAAGGGTGAATATTTATGCCCTATTTTTTTGGTATAATACACATGTATATGTGTCTATTCTTTATCGGCTTTTTATAGTATTTTATTATTATTGCATTTAGGCCTTAGTGTAGGCGTAACAATTCCCCCCCCCCTAAATAAGACTGTAGGGTTGAAAAACCGAAAGTCTTTTTTTCCTTATAGGATATCTCTCGCCTCTCGGGGGTTTTGTCCTGTCATTTATCTTATTAACTTAACTGACGTCGTCAATTGGCGATTCCATCTGTCCTGGAAGTATATTGTTCTCATCCTAAGAGGTTAGATCGTTTTTTTTATTTGTAAATTGCCCCGGATACCTTTAATTTCGTCGAATATCGGTAAGATCAGCTTACTTAGTGAGAACACTATACTTAAAAAAAACAAAAATCTCAATATCGCAAGAAAAATAGCAAGCCTTCGCGGCTTCAAAAAAATGTGTCACAAGAGAAAAAAAATAATGTTCATTGCTGAAACAAAAAATATCGATTATACAAAAATATTTTTCACTAAAATTCTTCTCGTCTTCTTTCTTCTTTCGTATTTAACCTTCTGTGGTTTTTTTGCACTTCACTGTTATTTATTTCCGACGCACTTACATACATTTTGTTACTTTTCGCTTTCACTGATATTTCCGACGCACTTAATTACATTTTGTTACTTTCAGTTATGCACTTCGACGGTTTCTTTTTTTTTTGTTTTTTTGCGATACACTTTGACGGTTCGATTTCGTGAACCGGATTACTTATATAAAAAAAATATTATCAGAACTGTGGTGTCTGTTGTTGCTAGCTTGGAGGTCCCGGTTCATGTCTGCTTGCCTCGATGGAGGATGCGATGCTCTAATGCTCGTCCAATGTTCATTTACAGCTGCCGTTGGTCCAGGTAGGCCGTGGATTTAGTTAGGCCTTGTTTCTTTGAACAAAACCCAGTTAGGTTCAAGGAGAACTTGTGAAAGGTTTGATAGGATTTAATCTTGATGTGGAGTTTGTTTTCTTGACTTTTTATAGAAAAAATTTGGACGGAAGGAAGTTAGGCCAAGGTTTGGCGTCGGAGAAAGTCATTATTATTTTTTTATAACTGCCTGGGTTTGTTCTTTTCTGCTAATGAGGTGTTTGCCCCAGTTAATGGCGAGTCTGGACCTTCACTCTTCTTATGCTCCGACCCGAGATGTGTAGGTGGTCCTGGCAGCTGCCCTGCGTCCTTAGATGTACAGGGTGTGGTTGGTCCTTGCGGCGTTTATCTTCTTCCCATCGTGTAGTGTTGTGGTGGTGGCCGCAGGTCCAGGCGGGAAACTGCAACCTTATGCATTTGTGAAAACTTGGGAAAACATTGATTATGGGTTTGGTGCTAGTCCGTACTACATGGGTCCGCAACCCTCTTTTCATTCTTGGTCATTTTAATTTACTTCATTGCTTAGAGGCTTCATTCTCAGCCATCATATCTCCGTGCTATATTAGTCGTCCTGGCTTTAGATTTCATTGTTATCTACATGTATCGTTTAGTTTGGTGCACCCAAGTTCCTATTTGTCCCTTATAGCTAGCCTCAAGTTGCAAAGGAAATGCTCTTATGATTTTGGTCTTATGATTTCTCATGAATCATTTACGCCCTTATTGCAATTCAGGTTTACTAGGTTCCAAAAATTGTCAGTATCTCCCTGTATTTTACCGCTGGTCTTCAACTTCCCATTGCTTGGATAAGCTTTCAATTTTGCTTTTCCTCCTCTAGAGTCCTGGGTTCGATCGAGTGTGCTCGCCTACACATGGATCGCGAGGCTTTAATATGTAAATACTTCTTAGTACGTTTATGTAACCTGAATTCCGTCTATCATTCCCTCGTGAGGTCCTGATTGGGAGAGCATTTCCTTTCTTTAATCCGGGATGCGTATTGCATCCTAAATTCTCTCGCTTCTACTCTGCCTGTCGTTTTCTCGTATTACGCCCACTGAGTTAAACTAATAAAAAATGCGTCTCTGCGTCTTAAATACTCTCGTTCCTAATTGTCTGTCGAATTCTCGTGTTACAGCCTACAAAGTTAACTTAATAAAAAATGCGTCTAAATGGTGTTGTTTCCTTAAGTTCTTCCAAATTCGTTCGGCAATATTCCCTTAAGCCCTTCCTGATTCGTTCGCAATATCTCATCTGGTTCCTTGAATTTCTGTATTTAATTTTCTGTTCACAACTCCCGATTATGCGTGGACTTTATTCCGTGTCTTGGGTCCCCATCTTACCTATGGGTTTAACCTCTCCCTTTGCATTTCTTATCCTTTGGTTTCCTCTTAATTTCCATTTACGTTTTTGAGTTAATTCCTGATCTCATACGTGTAGACTTATTCCCTATCTTACATATGGTTTTTACCTCTAAATTCATGTCCAACCCTATGTGTTTAACTTCTAATTTCCTGTAGTACCTTATGTGTTTAACCTCTCTTTTCGTGTGCTCCTTATGAGTTTAACCTCTCTTCCTACTTCTGTATTACTTATGTGTTTAACTCTAGTTTCTGGTATTTCTTATGTATTTAACTTCTAATTTCCCGAGATCTCCTTTATGTATTACCGTATGTGTTTAACCTCTAATCTCGGTGATCTCCCTTCATGTGCTACCTTATGTGTTTAACTTCTAATTTCCCGAGATCTCCTTTATGTATTACCGTATGTGTTTAACTTCTAATTTTCTATACTCCATATGAGTTTAACCTCTATTGTACGTAGTATCCCTACTTAGGTCAATCTGTCTCTCTTGGCTCTCCACGTCGGTCGCACAATCGTTATATCTGTGTTTCCTTTAGTATTCTTCTTCTTTAGTGTCCCAACGTATCTGACGTCCCTGTCTATTATTCATGTTCCTTCGTTATGACCATATCTATGTGTGCGTACGACTTCTTCCTCGCGGTTTTCCTGGCATCATCATTTACTCTGGATGGTCCCTGGCCATCGCTTCTTGGGGCCCCGGACCCTGAATGGGCAACGAACCTCGAAGGCATGGGGCTATGCAACGTTTCCCTTAAATGCCAACGGTGGCCCTAGTCATGCCTGCCCCCTCCCTGGCGAGATTCCTGTCTCGCAAATAAAGCCGGGTGAGCCAGCGAACGAACCGGGCACGACATGAAGGCGGAGAATGTATTCCGTCTAAAGTGGCCCTGGCCCTTCCTGACACACCCTCTAATTCTGTCGTCCCAGAATTCCCTAATGTTCCTTGTATATAAAGCCGGATGAGCCAGCGACAGAACCGGGCACGACATGAAGGCGGAGAATGTATTCCGTCTAAAGTGGCCCTGGCCCTTCCTGACACACCCTCTAAGGTGGCCTCACCAAACCCTCTCTCCGTCAGTGGGATGGATTTGATCCGATTTCCCGTGACGTGGTTCATATCTTGCTCACCTCACCTACTGTTACCCGGGTGCCGTTATGTACCATCGATTCCTTCGATTCTTGTTTTCGTTTCGTTTCTGCGTTTCCTATATCCTTTAGTTACCGTAATGTCTGTGTTTTCCTTTATTCTTAATTCTCCGATGCCTATCTCTCCCTAAACAACGATGTTCCATATGGTCCCTAACGTCAGTGCCAAGCCGGCAAGGTTTTATGGCCAGTGCCCCAAGATCATTTTGGAGTTCTCAGTCTCTAGATCATGTCATAACGGGGGTGCCCCACCTTCCGACTTGCACCTGCCTAGCTTGTTGGCGAAGTGTTCAGGCAACTCGCCAAATTTTCGAGGCCATAACCTCTCCAAAAGGGTCCTTAGTCCTTCCCAACTTGTATCCCGTGTGCGACTTTGTAAAAGTTTCATGTCTGTGTGAGTATCTCTCACGTTACCTAGCCTAGATTGACCTAAGTTGTGGCCTATCCTTTCATCATCCCTCGTAGGCCTAAATATGAAGAGTCTTAAGCGATCTAGTTTTTATCTATTGTCGAAATGTGTCATATCCCATATGTGTGTGTGTCTACTACTCGACTGGTCACTAGTCCTAACTGACCTGGAACAAGGCTCGCAGTACTAGAGAGTCTAGGGCCCTTAGGCCCTCCAAACTTTACGAAGCCAGTCCATCTCAGCAGGAACCATTGCCTGCAGAGTGTATTATTTGTTGTGTCATGCTCAGTAATAGTTTTTCGCGTAACCCCTGGGTTTCCTTTTTGAAATTTCACTATTCTACTAGATCGAATAAAACAACTCACTGATTGCCAAGTATCCTAATTTTTACCTTCTATATTCTAAGTGTATTATTCAATGCGTTGTAATTCCTACTAAGTTTCCATGCCCCTCTGCTGTTCTCTTTCATTTTATGCATAAACATAAGTATGTTTTTGGTAGGTCGCTCTTATTTCGTTTTTATTATTATTATTATTATTATTATGGTTAATTAATTTACCGTGAATTTATTATGAGTATTATCATTATTATTATTATTATTATTATTATTGTGGTTTAGTAATTTATCGCGAATTATTATTATTATTTTCGGTATTATTATTATTATGATGATTATTATTATCGTTATTATTATTATTATTATTATTATTATGATTATTATTATTATCATTGTTAGTTATAAATTTATTGAGTTTTATTATTATCATTTTCTTTATTTTCATTATTTACTTTCCTGGTGGTTTATTTTTATTATGCTTTTTACTAAGTTTCAGGATCTCCATTAATCTTAACAGTTTATCCCAGGGTAATCCTATTAATCACACGAGGATATCATAACTTATCTCTAGCATCCTTCCGTACTCAGCGTGAGGGTTATTCGTCGATGTTTGTTTGTTGTTTGACTAGTATCCTAATTTTCCAAAAAAAACCATGACACAGCCGAAAGAAAATTATTTCTGGGAATAAGTCTACCCTTCCTTTACCACTTTGTAAGCATCAGCCTATCCTTATTTTAACATTATGTAAGCATCAGTCTATCCTTCTGTTATCATTTCTGTAAGATCTGGTCTCTACTTCCCCTCCTTAGCTTCACTAGCGGAGCTCTATGATTTAGCTAAATCTCCATTCCCCTCTTCCATTCGAGCTCTCTCTTATTTATACAGAATTTCCATTCTTCTGCTTCCGAAACCTAAATCTGAATTACGGACCAAGCGAGTCCTCCCTTGACATTTCTTTTGATATATTATGATTTAGAGCCGTCTCACATTGTAGTCGAAATTCCCACAGAATGCGCTCGCCGGCATTGTTGTGAATCTCTCAACACCGCATGAGAAGTTAATAAAAAAATTTAATTTAAGTTATTATTTTACCTGAAGTTTGGTCGTCTTCCTTTCTATGAGTCTCGAATCGGAATTCCCTCAGTAATGTTATTTCCCTTAGGGAGGCGTGTGATGTCTGCTTTATTTTTTCTTAATCTCCATTCCCGCTTTTGATCGAGTTCTCTCTAATTTATCCGAAGTTTCCATGCCCCTTTTTCATACTCTCGGTTTCGGATCTAGAATTTACTTCCCTAATTAGGTGCGTTCTCATTTTCTCTAATTGTGTTAATTCTCCGTTCCCCTCTTTGTTCGATGTTTCTCTAAGTTTTAAATTTCCAGGCCCCTTTTCCATTCTGTATTTTACTAAAATGCCACTTTTCCTTAACTGCTAATCCCTTAAGTTGTTATTAATATCTATCATTTATTTATTCTCCATTACGTTTCCTTACGACCAAAAAATAATAGTATTTATTGCATGTATGTGTAGGGTGTCCCTCTGCATTATCTGCTAACTAGATGTTTGTACAATTGAATATTACCCTGAAGGCAGTCAAACTTTCACTTCCAAAAATAAACACATCAGCTGAAAGCTTACAGCTAGTTGACCTTCTAAATGATATCAGTCTTCTGCATGTAAATGAAGGTCGTGTTACAATTTCATATAGTTCTCAAGATGGCGGTTATTTATTTTCCATTTCCACGCTGGTGAGTTCATATTTATTATCAGCAAACTCCTATTTTCCTGAGCGTTCCCTACTATTATTATTATTTATTTGTCGTCCAATTCCTTCCATTATCTCGCATTATGAATGTATGATTTGTACCCGACTTCGTGTGTTGATTATTATTTTAGTATGTGTTTTATTATTTTTAATTTTAAATCATGCAGCTAGTAGTTCCCTCCGTTTATGTCTACTCCTGATTTTTAACTGAAAGTGTTCCTAAAGCTAATACGGCTCGTCATCCCATAACCCAGAATACATTTCCAGCGTAAATCGGTATTATTTGCCTCATGCCCTGTCCGTTAATGTCGCATGGTAGGCGGTTGTAACTTTAATCGGTTTTAAAATTCCTTCGATATATTTAGTATGGTTATTTATTCCTACTAGCATAGTGGTTAAAGTACTTCGCTACAAGCCGAAAAGTCGGGGGTTCAAGTCCCGGTATGTTTATGATTATTACCCTTTTCCAAACAAAAAATATCAACATTTCAATTTACCAAAACAAAAAAAAAATTCCATTTAGTGGCGTGTAAAGCAACCTATGATCCTTTGATGCTTCCAGAAATGATTTATGTGTACCTATGATCGTGCCACGTCTTACCGATAGACGAAGTAAATAAATTATTGTCATTATACCCGTACGATTTTTACCATTGGATGAGATATTGCCACACAAAAAAAAAAATACGATTTCACTTTCATTAAAACCTATACAAATATTCAAAATAGAAATATCATAACCTAGGTAAACAACAACAAAAAAAAATATATATTCTAACTGAGACAACACCATTTGAATTCATAAACCTTATATGCATCCAAAAAAATCAAGTTCATATAACATAGCCTAGAAAAGTAATGTACATATATAAATGTCTGCCTATTAAGAAAACAACACCTAAAGTAAAAAAAAATGATTAACAACACCAAATTGTCTTATATATCCAAAGTTTACCCCTTGTAAAAAAACTTAATTATGCCTAGAAAATAAAACAATTATCGAAAAAAAAACATCAATACCAAAAAATATAACCCCAAAAAAAAAACAAGATAATATAACCTAAGCCAGTTCTTAATAATAATGTCCCAAAGTTGAAGCTTTTCTGGTTTCTCTCTGTTTTAAAAGACATAGTCCATTTATTTGTACCGAAAGTGACTCTGATTGATGAGAAAAAAAAACATGTTGATTTTTACTGTATATGAATTGAAGGTTAATTTTGTGGTTTAAGGTTCGTTTCTTTGTCCGTGAATATAATAGAACATTATTTTCACGAACATTCCACCAAGCTGCCAACAGTTTATTACGCGCCGCGACTGTTAAGCCCCTGCGTAAAGGTAGCGTTACGTTCCCTATTGTTTAGGTTGTATTAGGCCCGAGCGGATGGCCTTGGTTTTTGGAGGAAAGGTTCTACAACCTGTGAAATACACATATTAAATCATAATAACCGAAAAATAAACATAATTTATTGAATAAAATCAAACCTGAAGATATATTAAAAACATATAAAACATTTATTTAAAACCAGCTGGAATCGCCACATGTCAAATGTCAAATTATTCAAAGTATTAAAAATGCTAAAGTTCAGAGAAAACATTCATATTAAAATATACAAAAGAATCACTTTGGACATTATTCTAAGTCCGTTTGACCATTCGGTCTTTTAATTAAATTTATGAAGTTAAAATGACCAAAAATAATAAAAAGAGAAGTCATATTACCAATGTAGATGCCACCGTCCTGCTGGACCCCACTGAGGGACCGTGCTCGGTCCCACGGCCTTCTCCCTTTTCATCTCAAATCCCGGCTTTTTATATGATTATCTTCACCTTTCACCATCCCCTAAAGCTAATGGAAGCCCTATTTCTTGCCCAATCTGTTGTAATATTCCTAGTATTTTCATGGTCAACACATATAAGGTGTTTTAACTTCTTCCCTAATGTGTTTGGTTACATAAGGTTTCGTAAGAATTTCCTATTAGGTTGAAACTAATAAGTTGTTTTTGATATTATATAAGATTTCGTAAGTGTGTCTTCATTGTTTGACAAATATATTGAATTGAAATAGTCATTTTATAATAATTTTTCCTTAGTTTTTTATCTATAAAATACTAATATATATTTGGATGGAGATTTCAATCCGTATTTAAAGGGTGAATATTTATGCCCTATTTTTTGGTATAATACACATGTATATGTGTCTATTCTTTATCGGCTTTTTATAGTATTTTATTATTATTGCATTTAGGCCTTAGTGTAGGCGTAACAATTAATATTGAGGTAAGATGTCCAGACCAAAATAAAAAACAAAGAATGATAAACAGAAGTAATCTTGAAAAAGAAGAACCACCTATGAAAAAATATAGGAAATTCACATATCACCCCTGGGTACATAATAAATTTCAAAATATATTTGAGAAGTTTAATATTAAATTAGCACCAAAAAATAACTACAGTTTAAATAAACTAATAAAAACCAACAAAAATGAAAAAACTGATAAAAATAAAAAGTCAGGAATATATCAAATTGAATGCATGGGTTGTGAAAAGATATATATAGGGAAAACAAAAAGAAACCTAAAAATTAGAACCAAAGAACACATAAGAAATATTAAAAATGGAGAAATTGAAAAATCTGCAGTTGTTGCTCATGTTTGGTCTGAAAAACATAATATAAATTCAGACACTAAATTATTAAAACAGTTAGAAAATACAAAAGAGCTGACTATTTGGGAAAAAATTTATATTCAGAAGAACAGAAACAGAGTTATGAATTTTGATATTCCGATGGAGGGTGACCTTGTTTGGAGGTTCTTTGGCCAACCACAGGATGGAGCTGACATCGACATCCAGGTGGTGCAACATAATGCAACATAAATAAAACCAGTATGGGAAAGCTGACGAAAAAACAGAATTGTTTTGAAACATGTCCAAGAACAAATCAACATTAATATTGAGGTAAGATGTCCAGACCAAAAAATAATATAATTATGAACACATTGAAGTCTTTGGGTAAGAACAGTATTTAGGTCAGTAAAAAGAGTATCACAATAATCAAAATGGGGCATGGCAAGTGTTTCTACTAACATTTTCCTTAGAGAAAAGGTAAACAATTTCTTATACAATTTAATGAATGTATTATTATGAGTTAGGGTTTTCGACTCACTTCATATTCATAGTTCATCATCATCATCATCCTGCCAGGTATTAGTCCTAGAAGAACTGTTACAGCCTGAGAAAGCGGTTTTCATGCCATCTTTTCATAGGTCGACCAAGTGACTGTTTCCCATTTGGACAGTAGTTCATTATTGCCTTGGGGATCCTGGATCTAGCCATTCTTCAGACATGTTACTTCCAGTTTAGCTGATATCTGGAGATGTAGTCCAGTATTGGTGACACATTAATTTCTTGAAGGATTTCTACATTTTTCTTTCAATCCCATTTGGTGTAGCCAGCTGTTCGGCGCATAAATCACATCTCACAAGCTGTTAGTCTGCTTTCATCTCTCGTCCTTATAGTCCACGCTTCACTCCTATAACATAGGACTGGTCGAGCCATTATTTGATAAAGACGAGTACGAGTTGATTTTTGCACTAATTAAGGTTTTAAAACCCTATTAATGATTCCCATTGATTTGTTGAATTTCACAATTTTCTCTGATAAATCCAAATTTTCAACAAAAGAGAGTTTATATCCCAAATAAGTAAACTCATTAACTCTCTCTAAAATTTTGTTATTTAAACAAATTTTGCTTGGTATTGGGGATTTTCCACAAAAGGCCATTATTTTAGTTTTATTGGTAGATACTTCCATTGAATATTTCTGGGCTTACTCTTACTTACTCACTGGCACTATCGAACCCGTAGGTTCATGGCCGCGCGGACATAAGCTCTCCATACATCTCTATCCTGAGCTAATGCTTTCCAATCATTCCCTGTATAATCTACTTCCCTCAAATCATAGTTAATGTTGTTCTCCACCCTTTATTCTTGGTCTACCAACTGGGCATTTTCCTTCTGGCTTTCCTACAAGAAGTTTCCATGCATGTCTTTCATTCCCCATACGCGCAACATGTCCTGCCCATCGCAGTCTACGAGACTTAACTGTTCTTATTATATCTGGCTTCCTATAATGACCATGTAGTTCATTGTTATGTAAGTCTTCTCCATTCACCTGTCTGTTCATCTCTCTTTGGTCCAAAAATTTTCCTAAGAACTTTATTCTCAAATACTCGTAATCTCCTTTCCTCCCTTAAAATAAGAGTCCATGTTTCGCACCCATATAATATAACTGGTAGAATAATAGTTTTATATATTTTCAGCTTAACGTTTTTTTGAAAGGAGTTGGGACATCAAAAGTCTCTGCAATGCATAATAGCGTGCATTTCCAGAATTGAGCCTATGTTTAATTTCTTTGTGCATCTCATTCCTATTTGTGATTATTGTTCCTAGGTATTTGAATTCAGCCACTTCCTCAAAATTTCCCTCATTTGTCATTAGCTGTCCATTTCTATTATATACTGAATTTTTACGTGTGACCATATATTTAGTTTTACTGATATTTACTTCCAGTCCTAATTTCTTAGTGTTACTCAATAGTGTGTGCATGTTGGCCTTTAGTATCTCCTCGCTATTGGCCAATAATACTACATCATCAGCATAAACTA
This sequence comes from Diploptera punctata, assembly GCA_030220185.1. Classification (NCBI taxonomy): domain Eukaryota; kingdom Metazoa; phylum Arthropoda; class Insecta; order Blattodea; family Blaberidae; genus Diploptera; species Diploptera punctata. Next base: position 103,331 of record JASPKZ010010688.1, on the reverse strand, counting down.
ACAGCTTATTAACGCCATTCAGTTGTAAGCCTTCCTCATTCTATAAAGATTTAATGGCATGCTCTAGTACAAAATTAAATAGTAGAGGAGATAGTGCATCTCCTTGCTTCAACCCATTCTGGATTTCAAAAGTGTCTGAAAACTGTTTGCCTACACGCACCCTACTATTTGAGCCATTCAGACACATTTGTATAAGTCTAACTAACTTTTTAGGAATTCCGAACTCCAGCAGGATACTATATAACTTCTCCCTCTTAATTGAATCATATGCTTTTTTGAAGTCTACATATAGTTGATGTACAGCACCATTATATTCCCATTTCTTTTCTAAAATCTGTCTTATACTAAAAATCTGATCTGTTGTAGACCTGTTCCTTCTAAATGCACATTGATGATCTCCTAGAATGTCATCAATATAGGGAGTAAGTCTGCTTACTAATATATTTGTTAGAATTTTATACGAAGTTGAAAGTAATGAGATGCCCCTGTAGTTGTTGCAATCAGTTTTATCTCCTTTCTTATAAATTGGTACGATAATTGATTCCTTCCATTCATCTGGAAGAGCTTCTTTTTCCCAAATCATAGCAAGCAACCAGCGTATCTTGTCCATCAATTTTTCTCCCCCTGATTTTATCAGTTCTGCTGGGATCTCATCTGAACCTGATGCTTTATACATATTCAATTTTTCAATCGCCATTTCAACCTCTAATGCACTTGGCTCTGCGACTAGCATTTCTGCTGTCTGTAACTTATCCTCCTCGATGTCCTGTTCTGTATGTACATTTAATAGCTGATTAAAGTAACTTTTCCATCTATTTAATATACTCCTAGAATCTGCAATCATATCCCCATTTTCATTCCGAATTATGTTTGTTCTAGCCTGAAACCCTTTCTTCTCTATACTAATTCCCTGATATAATTCTCTAATGTTCCTATTTTTTGCATTCATTTCAAGATCATTAATCTTCTCTCTCAAATATTCCCTCTTTTTACTCTTTAGTAACTTGGTGGTTTCCCGTCTAATACTACCCAATTGCTCTAAATTTACCTCATTTGGCTCGTGTAACCATTTCATTTTTGCTAGCTTTCTTTTCTTTACAATGTCGGCACATTCCTCATCAAACCATTTCTTGTTTTGCCTCTTTTTTAAACAACCAATGCTTTCTGATGCTGACAATTTAATAGTATCTCTTATAGTCTCCCATTCTTTATATTTCTGGGCTATCAAATTTAAATTATGTACTGACCATTGTAAATCATCTTCAGATGTTGCTAGTAAAACAAGATCATCTGCAAACATTATTCATAGTTAAATACAGAAAAAAAACATTATGAGGTTCTTAATTAATAAGTTAATGAGTTATTTTTACATCTTACCTCATAGTTTATGTTTTCTTAAACATGGAAACTGCAGTTTTCAAGAGAACCTTCTCTCTCATTTTCAACCGACATTATGACTACTGGATTTTCGTTGGAATCTCCACCAATAACATTGCCATCTAGTGTTCATTTGATGAACTTAGAGATGAGGTCTCATTCATCAGGAATTTTGAAATTCATGGATCTAAATTTGTTCTTCTAAATATATATTATCTTCTCCCGAACTGTCAATTCTAAAGGTTTTTCAAATGTTTTGAAAGTTTGGCCTTTTTTTTAAATTTTATGACTCTCCAACAAACTATGTGCTGCACTAGCTGATTTTTCAATTTCACCATTTTTAATATTTCTAAAGTGTTCCTTTGTGCGAGTGTTCAAATTCCTTTTTGTTTTTCCTATGTATATATTTTATTGCAGTTTCTACAACTAATTTGATAAATTCAAGATTTTTTACTATCTGGAGTGTTCAATTTCTTATTGGCCATTAAAGATTACCAAGACTAAATTTATTTATCAGTGTCAATGTAATATTGAATTTCTTGAAGATTTTTTAAAATTTATTACGTATTTCAGGATGATAAGTAATTTTCTTAAATTGTTTTCCTTTCTTTGAATCAGACTATGTGTTTCACAAGTGAAAAATCTCACCAGCTTTCTTGTAATCTACCCCATTCAATGATCACATGTCTTATATACTTCACATGTGCACCCTGTCAATGTGACAGTAATTGTAGTGCGAATGGCGGAAGGATACAATTGGCATTTGTTTATGTTAGGATCAATCTAAGAGCGGATAAGGTTTAGCAGCTGTGAAGCCCCTGAGACCTAAGCCAGAATTTACTCCCTGAATATGCCGTCCAAGAAAACACTGGATACAAAATTCATCATGTAACATGTCTCTAGGCCTAAGACTTGGTTGGAAGAAGAAGAAGATATGCCAATTAAAATTGTAATAAGGTTAATTTTCTACTCACCAGATGGTCTGCACTTGACACAATGGCAAATAGGCATTTATCAGAAACAAGTTGAAAAAATCGCAGATTGGCTGCTTGAGACCATTTTGATGCACTTTTTGCTGGCTTGAGGTTGGTAAGAGATGCTCTGATAGCCTGGGTAGGAAACTCTGCAAAACTTTTATGCAAAAAACGAAGTTCTTCCTTTTTTACTGTACTCTCTGTCCCGTAATCCACAAAACAAACCTAAGAAACCAAAACACATTTTACTATCTGAGTCATAGCAATTACACTATATTCCATCCATCCTGTGGTTCTTAAACCCCAAGTCAGGATCTGGCCTCCCCTTTGGGGTTTCTTAATTAATCTAAATTAGTTATGCTTATTTCCCAACTAATGACGAATGAGGAAAATTTTGAAGAAGTGGCTGATTTCAAATATCTTGGAACAATAATAATAAATAGAAATGAGATGCACAAAGAAATTAAACATAGGCTCAATTCTGGAAATGCGTGTTATTATACATTACAGGGACTCTTGTCATCCCAACTCCTTTCAAAATCATTAAACTGAAAATATATAAAACTGTTATTCTACCAGTTATATTAAATGGATGCGAAACATGGACTCTTACTTTAAGGGAGGAAAAAAGATTACGAGTATTTCAGAATAAAGTACTTAGGAAAATTTATGGCCAAAAAAGAGATGAACTCATAGGTGAATGGAGAAAACTACATAATAATGAGCTACATCATATGTATAGGAAGGCAGATATAATAAGAACAGTTAAGTCTCATAGACTGCAATGGGCAGGACATGTTACACAGATGAAAGACGTGCATGGAAGCTTCTCTTAGGAAAACCATAGGGAAAACGCTCAGTTGGTAGTCCAAGAATGAGGTGGGAGAATAACATTATCCATGATTTGAGGGAAGTAGATTATACAGGGGATGAATGGAAAACATTAGCTCAGGATAGGAATGAATGGAGAGTTTATGTCCACATGGCCAGGAACCTACGGGTTTGATAGTGCCAGTGAGTTAGTTAATAACAATATGCATTTAGTCAATTAGAACAAGCAGCAAGAGAAGTCGGTCTCAAGGTTAGAGAGTCACAATCATGGACAAATTTTATTAGAGATCAACAGTTAAAATAATAGACACATACTTTTGAAGTAGTAAAGAGTTTTTCATATTTAGGCAAAATGATTACTAATGACATTGATGAATTACAAGGAATATGAAATAAAATATATAGAGCAAATAAGGCATATTATGAACTACTTCCAATCCTAAAATCCAAAATTACCTTTAGGAAAGTTAAAATAAGACTATATGCTTCCAATAGCGGTATATGGAGTGAAACCTGGACTATGACAAAAAGCTCTGAGGATTCAATTAACACTTTTGAAAGAAAGATTTTGAGAAGGATATATGGGCCAGTAAAAGAGAATGGAAGATTGAGAATGATGATAATAAGGAAATCTATGACTTTTTAAGAAACCTGATATATCAACCTCTTGTGAATTTAAAAAAAAATGTAATGGGCTGGACATGTTCAAAGAATGGATAAAAAATGCATACCTAAGAAAGTGATGACGGAGGTGATATTTGGGAAGCGGCCAGTAGGAAAACCTAAGAAAAGATGGATGGACTCAGTGAAGGAAGATTGTCATCAAATCCTGAACTGTAGGAACTGGCAACAGAGAACATTGGATAGAGAAGATTGGAGGTCTCACAGTAAGAAGGCTTAGGCTCGCTATGGGCTGTAGCACCATTGGAAGAAGAAAAAGAAGAAGTAACATTATGAGGTTCTTCTTAATAAATAAGTAAAATAAAACTTAATTCAATTATTTTTAGTCTGATCATCTTACCTCAATATTAATGTTGATTTGTTCTTGAACATGTTTCGATTATATTATAATCAACATCAGCATCTTGCCCAGACTGGTTAGATGCTGCTGATGATGATGATATAATCAAAACATGTTCAAGAACAAATAAACATTAATATTGAGGTAAGATGATCAGACTAAAAATAATTTAATTAAAATAACCTCAAAATATCACTTCCTAAAATAAAATATTAAAATAAAACTTATCTCATAACTTGTTGTGTTCTTATTATTAATTTAATATTTCTTACAAAGGACAAATTATATTTGAAGAGAAAAATTATACGCTCAGACTGGGGTTTCTAGGCCAATGCTCTTCCTCTGAGCTACTTGAGCACTCCTATCTAAATGCAAATTTTTCTCTTAAACATTGTTAATTCCCGATCACTGAATGCTACGAGCCATTGATCGATCATACAAACTGCAGCTTCTTATTTAAGAAGATATTTATTGGGAATTTAAACATTACTGTATAAAGCCAATAGGGCTTCTTTTGATGTTTTTTTATTATCAATTTAATACTTCTCACTGAAGGACAAATTATATTTGAAGAGAATAAATTAAACCTATTAATTATATTAAAATAATGTTGGGAAGTAAATATTATGAGGTATAATCATTGAAATTCATCACAGAACATTTTTTTTTAAACAACTCACCTCATACAATTCATGTTTTCCATGATACCGCAGTTCCAAACACAATTATGTTCATCTTCAGCCATAACTCCGACTGAGTTGTCATTTAAAAAAATGTTCTCCAATGAATTTCAAGAAACCTATAAAACTAACCATAAGTTCTGATTTCTTTTGACGATTTTTATTATTAATTTAACACTTCTCATAGAAGGATCAATTATATTTGAAGAGAAAAATTTTTGCCTAGATTTCTTTACTTAGACATTTTATAATCCTTGGTTTCATGAGAAATATTATTATTTGTCTATTAAATTTAATTAGGAGTAAAATGGCAATGTATAAAACTTATTTCAAACCAGTTCTAACATATGCAGCTGACTTGGACATATACAAGGAAGGAATTGAGCAGAATCCAAGCTACAGAAATGAAATTCTTACGTGGAAAGGTACATGAAATAAGGAGAGATAGAATAAGGAATAACAAAATCAGGGAGACATTAAATGTAGAAAAATTAACAGACATAGAAAAAAATAGACTAAAATGGTTTGGATATTTAAAATGAATGGAAAAGGAAAGACTACCACAAAGACTATTAAATCTCAAGATACAAGGAAAACAACCACAAGAAAGATGGATTAACCAAGTGAAGAAAAGTCTACAAGAGAGAGGTTACGACTGGGAAGAACTAAAAAGAAGGAAAGCATTGGAAGATAGAGATGGTTGGAGGCATATTTGGAATTGACCTTCCAAAAGGAGGACACGATAAGAGGATGATGATGATGAATTTTAAATTTAATAAATTAATAAAACTATAAATATATTAAATTATGTAAGTAGGAAATGAACACTATGAGGTTTATTTTAATTAAATTTGGGTTTTTTTTTACTCACCTCATATTTCTTCCTAAAATCCATAAAAATGGAAAGAAAATGAGACCAATTATTAACAATATCAACTCACCGAACATAATATATCAAAATGGTTAAACCATAAATTCAAAGGAATGAACAAATATGAAAATTTAGCTGTGGAAAATTCTTACCAATTAATAGAAGAATTAAAAAAATGTAGAAATTGAACCGTCAGAAAGATTGGTCTCATTTGACGTTACATCATTGTTCACAAACATCCTGACTGACAAAACTATGTAAATTTTGGATAAATGGCAGAAAGATAGATTATGTTAGCATTAATGAGTATGTGAACTTAACCAGATTATGCTTATATTAAAAAAAACTCAAATTTAATTTAAATATAAGTATATAATAGAATTATAATAAAATGTAATTACCTGGGGATCAAAATTAACTCAAAATGTACACAAGAAAATTACATAAAATATAGAATTCAAAAACAATGTTAAACAGAGTTTTGTGGGGTAAGAACATAAGAATAGATACAAAATTACAAATTTATAAATCCGTATTTGAAGTATGCTAACATATGTTGCAGAAACTTGGCAGTTGAATAAAAATTTGAGTTTAAAGCTTATGTCTACTGAAATGGATTGTTTTAGACGCTCAACTAGACATTCTAAATTTGAAAAAATCAGAAATACAATGATTATACAACAAATGCAAGTCCAAAATTCAACTATACAATACATTCAACTAGAATGGTATAGTCATATACGTAGGATGCCAGAGAAAAGATTACCCAGACAAGCTTTAGAATGGATATCACCTGGGAAAAGAAGGAGAGGTCGACCTAGTTTTAAATGGATGGATGATGTAAGAAGAGGTATGAGGGAGCTCGGTCTGGAAAAAGTGGACTGGGAAGATAGAGAACGCATGCGAGAAAGAAGAGAAGATCAAAAATTTACCAGCTTTGTGCACAGGAAGATTATTTTGATACCCTTTAAACCTGTTTATAAATTAAAAATAAAATAGAGACCGAATAAAATATATCGTTAAATAGTATGGTGTGTATTTTTAATTCAAAGGGAAAAGGTATTGTTGTGTCAAGTTGGTAGATCTGTAGGGGAATGTAACAATTTGCCTTACCTTCACATCCGTTAACATTAGGAAGAGCGTATGATGCGAGCTATATGGTACTCTTCATGGAAGGGTGCAAGGCAATACTGATTTAGAGTCACTATTGCCGCTGGCATAACATAACCTCTAAGGTTATAAAATATTCTGCAAAAAAAAAAAAAAAAAAAAGCAACCCCCAACGTACGCACAGTTTTAAACCAGTATTAAATCTTCAACCACTGACATTGGAACTATAGTTATGTATGCAAACAGGGAAGTAAGATGTACTTTACTAGTCGAGGCTGTGTTTGAGCCCTAGCTATAGTGAGGACTACCAACTAAGTTCAAGACTAGTAATGTAGTTACTTCCCGAATTGGGTACTATTAATTTGTTCAATCCTATCTATATATTAAGACGTGAAGGAAAAAACATTGTATCCCCTTTTAAGCAGCTTGCGCGCATGGAGGAGTGTGATAGTTGGCATTAATTCAAGTTTATATAGAGAAGGAGTGCCGAAAAAGTAAATTGTAGTTGTAATACTCATGACAAATAAATTAAATTAAACAAAATAAAATTAATTGTCTCTAAGGAATTTATGTGTATTACTCATTCATTCCTTTATATTCATACTAAAAGTGCATTGTTGCAAAAAGAAAATTGTGCAGCAGCAATGTGAATTGACTTACTCTCGCGTATTTGTTGTTAGTGGAAAAAAGTGAATCCATTTGATTATTTAATTTAAATATTAAACCCACGTCTAATCTTTGGTTTCCGTTCAGTTCCTTAAATTACTTTCTTTTATATTTACATTTCGCACCCAGTTCCATTATGCCTCGACATAGAACATTGACGGGTCGGAGTGAGAGACAAAGAAGAAGGGATATATATTCCCGTACACATAATAATAGACCAAATGTAAGTTTAAATAGTATACAAATGTCAAATGACGCGTTATTGTTTTTTAAATATGGCTTAGCCTAGCTATACCACATATTTCCTATCATTCTTATTTTTAAAATAAATCGAAAATTAATGCATAATGACATATTTGTGACAAACTTAAAAATTTAATGAATTGTGGTCGAATTTTGACCACTGGGCGACCACTAGTACATATAATTATGTTTAATTTTTATATTTTGTGTGAATTTGTATCTTGGTTTGAAGACTTCAATTGTTTGATAGCAAGGGAATGTTGATAAAACAACTGCAATTGTTTATTGTTGTCTGAATTTGTGCAGTCATTTTAAATGACAGTTTCTGACTGCATATTAATTACAGATATGATTATTTGTGATGTAGAATGAGCGGTAAATGCTGCGGTTCATTTTCTATTACCAGCAAAGTCAAAAAATAGATACGAAAAAATATATAGAATATTTAAGGACTGGTATAAATTAAAAAAAATAAAATCTAGTACATACAGTAAAGAAACATATTGAAATAAATAAGAAAAATTCTAATGAAAATCACCAAATTTTGTGGCTAACGTTAATAATTGTAACATCTGTTCAATCACTATAAGTTTGAATTATCAAAGTGAAAAATAAGTGTGATACAATAAAATTGTATTGTATTACTCAATAGATTTTTAAGTAGAAAACATTTTTACATTATTAAGTCAATTACTTTTCTTCCCTAGGGAAGTAAGTTGAGCTATTACATGCCATTATCAATGGATACCAAGGCCTCTCTAGTAAATTCAACTTACTGCCCTAAAAACGAAATGATAATTAGGCCATTATTAGTATATGAGTGAACAAACATATTTTATGTAATTAAATCATAACTTTACCCTAGAAAATAATTATAAGGGATTGATCCTATCGAGAGATCCAAGAAACATAGCATCCAGCTGAGAAAGTGAATGACAAGAAGAAAGCTGTATATTTTAAAAAATAAATATCTATCTTTGGGTTTTTACAGCTGCTGCCGTCTTCCTGTACCAAACTTCCAAAGCTTATGATCTTTTGCATCTTCAATGCTTAATCCTCTTGCTTGCTTTGCTATCCTCATGCTTTCCTTCCTTGTTAACTTTGGTCTCACTCTTTTCTTCTTTCTGGTCAGTTGCCATTGATATAGTCGTTTTGGGCATCGTTCATCTTCCATTCTTAAAACATATCCTAACTATTTTAATTCCTTCTCCTCAATTCTTTCAATTATGTTTTCTACTGCTTCCATTATGTTTCTAATTTCCATATTTGTGACATGTTCTAATTTAGACTTTCTGGCACTTCTGCGTAAATTATCCATTTCTAGAGCTACTAGTTTATTCTTGTTGTACTTATTGATTGTCTATACCTCACTTCCATATATTGCAACAGATTCAACCATTGTTTTACCAATATATTTTTTTGTGTCTTTCCAAATATGCTTATCCCATCATATAGAATTTAATGATGATATTATTTTGCTACTTAAATTGATTCTTTATGTTGAAATTGATGCTTTATGTTCTCTTTGCCTATACCTTCAATGTTTTATATATATTATTCCCAAATATTTATTATCTGTCCAACGGATCTGTGTCCCCTTAAGATATGCAAACTAAAGCCTACTTCCTTTTCTGCCTCAGAGAATCATTTCCCTCCCGGCATTCCTATCTCTCTCTTGTACTTGCATTCCAGTGTTGTCAACTCAACTCCAACCTTGCATTATTCAATATTCAAGAGCCATGACACTGGGGAAAGTTTGACAACATTCCTACTCGATAAGTTACTGTGGCTGCTGTTTGAAGTAGTGGGATGGGAGTGCAGTGAAATGGTGTGAATATAGACTTGTACTTTTCTAAGAACGATGTCAGTGCTGTAGGGGTGCAGATCCGTTGGTCCGAGTATAGTTTGTTTCACTTGCTTTATTAGAATTCCTTCTTCCGACATTAAATTTTCTCTTTCATTGCTATTTATTGCCAAATATTCTGTTTTTTTGTAAATTTACTGTGAGATCCCATGATTCATGTGTTTTTCAACCTTTTTATCAAATTTGTCTTGTGCTAAAACCGGTTGATCATCAGCAAATTATGTCAGCAAAAATCTGTTGCCTATTGGGATACCTTTGCAGCTTTGTTTCCATTTCATTAATATAAATTCTACATAAATATTAAATAAAATTGGTGATAGACTCCACCCTTGTTTCAGTCCCTTTGTGGTTTTTATAGGATTATATTTCCAATTTTAACATAAGCCGTGTTATCTTTATGAATTTGTTTAATAACTTCAATTAGTTTTCTATCAATATATAAAAAGAAATATATGTTATAAAAATCGAGATTATAACTTTAATGGTTGAAATCATGGTACTACTGCTCTTTTCTTCTCCTTGGGCCAACATCAGTACCAATTAGCATGCTGAAGATGAAACATGTTTCTGAAAGGCCTTCATGATTTAATAATTTAACAAAGTTTTTTTGAATAAAAATCAATTCTAATTGAGGAAGATGGATAAAAAAGTATTATATTATTGAAAGAAATACAGTAAAAACATAATAGATTATGAATATATTAATGAAAGATGCCTAAAGATTAAAATGAAGCTTATGGGAAGAACAATGGTGTTCTTAGCGGTCTACGCACCTACAGATGATGCTGCACAGAGTCAGAAAGAAAAGTACTATTCAATAATAGTGGAACAAATAGAGAAAATTAGTCACAAATAAGGAAATTAGAAACATAATGGAAGCAGAAGAAAGCATAATTGAAAGAGTTGAGGAGAAGGAATTAAAGTGGTTAGGACATGTCTTAAGAATGGAAGATGAGCGATGGCCGAAGCAACTATATGAATGGCATCTGAACAGAAAGAAGAAAAGATGGAGACCAAGGTTAACATGGAAGGAAAACATGAAGACAGTAATGCAAGCTAGAGGGCTAAGCATCGAAGATGCCCAAGACCGTAGGCTTTGGAGGTGTGGCACGGGAAGACGGCAGCAGCTGTAAAAATCCGAAGATAGATAGATATTATTGAATATATGTAGGAAATAATACTATTAGGTTTCTTTTAATTATTGATGAGTTGTATATTTTGACTCACCTCATATTTCTTCATTTTTATGCTGACTAGTTTTGACGCTTCTGTGTGACATTCTTGATGCATTATAACTGTTGCCTTGTGGATTTCCATCCTGCAAGTTGATTTCTGCTCCCTCTGCTGGCTGACCGATGAACTTCCAAATCAAATTTTTTTCTCTCTCTCACCACGAATTTCAAAATTCATAGTTTTCTTTTTATTCTTGCAGATAGAAATTTTCTCCCAAATTGTTAGTTCCTTAGATTTTTCTAACTGTTTTAGTAATTTGGCCTTAATTTCAATTCTGTATTTTTCTGACCATGCATGTGCAACTATTGCAGATTTTCTATTTCTCCATTTTTAATATTGTTAAGTGTTCTTTCAATCTTATAATATTATAATGATATTGTGAAACGAAAAATTAATGTCTAAACCAGGAATCAAACCGTGGACCTCTAATTCTCCAGACTAGTGTGCAGCCCACTACACCATTCTAGACTTGGCACAAACATTAACAATTCTTTCCACATATATAAATCTATAATTCTCGTTTTGTCTGCTGTCAGGTAGGTGTCGCTACCATCGTTTAGAAGCCAGCCGCTGGCGATGGTAGTGATACCTATCTGACAGCGGATGAAACAAGAATTATAGATTTGTATATGTGGAAAGAATTGTTAATGTTTGTGACAAGTCTAGAATGGTGTAATGGGCTGCACACTAGTCTGGAGAACTAGAGGTCCACGGTTTGATTCCTGGTTTAGACATTAATTTTTCCTTTCTCAATATCATTATAATATTATAATATGATCCATTATTGGAACTGTGTTAAATTAACAGTATTGGAAAATGTTAAATCTTTCAATCTTGTATTTAAGTTCCTTTTTTGTTTTCCCTATGTATACCTTTTCACAATCTTTATAATCAATTTGATAAATCCCTGATTTGTTGCTGTCTTCAATCTTTTCATTTTTGTTGGTTTTGATTAATTTATTCAAACTGTAATCATTTTTCGGTGCTAATTTAATGTTAAATTTGCTGAAATTTTTTTGAAACTTATATTAAAGGATATTATGTAAAATAATTTTATAAAAATGTCTTAGCCAAGAATACTTATCCCACACAAGTTTTACAATTTGTATTTGAACTATGTGAGTAGCTTTATTTAACCTTCCGTCGGGCGCAATATTTCTGACCTTCGAGTTCGAGCGCAATGTGCCTGATCAGCACATGCTTAAAAAAATTTAATTAACGCACTGTTTGCCAATCTGAACAACAGGAAGTCAAAGAAATGTTATTTTTAGGGATGTCCAAAGGATAAAATATTCAAAATTTGCTGCTAGAAAACTTTGTATTGGACATAGTATTGATTAAACACATTTTAAGAAAATTTGTGAGAAGCGTCCAAACAACATGATGTAAAAGTAAGAACAAGTTAGGTTCAGTTTAAATATACTTGAAAATAGTTCACATTATCAACATTTAGCCTATATTTTTAGCAAAATTATTCAAGAATATAACATTATTTAGTCTAAATAAGTTAAAATTAAAATATAAAATTATGGAATATTCACCTGAAAGGTCCGTCTCCTCAACTTAATTAATTATGTAACTGTAGCACTTTCAGGACTTGTCCCATCATCGGCAGAATTCAAAACTGGTGTTTCACTGAAGATCTGGTAGAGGGGTTACATGTATTGGGTTCGTTTTCGTTTATCAGATTGTCATGAAAGCAGCTCACAACAATTATAATCTGATAAACGAAAATGAACCCAAAACATGTAACCCCCTCTACCAGATCTTCAGTGAAACACCAGTTTTGAATCCTGCTGATGATGGGACAAGTCCCGAAAGTGCTACAGTTACATAATTAATTAAGTTGAGGACACGGACCTTTCAGGTGAATATTCCATAATTTTATATTTTAATTTTGAATAATACCTCAACGGAACACAACATGAATCTTATAAAAGTTGACTAAATAAGTTAAATAAATAATTTTCTTTCACAAATATTTTCAAAATACACATCTTCAATAATGTAACGACTTCAGGCACAATGAGCTTCTCTGAACAAAATATTTACAACCTGCCATAGTAACGGCCGAGAGCAAACTGAGTGGGGTGGTTGTTTAGAGCAGGTAAAAAGAAACAGATACTCAGATGCCCAGTCGTCAATGCCATCTAATGGCAGTGGAAGGGGACAAAATTGACAACCTGTGCCTCTCAGATCAGATGCGCCTGATGGAAGGTTAAAATACTGCATCTTATATTTTTGACATTTAGCATAAAAATAAAAATAACTTACTGGATATCGTTCATCAGCTCTTCCAGAGCCAGGTGTGTTTTCTCTCCTCGCAGATGTAAAAAGAAATGTTGTGGTGTAAAAATTTCTGCCACCTGAACTTCCAAGTATGTTCCAAAATCTGTGTTTAGGGGTAATTTCTGATGTGGTATTGTATCATACGGTCCAACGACATCACCTGGATACAATGATCCCATCTCCTTCTGTTAATTCCCAGAAAAAAATCATGTTATGATGTTTCAGTAAAATCATGAAAAATTAATAATTAATGAGGGGATCTAAACTATTCTATAGACTTGTACTCATTATTCTATTGTTTCTGCCCTAGGGCAGGTCCTTCACTGCAATCATAGCATTTTCATGCTATGCTTTGTAGTTTTACTAGGGAAACAGATATAAATAACAAACTAAATAAGTTTAATATGAATTTAATAACAAATTACATAGCTAAAGATGGTTTGATTATGGGTGATCATTTGAGCCCTCTTTTGGCAGAGATTTTTATGGATGACTTAGAACAAACCATACATAAGAATGTATTAGCTAGAAATGTTCTATTTTGGTATCGTTATGTAGATGATGTCATAGCAGGCTTCATAGGAACTAAAAGACAATTGAATTCCTTTTTAAATTTTATTAATAACATTCACAGAAGTATTAATTTCACAATGGAATTAGAAACAAATAATAGTATAAATTTCTTGGATTTATCAATAAAACACATTGATAATAAGTTTGAGTTTGGTATATTTCACAAACCATGTGGTGGAATGAATATGCACATGTGCAATAATTGTTTTTCTGCAATGCTACTCATGACTTGACTAACTGCTTCTGCCATTTTGTTACATACAGATCACTATTCATTTGAAAGCCAACTTTTAAAAAGAAATAAAACAGATCTGAAAGAGAGTATGGATAATTTTTTATCCACCATGCTGTGATATTCTCCAGATAGAAAACTCAAATTTCAAATTTTTGTTGGTTAGATCTCTTTTCGGTGCAACTATTAGAATATAATATTTGTGGGTGAGATTCAAATAATGCAAATAATAAAATAATAGTTCAGTTTACATGCCTTTATTATTATATTGTTCATGTGTTTATTCAGAATTAATATTTTATGTTATACTACACACCAACTATACGTAGACTTCAAAAAGGCACACGATTCAATTAAGAGGGAGAAGATATATAATATCCTGCTGGAGTTCGAAATTCCTAAAAAGTTTGTTAGACTTAAACGAATGTGTCTAAATGGCACAAAGAGTTGGGTCCGTGTAGGCAAAGAATTTTTGGATACTTTTGAAATCCACAATGGGTTGAAGCAAGGAGATGCACTATCTCCTCTACTATTTAATTATGTACTAGAGCATGCCATCAAATCTTTAGAGGATGAAGAAGGCCTACAACTCAATGGTATTAATAAGCTGTTAGTTTATGCTGATGATGTAGTACTACCTGTATTGGGCGATAGTGAAGAGATACTAAAAGCCAACACACACACACTATTGAGTAACACTAAGAAATTGGGACTGGAAGTAAATATCAATGAAACTAAATTTATGGTTACACATAGAAATATATTATATAATCGAAATGGACAGCTGGTGACAAATTATGGAAATTTTGAGGAAGTGGCTGATTTCAAATACCTAGGAACAATAATCACAAATAGGAATGAGATGCACATAGAAATTAAACATAGGCTCAATTCTGGAAATGTGTGCTATTATGCATTACAGGGACTCTTGTCGTCCCAACCTCTTCAAAAACATTAAACTGAAAATATATAAAACTGTTATTCTACCAGTTATTTGGATGCAAAACATGGACTCTTACTTTAAGGGAGGAAAGGAGTTTACAAGTATTTGAGAATAAAGTTCTTAGGAAAATTTTTGCACCAAAGAGAGATGAACAGACAGATGAATGGAGAAGACTGCATAACAGTGAATTACATGGTCTTTATAGGAAGCCAGATATAATGAGAACAGATAAGTCTCGTAGACTGCGATGTGCAGAACTTGTGGCACGAATGGGGAATGAAAGAGGTACACGGAAGCTTCTTATAGGAAAACAAGAAGGAAAACAGCCAGTTGGTAAACCAAGAATGAGGTAGGAGAATAACATTAACCATGATTTTAAGTAAGTAGATTATACAGAGGATGATTGGAAAACATTATCTCAGGGTAGGGATGTATGGAGAGCTTATATTTGCACAGCAATGAACCTATGGGTTCGATAGTACCAGTGAGTTATGTTATACTGCATAATCCATCTGAGTCTTAGATTTCATGTACAGTACCATTTTGGCTTAATATACATGCTTACAGGAATATAAGAAATAGAGTACTACTATCTATATTTGGTGCTTCTCCGTGTCTTGGTGAATGCGAGATTGGATCTACGTGTTCTATAGTTACATAAACATGGTTGGAGGAAGCGAATTATGTGCATCTATGACTGATGGTGAATTAAATAAACAATGTAAACGCTGTAAAGCAAAAGTTATCAGTCTTAAATATAGTGATTGTGAAAGTATTTTTCATAATAGTCATGAAAAAATATCAAATCATGTTAAAATTATAGATGCTAAGACCATGAAATATTGTGACAAAGACATAAATGTACATGGTGAAAATAACAATTTTCAAATTAGTAATAATAATGAAATCTCTAATACTGACCATGCCTTCTTCAAGATATTGAATGAATTGGCTGAAGCAAATGATAATAAAGTAGACATTGGTATTTTTAATTATGTTATAAAACAATATGGATACCATTATTAATGAACTAAGAGAGAAGATTATTTTATTGAAAAATCAAATTAAGATACACTTACTTACTTACTTACTCACTGGCACTATCGAACCCGTAGGTTCATGGCCGCGCAGACATACGCTCTCCATACATCCCTATCCTGAGCTAATACTTTCCAATCATTCCCTGTATAATCTACTTCCCTCAAATCATAGTTAATGTTATTCTCCCACCTCATTCTTGGTCTACCAACTGGGCGTTTTCCCTTTGGCTTCCCTACAAGAAGCTTCCATGCAAGTCTTTCATTCCCCATACGTGCAACATGTCCTGCCCATCGCAGTCTACGAGACTTAACTGTTCTTATTATATCTGGCTTCCTATAAAGACCATGTAGTTCATTGTTAAGTAGTCTTCTCCATTCACCTGTCTGTTCATCTCTCTTTGGTCCAAAAATTTTCCTAAGTATTTTATTCTCAAATACTTGTAATCTCCTTTCCTCCCTTAAAGTAAGAGTCCATGTTTCGCACCCATATAATATAACTGGTAGAATAATAGTTTTATATATTTTCAGTTTAACGTTTTTTGAAAGGAGTTGG
Source organism: Diploptera punctata (assembly GCA_030220185.1). Classification (NCBI taxonomy): domain Eukaryota; kingdom Metazoa; phylum Arthropoda; class Insecta; order Blattodea; family Blaberidae; genus Diploptera; species Diploptera punctata. Next base: position 86,831 of record JASPKZ010010688.1, on the reverse strand, counting down.
GATATCAAGAGTCTCTGCAATGCATAATAGCACGCATTTCCAGAATTGAGCCTATGTTTAATTTCTTTGTGCATCTCATTCCTATTTGTGATTATTGTTCCTAGGTATTTGAATTCAGCCACTTCCTCAAAATTTCCCTCATTTGTCATTAGCTGTCCATTTCCATTATATAATGAATTTCTACATGTGACCATATATTTAGTTTTATTGATATTTACTTCCAGTCCTAATTTCTTAGTGTTACTCAATAGTGTGTGCGTGTTGTCCTTTAGTATCTCCTCGCTATCGGCCAATAATACTACATCATCAGCATAAACTAACAGCTTATTAATACCATTCAGTTGTAAGCCTTCCTCATTCTCTAAAGATTTAATGGCATGCTCTAGTACAAAATTAAATAGTAGAGGAGATAGTGCATCTCCTTGCTTCAACCCATTCTGGATTTCAAAAGTGTCCGAAAACTGTTTGCCTACACGCACCCTACTCTTTGTGCCATTTAGACACATTCGTATAAGTCTAACTAACTTTTTAGGAATTCCGAACTCCAGCAGGATACTATATAACTTCTCCCTCTTAATTGAATCATATGCTTTTTTGAAGTCTACATATAGTTGATGTACAGTACCATTATATTCCCATTTCTTTTCTAAAATCTGTCTTATACTAAAAATCTGATCTGTTGTAGACCTGTTTCTTCTAAATGCACATTGATGATCTCCTAGAATGTCATCAATATAGGGAGTAAGTCTGCTTACTAATATATTTGTTAGAATTTTGTACGAAGTTGAAAGTAATGAGATGCCCCTGTAGTTGTTGCAATCAGTTTTATCTCCTTTCTTATAAATTGGTACGATAATTGATTCCTTCCATTCATCTGGAAGAGCTTCTTTTTCCCAAATCATACTAAGCAACCAGCATATCTTGTCCATCAATTTTTCTCCCCCTGATTTTATCAGTTCTGCTGGTATCTCATCTGAACCTGATGCTTTATACATCTTCAATTTTTCAATCGCCATTTCAACCTCTAATGCACTTGGTTCTGCGACTAGCATTTCTGCTGTCTGTAAATTATCCTCCTCAATGTCCTGTTCTGTATGTACATTTAATAGCTGATTAAAGTAACTTTTCCATCTATTTAATATACTCCTGGAATCTGCAATCATATCCCCATTTTCATTCCGAATTATGTTTGTTCTAGCCTGAAACCCTTTCTTCTCTATCCTAATTCCCTGATATAATTCTCTAATGTTCCTATTTTTTGCATTCATTTCAAGATCATTAATCTTCTCTCTCAAATATTCCCTCTTTTTACTCTTTAGTAACTTGGTGGTTTCCCGTCTAATACTACCCAATTGCTCTAAATTTACCTCATTTGGCTCGTGTAACCATTTCAATTTTGCTAGCTTTCTTTTCTTTACAATGTCGGCACATTCCTCATCAAACCATTTCTTGTTTTGCCTCTTTTTTAAACAACCAATGCTTTCTGATGCTGACAATTTAATAGTATCTCTTATAGCCTCCCATTCTTTATTTATATCAGTTTCTTCTTCGTTTGCCACATTGTCATCTGAAGATTCCAGTACTTCAAATCTATTAGCAATTTTGATTTGGTATTCTTGCCGCATTTCATCATTTTTCAAGTTTTTTAATTCAAATTTTACAGAATCATCTTTAGCAATTGTTCCTCTCATAAGCGATAGCCGTTGTCTGATTTTCACTCTGACCAGATGATGATCCGAATTGCAGTCTGTCCCTCTAACTGATCTAACATCGATGATGCTACTGTGCCAGCGTTTATCCACTAATACATGATCTATCTGGTTCCGAGTTTCTCCATCTGGGGACGTCCAGGTGTATTTATGAATATCCTTATGCTGAAATGTTGTGCTCTTAACAATGAGATTCTTTGATGTGGCAAATGTGACTAATCTAACCCCGTTGTCGTTACTATCTTCATGAAGACTGAATTTGCCTATTGTTGGTTTGAATATATCTTCCCGCCCCACTTTTGCATTAAAATCTCCTAAGACAATTTTCATATGATATCGTGAAAGGCTATCAAATAAGCATTCTAATTCTTCATAGAACTCATCCTTGATCTTGTCATCTTTATCTTCTGTGGGGGCATGTACATTTACAATTATAAAATCATGTCGTTTACCCTTTAGAATTATGTATGATATCCTATCACTAACAAACTTAATATCTCGGATAGCGGATAGGATCCTCCTTCTGACTAAAAAACCCGTTCCAAATGCAGGTCTTTCTGCACCCCCATAGTATAATGCAAAGCTTCCTGATTCCTGACTACCTTCTCCTGGCCACCTAACTTCCTGTAAAGCGACTATATCCAAGGGCGATTTATCTAATTCCCGCGTTAATATCTCTAGTGCCCCGCTATTGTATAAAGTCCTAACATTCCATGTTCCTAGGAACATGTCCCTGTGTTTGAGCCTTTGGCATGGGTTCCCTGAAGTAGTCCCCGCCCGGAGAACCGAATGGGGGACTATTTGACCTCCGGAAAATTTTACTCCAGTTGAACCCATGTCCGCATTTCTTGACGGTTGTATTTTTACGGTGAAAGATCATCACACTTTCGACCAAGGTACTTTTTTCGTCTGGCTTATCACCGTCGACCAGTCCGGCATGGGTAACCCTATTAGCAGCAATGCTACCGCCGGCATAGCTCTCAGGATCATTTAAGTATGCAAGCCACTCCACCACGACAAGGTAAAGATACCATGGAGGGCAAATTAAGATACAAGATGATAAAAAAGTAACGTGACATTGTTTTGGGTGATGTTTCAGCCAAAGGTAAGCAGATACAAAATAAAGAGAATATTGGTAACATTAGGAAAAACAATGAAAATAAAAAGACTTCAGATAATGGCACTATGAAAAATTCCATACCTCTCGAAGATGAACAAGTCAATCAAGGTATAAATAACAAGGAAGTTAATAATATGGTTGTAGATATTAATTTAAACAACCCAGATAAGAATGATCCATGGTTTTTAGTAGTTAAAAGAAGGGTAAAACAACTTCTTCTTCTTCACTTCCTGGTTTAGGCATTAATTGCCTGTTCCGTCTTCACTAATAGATCTAAGACCATCTCTTCCGAGGACATTCTGACATCTCTTCTTTCTCTCGGAAAATAATATAAGATTATGTTTGGTAATCTGCTTTCTTCCATTCTTTCTACATGTTCTTTCCACTCATTCTTGTTGTTAAATATATTTTCTTTTATGGAGTAGATCTGCAGTTCTTCATGGATATCCTCATTTCTTATCTCATCCATTGTAGTGCAGCCTTTTACTCATCTTAAAAATTTCATCTCAGCTGCTTGGATTTTACTTTCTTGTTTGGTGGTGATAATCCAAGATTTGCTTCCATACAAAAGGACAAGGACCGCCATTGTTTTATAAAATTTTAATTTTGTTTGTTTATGGGCTTTATTATTCAATGTTCTATTTATTGTGCCACAAATAGCTTGAAACTGATGAATTTTATGTTAAATATCTTTATCATATCCATAGCTGATATCACATCCCAAATATTTAAAGTAGGATACTTGTTCAATAATTTCATCTTTAATTATTATTTAGCACGCAGAGTGTTTCTTCCACAAAATGACAAGTTGTTGTTGGTAATAATGGTTCATGCACCACTGGTTTAAATAAATAAATTTGAAAGGAGTTCCAAAATATGGGTCATTTCATGTCTATAGACTTGAACCGAGTACTACTGTTGAAGATGTGATTGATTTTTTTAAAATGTGATTATCCTGAAGTTAGTTGTAAGTTAGAGTCCAGGAATGCTGAAGTGTATGCTTCCTTTAAGGTAAATGTTTATGAAACCAATGTTGAATCTAATTTAAATTCAGAGAAATGGCCAGTGTATTAGACTTTTTCATCGTACAGCCAAAAGCCAGATAATTAAATCCAAAGATCATTAATAAAAATAACGTTCTTTAAAGTTATTAAAAAGAATGGACTTAATATATTACACTGGAATGTACAAGTCTTCTAAATAAAATAAATTACATATCAGCAATAATAAATGCATATGATATATATGTTATATGTCTAGTTGAACATTGGCTCTCCGTAGATAAATTAACTTTACTCAAAATTCCAGGTTTTTCTTTAACAAGTTATTACTGTCGACCTAAAAATTACAAACATGGTGGATCTGCAATATATATAAAAAATGGACTTGAATTTACAGAAATTGATACATAACACCATGGTTTACTATTTGAATTTGAAATATGCTCAACATATATAGATGATTTTAAAATTTTGTGTATTACGATTTATCGAAAGCCAAACCATTGCAAAGCATCTGTTGATTTATTTCTAACCAAATTATGATTTCTTAAATTTAAATTTTAAGAAGAATATTAACGTAAACATTGTTTTGATGGGAGATTTTAATATTGATTTTAACATATGTACCAATGAAAAGAATGACTTTTTGTATACATTGGATGATTTTGGGGTTCGACCATTGATTTATGATGTAACTCGACCTGCTCATAACAATTCCAATGGTACATGTATTGATAATGTTATTACAAATGTATGTAGTAATAAATGTTCTGTTAATGTTATACCAACTAAGTTGTCCGACTACAATGCTATTGTTTTTAAAACCAATATAGAAGAAAATAATACAAGTTTTAATCATGAAAATGTTAATTATAATAAAGCTGATCGTTTATATAATGTTTTCAGTGTTTACTATTTTACATTTTTATTCAGACAAATAAATTGGCTAATACTATATAGTATAGTAAATATGAATGAAAAAGATAACTAATTTTTGACAACATAATTAGAAATTGCTGATAAAGCTTTTCCAGTTACTTATTCAAAAGCCCAACCTGTAAAGAGATCCAATGTCAATAGGTGGTATACTAGTGAGTTACACAGTTTAAAACAAAAATGTCTCTTTTATTATAAAATGTGTACTGAATATGGTATCACAGAATGTAAGGCTTTATATAAAAATCACACAAAACATTATAAGAAATTGTTTAAAACTACAAATTAATTATTATTCGCAAGTTATAAGTAATTCCAATAATAAATCCAACTCTATCTGGTCTATTATTTCTGAATGTATAAGTGTTAATTCTAAGGACAAATTATCTGCTATTGATTTAAATGTTGAAGAATTTAATACTTTTTTTCATCAATCAAGTCGATGAAGTGATGACAAACATAAAAGATAAAGCTGTTCCTTCAGACATAATGAAAAATAAATCAATGAAGCCTGTAGAATGTTCTTTTAATTTTAAACACATTTCAGTAGAGGATGTATATACTACTATACTAAAACTGAGAAATAGTGCCTCTTCAGACATATGCAATTTAATTTTCTTTTATGCCCCAGTTTTTTGTCCTTTAAGACATTTCTGGTGTTCTCTTCTGGCAATGGCATAATTATAACACACTTCTGAGGTTGGGGCGCCTGGAAGGTGGGGTTACTTTGCCCCGATAATATGATGGATGATGATGATAGTGGTGAACCAGGAGAGCTCCAAATCCTAAACTTAATCTAAGATGAATATGAATAATGATCATGATTGCGATGGCCATATGATTTTGGGGACCGTTTGGGCTTTAAAATTTTCCTGACATTTGTCTTATAGGTGAGGAAAAACCCCGATAAAAACCCCACCCAGAAAAACTGTCCCGACCAGGGATCGAACCCGGGCCCGCTGTGTGACAAGGCAGCATGCTACCTCGAGACCACAGTGGACACAATTTAAATTCTAAAATTTTAAAATATGATGCCACTTTTATATGTGAACTTCTAACACATAGTCCTATGGTGAAATTAAACCTCATAGTGATTAATTCCTATAAAAGTTAAACATAGGCCTATATTTAACTCTTATATTGATAATGGAATATTTTCTGATTTGTTTAAATTTGTAAAAGTCATACCAATTCACAAAAGTAAGTATCATCCCTATTGTGTCTAAGGTTTTTGAAATTGTATTAAATAACCAAATAATTGAATACTTTGAAAAAATCTATTATTCTCCCCTTCTCAATTTGGCTATAGAGCAGACAGAATTACTGTGGATGCTATAACAAATTTTGTTAAGAAAACTTTAGACGCTTTTGAAAATAATAATTTAGTATGTGGACACTTCTATGATTTCAGTAGGGCCTTCAACACAATATCTCATGATATTCTTAGGCATAATTTAATATATTATGGGTTTGAAAATTTAAGTACTAAATTAATATGTTCATATTTAAGTAATAGACAACAGTCTGTTTGCTTGAATAATAAAACATCCAAATATAGATGGTTAATTATGGTATCCCACAAGGTTCTGTGTTGGGACCAGTTTTATTTCTAATTTATGTTAATGATCTTCCTGAAAGTATAAAAGATGAATGTCTCGAGACATATTTATTTGCTGATGACTTAGCTATTAATATACACTGTAAAAATAATGACATTCTTCAAAATAGACTTGAAACAGTTTCTTTAAAATTACAAGATTGGTGTAATTTTAACAAATTTAGTCTTAATACAAGTAAAACAGTTGATATTAAATTTAACTTAAGTAGAATTTTTAATTCAAATGTTAAGTTTCTAGGCATTTATCTTGACTCCGATTTAGGATGGAAATCCCATATTGATCATATTGCTGGCAAACTAAGTAAAAGTTTATTTATGTTGAGAGCCCTAACTCAAAATTTATATATTAAATCTTTATTAATAGTTTATTACAGTCATATTTACAGCCATCTGAACTATGGTATATTATTGTGGGGCAACCAAAATTATCCGAAAAAACTTTTTATTCTATAGAAAAGAGCTATTAGAATAATTAGTGGAAAAAATAATAGAACTCACTGTAAACCACTTTCTATGAGATTAGGAATTCTTACTCTGGCATCAATGTACGTTCTTAGTTGCTTTATTTATATAAAAAAGAATTTACACAAATATACGTGCTGTATATCTCTTCATAACTATCACACAAGGGATAATAACAATATATATATTTAAGTAAATGTAAATGTAGCAAAACTCAAAACAGTTATGAGGTGGTATCAGTGAATACATTTAACTCTCTTCCAGATGATATAAAGAATCTTCCTGTTTCAATATTTAAAAGAATAATTAAATCAGTATTGACTTTGAATCCTCTCTACAGTATTCACAAATATTTTAGCATTGACTGGTTGAGACACCACAGAAATCAACATTACCTACTAATTGACATTGTCATACATTGTACCATGTTTTTGACAATAAGAAACCTATCTATCTATCTATATACAAGTAGGCTAAGACAAAACAGTTAATTACCATTTTCTCCTCTGTTTGTCAACCAATTTTCTTTTTCTTTATTTTTTTACTAGCTATTGACGAGCTTTAGTGTTATCAATAAAAAAAGATTGGAAACAGTTTTGCCATTTTTAACTGCAAGGCTTTGTTTATGGAAAAAAGTTAAATTTCTTCCACAGAAGCATGTGATGTACAAAGGCCATGTCCAAAAAAATATCTGCCGATTTTAACTGCAAGGCACTAAAATCCAGTGCCAAAGCTCTCATTTAAACTGTAGGGAAGTAATACATGTACATGTGTTAATCACAGAGGTAAGACAATCATCCTACCAGTGTAGGGGTGACATGTGGTCAGCATGTCAGGCCCCCAGCTGTTATAGCTGGTTTACCCAATGTAGAGCCACTACTTACTGTAGCTACATAAATTCCTCATGATGCTGGGTGCTAATGTAGAATACTATCGCCCCCATCATCAGTTACACTCCAACATAAATACATATCCTTAATTTTTATGATTATGTTCTACGGTAATATAATTTAAAACTGACAATGTCTCATATAATATAAAGTGATGTGTTATTTATGGTTGGTTTTCGACCACTTGGCAAGCTGGTTCTTTAAAAGGACACCACTTCTTGGCTAAGCTCTATTGAAAAAAAAAACAATGTATTTAACCTGCTATCTTTTTATATTATTTATCACACCACTTCATTAGACTTTCTGACACACATATTCTAGACACTTGATCCCATCAGCACATTGTCCTTTATATCCCTCCTCATCACACTGTGTATTATTCATAATCTTTTACAGTCTCACTTGTCAGAACATGGAATTCCCTTCTGCCCTATGTCAGAGACTGTCAAACTATAACATCATTCATAAACAAACTAAATAATTATTTAATAATAAACTAGTATTCTTTTAACAATAAATAAATTTAATTATTTATGAAAATAATATTATGATTAAAATATATTTTCGGCTCAACTGCACTTCTACTAGCACTTGATTTTTGTTATATTGTTGTAAACTATAGCTCTTCTTCAACTGTATTTACTAACATTATCTAATATTTTAAACTTTTTCAAACAATTTTTATAACATTATTAGACAATTTTGAAGTGTTTATTTAAAAATATGCAAATCACACTATTATGACACTGTTAAACAATACTGTGATGCTAACTGCTATTTTCTTCACAGAGTATATTACTTAGTCTATGATTTTTTCTATCGCTGTTTTGGGTCATCACTGGTTGGATCAGCGTTAGGGAGTGATAAGTAAGTGTACACCCATTTTTAATAAACGTTAGGTAATTTCAATATTATTAATATATTTTTTTAACATAGATTTGGGGATTTATTGCAAATATTGGTCATTTAAATTTCATAGCGAGGGATAGTAATCGTAGGATGATAATCGATATGTGGGTTCATTGTGGGTTATTGCTGGCTCTATAAACTCTGGCGCATGCACACTGTTGTTCTATAGGACTTTGAAAATATTTCATGCTAGTTTAAGTGCAGTTTTTTCATATTTTCATTTGTTTGTTCTAAATATTGTATAATCGTAAAATTAGATACATTTATCTCATTATTTTGTTTTTTATGTATATTAGACAGGTATAGTCTACCAAACAATTTAATTGATTGTGCTTGTACACATTTAGGCATATTTTTAGTTTTAGTCTTAATCTTAACTTTCATTAACATTGTTGTATTATAGATCGTAATTTAATAGATATTATCTTATTGATCAAATCTTCATTTAGGATTTAATGTTAGAATTAAATTATTTATTTATTTTATTTATAAACAGATTTACGATGTAATAAAACATCATACTGTACCCAAAGCTTTTTAAATTTTTATCTTCTTTTTTCATTTGTACTTTATAGAATATACTTCAATTACAATTTGAAATTTTTTAATGTATTTACAAAATGTATTTCATCAATTTCGAAAATTAATTGTCTGTATCATTTTGTCCTTGTGGCAATCCTCTAATGGGAAAAGTTTTATATATAAAAAAAACAAATGGATATTGTGATTGTTATATTCTAATGTCATAAATGTTTTTCCTGGTGATTGGAAGAGAAGGCCACATGGTCTTAACTCCACCAGGATAAATAAAGAAATAAATAGAAATAATATCATCTTATAAGAAAAAAATAGGAAACCAGTATCCAGGTCAAATGTAAAATCAGTAGACATATTTGTAAATACATAAGTACCAAGTTTTCAAATGGATATGGAGGTATATTATCTTCTGCAAATTTTATGGAATCCAATTATAAAGCCGCCACATTTACTTAAGCTAAGTAAGGATAATAATATTTATCATTCTTAAACTTAAAAAATTAACAAAAATATTACTTACGCTTGATGCTTTACTCCACATTGTATATAAATTAATGTTTAAGAATATCTTGCTTTGCACACAATAAATAATTCAGTATTAAATTCAACAATGTAAATAAACAAATTTCTTCAGTTCCTTAAAACAAATTTAGGCCATAGAGTAAATACTTTCTCTATGTTGGTTTTTCAACATTGGTTTTTGAGAAAAGTTAAATTTTAATTCTACAGTAATATTAATCTTGTGTTTAAATTAAAAAAATAAGCTGTATACAATTATGTAACTTAACTACTGATACTATGATGATAATTAATAATAATAACAATAATAGTAATCATTATAATGATATAAGTTATTATTATCATTTTACTACATGGATAAAGGGAATTCAAGACAACATGAAGAAGAGAAATATGACAGAAGCAGACACACAAAACTGGGAAGTGTGCAAGAAAGAAAATTGTATATTTGGTTGAGGATACTTGTGTAAATAACAGAAACAATCCTGAAATAAAAAAATACTATTATTATTATTATTATTATTATTATTATTATTATTATTATTATTATTATTATTATTATTATTATTATTATTATTATTATTATTATTATCTCAGGATAAGGACATATGGAGAACTTATGTGCTTGCTGGTATAAACTTTTGGATTCGATAGTGCCAGTGAGTAATTATTATTATAATTATATTATTTTTGGTCTGGACATCTTACTGGGAAAGCTGAAGATAAAACAGAATTGTTTTGAAACATGTTCAAGAACAAATCAACATTAATATTGAGGTAAGATGTCCAGACCAAAAATAATATAATTAAAATAACCTCAAAATATAACTTCCTAAAATTAAATATTATTATAATTGTTGCGAGGATTAAACCTTTTTTTGTTCATTCTGGCTCCAAGTATTATAGCTGCTGTGTCTATCTCATTCGTGGGGTCCCCGATCTCTTTTTCCTCCTCTTGGTTAATAGTTCAGACTTTTCCTAGGCAATCTGTTGGTATCCATTCTGCAGACATGTTCATACCATTTTCTCATATATTCTTCTATTTTATCTTTCACACTGAATATATGTAGTTCTTTACAGATATTTCCACTCTGTTTTTTATCCATTAAAGTATATCCTCCCACAAATCATGAATATTTCATTTCTGCTGCTTCTATTCTTTTAATTGTCTGTTTAGTCAGAGTCCATATTTCTGAACCATACAATGTTGCCGGTACAGCCAATACTTTCTAAATTTTAAATGTGTTTCTTTTCTTACTTTCTTTCCCAGTGTTCTTTTAAGGTTGTCACATAAATATTGAATTATTTGTAATTTATTATTTATGTCTTTTTCTCTATTACAACCTAAAGACATAGCTAGATAATTGAAATCTTTTACTTGAATTAACATTTTGTCATTTAGTACTACTTTTGTTCTTTCCATTTCTTTGCTATTTTTTTAGTTTTTGTTGAAGAAATTTCTACATTATAAATTATAATCTTGTGCAGTATTATTTAATTTAAAAATTGCTCTTTGTAAGTCATTCTCTGAAGAAGCCATTATAGCCTGATCATCAGCAAATATGAGTGTGTCAACACGGATTTTATTATTATTAATTGTATTTACAGGAAATGAACTGGTTAAAGTCCCCATGTGGGAAGGAATTTTCTCGTGGAAATTCAGCAACTATACGTAGAACCAATATCCACCTAGCATCTGAAGAATTTGGGTAAGTAAAATAAGTTTTTTTTTATTCAATGTCTCAGGTTGTCATTTCGACATTTCTGGTGTTCTCTCCTGGCATTGGTGTAATTGTATCCCACTTCCGAGGTTGGGGTGCCTGGAAGGCATGGTTATGGCTGCCCCGTTAAAATGATAGGTGATGATAATGATAGTGGTGTGCCAGAATAATTCTTCATCCTAAACTTAGGCCATTATTCAAGAACCAAGCTCTCTAAGCCATGCCATCTCCGTCTTCCATAAGCTGAGGCTCTCATGTTTCAATGTGTTCCTGGGAACCATTTTTAATAAATATCTTGTTAGCACATGATGTTGAATAGTGTGAGTCAGTTAGAGTAGGTTCTGCATGACCCACATAATTAACCACGGAGACACGGGCTGAGAGTCGCTCTTTGCAGAAAGCTTGGTTCTTGAATACCAGCCTTAATCTAAGATGAATATGAATGATGATGATTATGATGGCCATGTGATGTTTGGGGATCGTTTGGGCCTTAAAGTTTCCTGATATTTATCTTACATGAGAAGGCAACACGCTACCTGGAGACAGGAGTCCCAAGCATTAAGGGGACCAATCAATTCCTGAAGCCTCCAATTCCACAGCAATGGATTAGTAAAATAAGTAGTGACTCCAGATTAAGAAAACCAGCTGTAAGTAATGGCTGGGGAATTCAACATGTTTATCAGATGTTACCCCTATACTGGCTGAATGTGGATGTCAGGCTGGCAGCTGGTTACTCTTAAGTCTTTTATGCCATTAAGTTCTTTTTATTAATATTATTATTATTATTTCCAATTTATAAAGGATATAATAACTATGTATGTATTTTCAATATTCGTAAATATATTTTTTGCACCTTAGTGCATTTTGTCGTACTTACGGCAATGACGACCATGATTGAAAGTTCATCTTCCTAAATTTCGGGGTTGCCAACCTAAATAACTATACTGTAATATTACATATTACTAACATGCATGTGGGAAGTCTACAAACTCAGGAATTCTTTCCTAGAGTACGGGCGAGAATGTGCATGCCATGGATAGTGCCGAACTACAACGTGACACAACTGCTGTCAGGGCATGGGCATTTCAAGAGTAAACTGTTTGAGAGAGGACTTGCCGAAACAGCAGTGTGCGATTGCAACAACCCTGAAGAGGACACCGTCCCTCATGTGCTATATAATTGCACTAAGTACGGTGTCTTCAGAAGGGAACTTGAGTTTTCTAGCCATGGAAGGAGGAGTCCACTGGCCGCCACCCCTGGAGTACTGGACAAGGAAGCAACCGTACAAAGCAATCACACGCTACATCGGTAGAGTTCTATGATTAAGAACTGAAGAAGATGGCAGAAGAAGAATGATCCGTCATTAACATTCCCATCTTCACAATCACACACACACACACATATACACATAAACACGAACAAGCAGCAAACACAAATTACAAACACATACACTAACACAAACAAACACAACACAATTACTCTCATATCACGTATCATCAAAACAATTATCATTACTTTAAGTATTATGTATATTTATTTTATGTATCACTACACAAACTCACAAACACAACCAAACAAACACACAACACATTTTACTTATGTAACATCTACACTTCACATACCCGAAATCTGTATGTATTATGCTTATTTATTTAATAAAGATTAAATAGTAGTTAGGGACATAGAGCAGACCCGGGGATAAGGGCATTATGCCCGAGGTAACCTGCGGGGGGAGGGCTCTAAATAAAAAATTAAAAAATAATGTGGGAAGTATATACTACTCTATCTATACTACATACAAAATATATACAAAATATATACAAAAGGTAGTGTTAATATACATTATACAAAACAAATCACTGCATTTTAAATGAACTGAACTTTATTTGAAACAATATTAAACAATAAATAAGTACTTGCCGCCATTTTATAACTGATTGGTGTCACAGCCTGCTGTAGTTTCAACTAATAAACATTGCCCGCACTGTTAATGTTAGTCAGTTGTTTATGATGAATGCAAATATTTCCAATAAAGATGTTATTATTTTACTATTATTTATTATTTTGAAAACACCATCGCGCAAAAAATATTGTAACAATGCACGTTTGTGAAGTGTTTTACAGAATCTCGAAAATTAAAAACCGAGAGAGAGTGAGATTTTTAAACATTTCCTCGATTCTGTATAAACCACTTCCCAACCTCACATCGTAATATACTAATTCATATATTAATTTTGGTAATTTTACATTATGAGGTTTTTAATTAATAAAAATAAATTTGAATCATGTATATTCTTACTTCATATATCTGTGTTGTTTAACACAGAACTGCAGTATTGAGAGCCATCGCTCTCATCAAATTGTCATGACTGTCAATTCTTCATTATGACGGTCATCTTCTAATCTGCCATCTAATGTTGATTTGATGAACTTTGTAATCAAATCAGCACTAGATGGTAGTTTAGAAGATGACATATTAGAGCATTTGAGGCCTAGGTGATCTTTTCCTACTTTCATTCCTCTCTATTGATCTATCTAATTCTTACAACCTCACCTTGATGGGTTAACCTTGTTGTTGACATATTAGGATAGATAGATTATTGGTTGATTAATGTTTTTGACATCAACCAATTTCTAATAGCCAATTTTGTCGGTCTATCCAATCTCCTGGTTGTAGATGTTACTCCTTCATGTATAAATATATTCACTGACTCCAGGAGGTTTTAGGTCTTCCTCTGCCTTGTCTTCCCTCAGGTTTCCATTCCAAAACAGATTTTGGTAGCCAATCCTCTTCCATTTGCTGGACATGTCCGTACCATCCTAATTAATGAGTTTTAATATAATCTAAAACCAAGACCTATGTAATAAAGCCAAAGACAAAAAATGGAATATTTTAGTAAAGAATCCAGATATTATTCCAGAAATTCCACGTAAAACTACAGTAGCAAAATTTAGACTGCTTACAGAACATGACTATTTGGCCAAACATTTATATAAAATAGGAATCTACACGAATCCAAATTGTCCTCTATGCAACAAAGACGAAGAAATGAACGAAGAACATCTACAAACCTGTGAAATATTACCTGTTGGATCCGACATAGAGAAATATTGGAGAGCAAGAACACTAATGGCTTCATTGCCAAGGCCCAGCATTTGAAAACAACAACAACAACATATAATCGAAAATAGTGTCTTCAATATTCATTTTCTCCCTTATAACTGAGTTTCTAATTTTTTCTCTTCTTGAAATTCTTGTTGCCCCTCATATAAAATCCATTTCCGTTGCAAAAGATATTTGTTTTTGTTGATAATGGCCAAAGTTCTGCTTCATAAGTAATGATGTTTTTAACAATTGTATGATATAATTAATTTTACTTTTATTACTTATATTTTTATCTCACAGTATTTCATTGAGGCAAGCAATTACAAATTTTCCTTTATTATTTCTATTTCCTCTCCATAACTTCCATTTTTATTTATTTTAATTCCTAAATATGTGATCTCATTACAAGATTTTATTGTTTCTCCAGTCTCCAAAATTAAATTTTGTTCTGGTTCACCAATTGATAAAGATTTTGTTTTCTTCATGTTCAAAATTAATTCCCATTTATCATATTCTATTAATTTTGTAGTCATATATTCTGAAACTTCATAATCTTGTGCAATTAATAATTGATCATCTGCAAAATGTAAGTTGTATAAAGTTTTATTGTTTGAAATAGGAATTACCATGCTTGAACATTTTTTCCTCCAGTTCTTTAATATTTCATGTACATATATTTTAAACAGAGTCGGCGATAGACAACAACCTTGATGCAGACCTTTATTTATCTAAACAACAATTAAAAAAAGTTCACATAAGCTGCATGTACATCAATGCAGCCCCATAGCAACTTTAAGCACAAGAGAAATAAGCATAAGTATGCAATGAATACGTGCCTTCAACTACAGCTGGATATACATAATGAATAATGAATGAATTTTTTTTTTCGTGTTTATATAATTATTTAGATAAGACATATATTGTAGGCATATACTGTATCATAAAAAAAGGTACTAAATTTCATGTTAATTTTCTACATCACTTAAATTTGAAATTTCAGCAATCAGCATAGGAATTAAAGTCATGAATAGAGTCAGGAAGTTCATATATTATAAATATGACTTACTTAAAATGCTTAGAGACATACCTTAAAAAAACTTAAAGTATGTCAATAAATATCGGTATGTGATTACAGAATTTTACATTAACTGACATCACTAGTAAATAAGTAACAAATATAATTTTAAAATACAATAGGAAGTAACATTAAGAGGTTTTATAATTAAAAGAAATAAACATTATCTCAGTCAAAACATAAATTTATTGTGTTGACGTTTCAATCTTATGTGAGATCATTTTCAAGACATGGTTGTTATTAAATTTATTGTACATAGTTACCATCACCAAGACAATTTTTTTATAAATATATGTATACAAATTTAAATTAATACATTTAAAATTTCAATTTATAATTGAATATATTTTAGCAAGGAATCATATGTTCCACACCATTCATTTAAATCATTTTGTTTTTTAATGCTTTATTTTTGTTCTTTTTTTATATAGGCAATTTCTGCTATTAATCTTTTTTGGTATGTTAGCAAATAAAAGCATTAAATAAACAAAAAGATTTAAATGAATGGTGTGGAACATATGATTCCTTGCTAAAATATTTTTAATTATACATTGGAATTTTAAGTGTATTCATTTAATTTTGTATACATATATTTATATAAAAAAATAATTGTCTTGGTGATGGTAACTATGTACAATAAATTTATAAACAACCATGTCTTGGAAAATGATCTCACATATGGAGATTGAAACGTTGACACAATAAAATTATGTTTTGACTGAGATAACGTTTATTTCTTTTAATTGTAATATTAATTACTCTCAGTGAAAAATAATTTTAAAAAAGTCATTAAGAGTTTGTTTAATAATTATAACATTTTGTCTGTTCATTCTTACCTCTTAGAGTTTTTTTTTTTAAGAATGAACAGACAAAATGTTTTAATTATTAAACAAATGTAATAATAATTTATGTCATCAGATGAGATTCAATTTATATTTATTGTTGAATAGTTATATTTAAAATAATAATAATAATTAGGAAGAAACATGCACAAATGTGCATTAGATTTGGTCTCTGCTGTATGTTAGCAATGATTTTGTTCTCATTAAACAGACATTGAAATGGTATCTTGCACATGGTCTATAACAGAGCTTACACACACAGTCTTATTGACAGATCATGATAGTTCGAAATTTTGCAAAGTTTGTGGTGATATCGATGCACTGCCAGTCTTGTTACTGCATTGCGTATCTTGTTGTTTGGTTCACTCCAGTCTCGATTGATCATTGCATCTGTTGCGTAAAAATCGTCCGTATTTCTTTTCTCTTCTTTTGTCTTATCTCTTTCAATGTAGTTTCCTGTTTAGTAGCTAGAAGCAGGAACTTTTTGCATAGATCTTCCATGAGGAAAGTTCCCCGTGCTAACTCATATGCAAGTCTAGATGGAGCAAATTAGGAGATCCCCATTGCTGCTTTTAGGAATCTTGCTTTCACTTTTTCTAAGGTGTTTTAGGGTCGAATTTATAAACGCATTAGACCGTAAAAGGCGTTCTCTGCTGAGAAAGTTTTATCCTAATACATTTTGCTTACTCAGAAATCTATTCATGCAATAATAATTGTAAGCTATCTGACGAGGTAACTTAAGATCATAGCTCAAGATAGAAACTTATCGTGAAAATCCCGAAGGGAACCGATGGTAACCGATGTAGTTTGAAACCTTTGCAGCTTTATCCAAGATGTCGGACCTTGAAGACTTCGATCATGTTTTCGGTATACGCGGAGAAGAGGAATTTGATAGAGACTACCAAATAATTCAACTGGAAGAACAGGAGAATCGGCGTAATATTGCGCGACGCAGACGTCGTTGTATACGGTATTATTTGCGGGATGCAAGCGTAAATGCGTTCCTCTATAGCAGACGAAAATAACGGAAGTGGTTTTATCGCTGAGAATTCTGGGTAATTCGTTGCTAATATTACGAAAACGTCAACTTTCATGCATGACCGGTAAGTCGGCCGTTAATTCGATCTCAGCAATTGCTTACGGTGAGTCAGCTCACCAGTGATTGGAAGTAATTTGAGTAGAGGCTAATATATTTGCATGCGGCCCTGTGTGTCCATAGCTGAGGTCAGTCCATGTGATTCTATTCTATATATTAAGATGGGAAGAATTTTGGCCACAAAAAGTTTCATGGCTGTTGCAAGTGACAGTTGTGTGATTTTTCATCATCATCATCAACAACAAGGATTAAGCCCAATGGCCTGTTCCGATCTCATTATAGGTCGAATTGGTCCTTCCATCTCTTCAATGGTCTTTCCAATAATCTTCTCCCTTTTGATTTATAATTATACATTCTTCTTGGTATGCGCTGTTCATTCATTCGTAATACATGCTGAAGGTAAGCATTTTGATAGTTATCTTGAAATCCAATCCAGCCTTTGCTTTGAGATGGATCAGTAGTAATAAATGTCCCATCACCACGTTACAAGCGCTGTGCAGGGTAAGGATAATGACAGGGCTGCTGTCTCAGAGCATTTACCCATGCTCCTCTAAGTATTAGAGAGGGTTGCCTGCTTCCGCCCCTTGAGCCGTTGTGATGATCGCCTGGTATCACGTCGCCTCGTAGACCGTTGCAGACTTCTTGGTCGATGTCAACCTTCTGGTTGACGTCTCCCACATTGCGGACTATTCTTAGTTTCCTCTCTCCTCTAACCAATCGGCAAGTTAGCAAAGCTGAACTTCCCTGATTTAGTCGTCTGGTTCATTGAGTACTCGGCGCCCCCACCATGTCGAGGTGATAGTGTGATTTTTCTGTGTTGTATATGCAGCTGCCACCGCTTTCTCTTTCTATATCTTTATATATTTTTATATTTAAAATAGCTCTACAGTTATGACAAAATCAACATTAATTAAATATGCAGTTAAAAAATATTGATGATAAAAATATGCCTTTATTTTAGAAATCCAAACTATGTATTTTTATAAGTACAACCAGCTTTTGTGAAAATATACCCCAATAATATATATCACCATCATCCTCTTATCGTGTCCTTTCGAAAGGTTGATTCCAAATATGCCTCCAACCATCTCTATCTTCCCTGCTTTCCTTCTTTTTTAGTTCTTCCCAATCATATCCTCTTTCTTGTACTTTTCTTCACTTAGTTAATCCATCTTTCTCATGGCCTACCTTGTGGTAATTTTCCTTGTATCTTGAGATTTAACAGTCTTTGTGGTAGTCTTTCCTTTTCCATTATTTTTGAATGTCCAAACCATTTTAGTCTATTTTTTGCTATGCCTGTTGTTAATTTTTCTACATTAAATGTTTCCCTGATTTTTCTGTTTCATATTCTATCTCTCCTTGTTTTATGTATCATTCCATGTAAGAATTTAATTTCTGTAGCTTGGATTCTGCTCAATTCCTTCTTTGTATATGTCCAAGTCTCAGATGCATATGTTAGAACTGCTTGAAATAAGTTCCCAAAGTCTGGTCCCGTGTCCACATCATGGGAGGTGGTTAGCTCAAGTACGGAAGAGCTTGTTAGGGTGATGTGCATCAGGTTGATGTGTGGGCTCAACAAGAAACCTGAAATGAGTGAGCTAAAGGTGCTCCAGTGAAGCCACGTGAGGCCTAGCAAGTCGGTGGTGGATGATGAAATGATTTCAAAAGACAAATATGCCATATGATACCACAAAACATTGAAAATGAATAAAAAAAGGACTAATATGCAGTATGAAATATAATTTAACAAGCTGATGATTTATGAAGATAATATTTGTCAGCCAATGGAGAAAGATAATTCACAACGGGTTAAAGCAAGGAGATGCACTATCTCCTCTATTATTCAGTTTTGTACTAGAGCATGCCATCAAATCTTTGGAGAATGAAGAAGGCCTACAACTCAATGGTATTAATAAACTGTTAGTTTATACTGATGATGTAGTATTATTGAGCGACAACGAGGAGGTACTGAGGCCCAATACACACACTCTATTGAATAACACTAAGAAATTGGGACTAAATATATGTTTATGCATAGAAATGTGTTGTGTAATGGAAATGGACAACTAATGACAAATGAAGGAAATTTTGAAGAAGTGGCTGAATTCAAATATCTAGGAACAATAATCACAAATAGGAATGAGATGCACAAAGAAATTAAACATAGGCTCAATTCTGGAAATGCATGCTGTTATGCATTACAGGGACTCTTGATGTCCCAACTCCTTTCAAAAAATTTATAAAACAGCTATTCTACCAGTTATATTATATGGATACAAAACATGGACTCTTACTTTAAGGGAGAAATAAGATTACGAATATTTGAGAATAAAGTTCTTAGGAAAATTTTTGGACAAAAAAGAGGTGAACAGACAGGTGAATGGAGAAAGCTACATGATGTGTATAGGAAGCCAGATATAATAAGAACAGTTAAGTCTCGTAGAATGTGATGGGCAAGACATGTGGCATATAGGGGGGATGAAAGAGGTGTAAGGAAGCTTCTGGTAGGAAAACCAGAAGGAAAACACCCAGTTGGTAGACCAAGAATGAGGTGGGAGAATAACATTACCCATGATTTGAGGGAAGTAGATTACGCAGAGGATGATTGGAAAACATTAGCTCAGGATAGTGATGTTGGAGACCTTATGTCCGTGTGGCCATGAACCTGCAGGTTCGATAGTGCCAGTGAGTTAGTTAGTTAGTTAGTTAATTCAGTGGAGAAAGATATGCAAATGCATGAACTTCCTGGTCCTACTCATCAAAATAATATTATAGTAGGAAGAATAATTTTTATTTTCAAAATTAGACAGAACATACGTTTCTTTTGAACACAAAACATGTATGATCGAGAAGTGATTGTTTACTTGTTCTTGGTTTGTCCCTCATTAAGATACTGATCCACATTCCTGAAGAGCGTGATACCAAAGAGATCATAGAGGATACCACCATGCAATCGGTTATATTCTGAGACTTTAGCCTTGTTGCGGATTTTAATTTCCGATTCGTGCACATCTGGTTCTGAACCGTCTTCCTTTTTATGTCTGTATATTACAGAAAAGGGAAGTCCAAATATGTTGAGCCATCCACCATAATTATCACTCTCTGCCTCATGTCCAAAATGACGACATCGTCCTGTCAAAAAAAAAAAAACATTTGCTCAGACCATAAAAACATTTTTATTCACTCCTATACTAATAATGGCCTAATTATCATTCTGTTTTTAGGAAAGTAAGTTGAATTTACCAGAGAGGTTTTGGTATCCATTGACAATGGCATGTAATTGCTCAATTTACTTCCATAGGGAAGAAAATTAATTGACTTAATTAATGATATTAAAATGTTTTTAATTGGTCCACTGCTGTGGTCTCGAGGTAGCGCGCTGCCTTGTCACGCAGTGGGCCCGGTTTTGATCTCTGGTCAGTTTCCAGGATGAGGTTTCTATCAGGGTTTTTCCTCACCTGTAAGACAAATGTCAGGAAACTTTAAGGCCCAAACGATCCCCGAATATCATATGGCCTTCGCAATCATCATCATTCATATTCATCTTAGATTAAGCTTAGTATTAAGGATTCTCCTGGCGCACCACTATCATCACACCACCCTATCATCGGGGCAACGTAACCCTGCCTTCCAGGCGCCCCAACCTCAGAAAGTGGGTTACAATTATGCCATTGCCAGGAGAGAACACCAGAAATGTCCAAAAAGGACATCCTGGGGCATTAAAAAGAATTTTTTTAAAATTTACATCAGTACTTAAATATTCTGTATACTTTTTCATATATATATTTTGACTTTGTTAGTAATAGGAAATAAACCACAGTATTTGCCTCACAGCTTCTTCTACATCACAATTAATGATATATATATATATATATAATTAATATGCAGTCTGTAACTGTTATTTAAAATGTCTGCCACTAATTCAGACAACAATAAACAATTGCAGTTGTTTTATCAACATTCCCTTGCTATCAAACAATTGAGCTCTTCAAACCAAAATATAAATTCACACAAAATATAAAAATTTAACAATTATCAGTATAGGAGTGAACAATAGTATATTACGATGCAAGGTTGGGAAGTGGTTTTTACAGAATTGAGGAAAATGTTTAAAAACCGAGCGATAGTGAGGTTTTTAATTTCCGAGATTCTGTAAAACAATTCACAAACATGCGTTGTACATTATTTTTTGTGCGATGGTGTTTTCAAAATAATAAATAATAGTAAAATAATAACATCTTTGTTGGAAATATTTGTGTTCATTATAAACAATTGACTAAAGTTAACAGTGTGGGCAATGTTTATTAGGTGAGACAACAGGAGGCCTTGATATCATTTAGTGATAAAATGGTGGCAAGTACATATTTATTGTTTTATATTTTTTTAAATAAAGTTCAGTTCATTTAAAATGCAGTGATTTATTTTGTATAATGTATATTGACACTGTCTTTTACATATTTTTTGTATATGGGATAATCCATATCAAATCGGACAGCAAAAATCTTGCAATTTATTTTTTTAATTTTATGTATCCCTAAATATAGTGAATACATTTATAAACGTATTAATATCGAAATTTAATTTTTATCATTTATAGGGTCATAGTTATGATGATCTAAAATTATGGTAAATATGATAAACTAAACTTTTACTAACTAATATTTCTGAAACAGTAAACAGCAAAAATTTGTTTCAAACGTATTATATAGGTGATATCATGTAGTTTAAGGGTGTTATTTTTATAATTAGGGTATTTTATGTTCGGTGTCAATTTTCTATTTTATGGCGGTTTACTGCAGTACATATCAAAAAACGAAAACGTAAAAATTACAGGATACTATTCACGCAATAAGGATTAATTTCCAGAAATTACCTTTTTGGAGAGTTGAATAGTTCAGACAATATAAATGTTTTTATTCTATTTTCGTAAAAAAACTGGCGAATCCACGGCGCAGCTGATTCATTTCACGACCAAGGTCGCGCGCAGTAGTTAATTGAAAAAGCTGACCCCGCTTCATCAGTGACTTTTTCAACTACCATTAAATCGGATAGATTATTATGTGTTCCGCATAATGGAAAAGTACTGTAAAGTTATAAAAGTGGCGATATTTTAATTCTTACGCAGTAGATGTTTATTTATCAAATTTTATTGCTGAAGCGAGAAGTAAAGAGCTCTGTTACTTACGTTTACTATGAACTATTAAACAAATTATTTATAACTAACTAACTAACTCACTCACTCACTGGCTGTGTGGAACCTGTAGATTCTCGGCAGCGCGGACATAAGCTCTCCATACACCCCATCCCGAGGTAACGTTTTCCAATTATCCCCTGTATAATCTACTTTCCTCAAATCATGTATGTTATTCTCCCACCTCATTCTTAGTCTTCCAACTGGCCGTTTTCCCTCCGGTTTTCCTACCAGAAGTTTCCAAGCACCTCTTTCATCCCCCATATGTGCCACATTTCCTGCCCATCGCAGCCTTCGAGACTAACTGTTCTTATTATATCTGGCTTCCTATACATATCATGTAGCTCACTATTACGTAGTTTTCTCCATTCACCTGTCTGTTCATCTCTTTTTGATGTAAACATTTTCGTAAGAACTTTATTCTCAAATACTCATAATCTTCTGTCCTTTTTTTTTAAACAAATTATTTATTTTGTTACAAATTTTTCATTACAGTTTAAATGTAATATTATATAATAAAATTCTTAATAATTAATTGAATAAACTGGTGTAAATTTTTATTATGTTATAATTACTAATTTCAGTCTTTAAATAACCTTTTATTCGGTGTACTGTATTGTACCCTGAAAACTTTGACGAAATAGTATTGTTATATCACTCCCAAATAATACCGAATGTTTTAATACTCGTACCAGTTCCTACCAAACGATAATAATGCAGGGTAAGCAAGACTTCCTTAAACATCTGCTTTTCTATCAACAATTATCAAGTTCAGATTGCATACTAGGCAGTTGATTTACATCAGTGCGTGTGTTTAGTGCATCTCGTCATTTTAAGTGTCACAGTCAAATTTAAAATAATATCTTATTGTTTTTAACTAACAAGTTTGCAGATCTACAAAGACTAAATGGTGAGTTAGAAGTTAAATATTTTAATTACGCTTATATTAGTATACAATAGTTATTAACAGTATTATGTGTTAATATATAATTTTACAATTTCTTAAATGTTTCTGGAATGAGAGAATAATCGTAGAGGTATACTTTTGTGTTATAAAAGGAGAATAATGGGAAGTTTAGACATTAAATGAAACACTATAACAATAATTTAGCTTATAATATAAGCAAATATTATCATGAATTTTAATATAATTTTAGATATGTCATGAATTGGGGGATGCAAGAACAGTAAGTGATACGAAGCCAATAAAATATATTTATACCTCTTAAATATTACTTGTAACAGCATGAAAATTGTTATAAAATTAATATCGGTAGCTTAACATAACTGCAATATTCAACATCAGACAGTGGTGTACGGTACAAGTACAAAATATTACAACACATTACAAAACTACTCTCTAGAAAATAAATTTTTAATAGGCCTACCAGCTTGAATTCGTAGGTGCTTAGTTATTTAAATTAAACTATACATTAGCCAAAATCAGCACAAAATTAACCGCCTACTGAAGATATCAATAAATTTGTTATATTTGATGACGTTTATTATGTAGCAATTTATTTTAAGCGCGAGGTTCTCCTACGTACCATAAATTTACGACACGGCACTCACGGGTTTCCTTCCTTCTGGAGAAAGCTACATTCAGAATTGTTACGCCTTTAAAATTCCATTGATTCCTATCGAGTTTGAACCCGCGAACCTCGGAATCGGAGGCGTGCAGAGTAACCACTAGTCCACGATGATGATAATGTAATAATTGTAATAATAATGATAATAAAAATAACGTAATGATGATATTAAAAATAAAAATATTTGTAAGTGCGCAAAGGCTATTACCAAGTAGCTCCGTCATTGTACGAGCGAGCGATCTTCACTCACGCGAAAGGTATTGCGGGCAGTCTACACATAGGAGATTTTAGGGAAAATAATTATTTTTGGTAGTTTCCTTTCAAAACTCCACTTTAATACTAATTTAAAAAAACATAACTGGTGTTCAGGTAATAATGTGGCACTTTTTTATTTTATAAAATTTTTGGTGAGAAAGGTCAATTGCATATTAATTGCATTTACGCCCTTCAGAAAAACGTAAATATTAACATACTAATTTTCAAGCGATAGAGCATAAAATCATCTATAATGTGACTATCTTTTCAAGTTGAGGGAGTAGTTATACTTCGAGAAATTTATTTCATAAAATAGACTAATTAAAACAATACGATAAATTGACAGTTCTGTTACTCATTAATTACACGAAGCGAAGACTTGAAATTCGGTTCAGGTATTCAGATATCATAAAGTTTCACTGTAAAAAAAAAATTGTAAACTTTTAAAGGTGTGAGTCCAATTTTCAGAATTTTTTTTGCCGATTTCGTATGGAATGTCCCATATACATTGCATGTAATATACATAGAGTGCAGTGGTTTTACTTCCCACACGTGTTTTGTAATATGTAATATTATAGTATAGTAATTTTATTACAGTGTAGTTATTTAGGTTGGCAAACCCGAAATATAGGAAGTTGAACTTTCAGTCAAGGTCGCCAATGCTGTAAGTATGAATGAACGCACTATCACGCAAAAAAAAAAAAAAAAAATGTTTTTATTGAATTTTGAAAACTTTAGTTTTATAAATAGGTATTTTGAGCAAATTGCATTAAAAAGTTGAAATTACAATATATATATATATATATATATATATATATATATATATATATATGAAATTAATAAAATATTAGGGGAAAATAATAAAATATTCACTTCTTTTAGTCACTTTTCGAAAAATTTTCCACTCTCAGAAATGTTACATACGTACATAGTGTTCTGCTAAAGAGCAGATATTTCACTGCAAACTCAGCATTCTCCACTCTTTCCTTAACTCAGCTTTCCTTTTTGTATCTGCATACAAACCATTTATTTTAATATTGTCTATCATCTGATGTCTTTTTCTGCCTCTAACTTTCTTTCCGTTGACCATTCTTTTTAGGGCATCCGTCAGCAGGCTGTTTCTTCTTTGCCAGTGACCAATCCAATTTCTTTTCTCTTCTTTATGAGTTCCAGCATTGTTCTTCCTTCACCCACTCTGTCTAGCACATCTTTATTTTTTATTTTGTCTGTCCATTTTATACGTTCCATCCTTTTCCATATTCACATCTCAAAAGCTTCCAGTCGCTTTTCCTCATTCCGTCATAATGTACAAGTCTCTGCACCAAACAATGATACACTCCACACAAAGCACTTCACTAGCCTCTTCCGTAATTCTTTTACCAAAAGAGCCCAGAAAATGTTTATCTTCTTGTTAAAAGCTTCTTTTGCCATTGCTACCCTCTGCTCTATTTCTTGACAGCAGTTCATGTTACTACTGATAGTACAACCCAAGTATTTGAAGCACTCCACTTGCTCAATGACCTCATCTGTAATCCTCGTGTTTATCTTCCTTCCTATAATCTTGACCTTCATCTTAATTATACTTATCTTCATCCCATAGTCCTTGCACTTATCATTTAGCTCTATCAGCATGTTCCTCAGTGTCATTGCATCTTCTGCTAGCAAAGCCATATCATCAGCAAATCTTATGCACTTAATTCTTATTCCTCCCATATTTACATCTCCCGTATTCCTGAAGCAGTTCTTCATTAGGTCTTCCAGGTAGATGTTGAAAAGAGTAGATGATAGAGGACATCCTTGCCTTACCCCCTTCCAATTTCTCTTCCCTCTGAGATTTCTTCTCCTAACTTCACTTTTATTCGCTGTTTCATATAAAGAGTTCCTATGAGCCTCCTCTCCTTCCAGTTCACGCCAATTTTCTTCAAGATCCTCATGAGTTTATTACAATTCACTCTATCAAAGGCCTTTTCCAGGTCAACAAATACTGCATAAACTTCTTTATCTTTTTCTATATATCTTTGTCCTATTGTTTGTATCAATCTAATTACATCTCTTATACTTTTTCAAATCCTGAAGCCAAACTGTTCTTCTTCCAATTTGCTTCCATAATAGAACGTAAACGTCGATTCAGTATTCGTAGGAGAATCTTTGCAAAGTGTGATATCAAACTGATAGTCCTGATCTCCTTACATTTCTTCGCATTATTTTTCTTCGGTATTGGTATTAACACTGTCTCAAGATGTTACATATTTATTTAATTGTATACAATGTGCAGTTTTCATGAATCCACTTCTAATCTTCTTCTTTCTTTGAACTAAAATAATTTTCCCAGAATTCTGCACACCCATATGGAAACCTCTAGCCACCGATCTTTCCCGAAGTAGCAAGGATATGTTCATAGAAATATCTGGAATGACAGCCCAGATGTTTCGATGATCTGCTCGGGTCTTTGAACTCGAGAGTTGGCGGCTCACAAATCTATTTCGACCAATATTCTCGTTTTGCCCGCGTAATTTAAACATCGTTATTACGACGTGTCAGAGTATTTTTATGTATGATAGGGGTCCGTCGGGCCCCAGCTGTGCTCACAACAGCAACAGGGCGCGTCCCCGGGTGGCGGATAGGGGAACGGTCGGTGGTTTGCTTGCATTCCTCCCGGCTAGGTCCAGACCGGACCCGCGGGCCATTTGTGGGGTCGTCAGGTCTCGAACGACCTGACGTACTATATAGCTCGTGCTGCGCCCACTCCAGCAGCAAAACGCGCCCCCTCGGTGGCGTAGTGGGGAAAAGGTCGGTGGATCTGCTAGTCAGTCCTCCCTTCCATGTCCGATGGACTCGCGGACCATGAGTGGGGTCAGCAGGAAAAATATATGCGAAAGGGGCCTGCTGTCAAGCCTAGAACTATCCCGGCCCACAGCGGGGGCCTGTGCCGCTGTTGGCGTGGCGGTGGGAGAGTGGGGGATCTGGCGCTCCTTCTCTCTTGGTTCATTGAACCTGAGACCATCTGTGGGGGCACCATGGGAGATGAGCACCCTGGGAGATGAGCACCCTGGATGCCTACATTGCTCAGTGGGCTGCCTCACAGCAGCTACACGACTAGGCTTAGTCTTACGAACGGGCTGGATGGGACAGTACCGGGCGTAATGCTGGGAATTACCACCAGGTCGACAAGCTCGAGAAAGGAGGAAGCGCGGTCTTTTTCGGCTTTTTGGGACTTAGCGCCGACTCTGAACCGAGTGACCCAAGGACAATCTGTGAGGTCGTCAGGAGTTGAGCGACCTGACGTACTAATGCTCAGGCTGGACCCACTTCAGCAACCAAACACGTCCCCAGCTGGTGCACTGGGGAAAGATCGGTGGATCTGCTAGACAGTCCTCCCGGTTAAGTCCAAGGGACTCGTGAACTATTAGTGGGGTAGGCAAGAGTTGAGCGCCTTGTCGTACTAGTTGCTCATCTGTTGGAGCTTGCGAGCTCCGTGCTGGCCCACAACAGCTGCAGAAGGCGTCCCTGGGGGCACACCAGGGTCGGCTCGGACCAGTCCAGAGGGGAGCTACTGTACTGGTTCTGGCTCGGCCTACGGGCCCGTCGACAAACTGTGGGGTCGCCAGGAGATGAGCACCTGGATGTACTAAAAGTCTCACACTGTTGGGCTTGTAGCCCTAGCCGGTCTCACAACGGCTGCAGGACACGTCCCTGGAGGCAGAACAGGGGATTGGTCGGTGGATCTGCGACAGCAGTCCTCCCGGCTAGGCTCATGGAGCCCGTGGACCAACTGTGGGTTCGTCAGGATTGAGCGACCTGATGTACTATGTAGCTCAGCAATTCCCAGAACTGCTAACTCCAACACTCTCTCCCTGGGGTGTTGGTTTAAGGACCGTGAACTTGAACGTGGACGTGAACATAGGATAGGGAGGACTAGAACTAGGACTTGGGAGTATGGTCAGGACGACCGAGGTATCCCAAGGGGTGGACGGATGGCCTAGATGTATGATTGTATTATATATGTATGGAGTGGATGGACATGGACGAATGGGGAAAGATGTGTAAATATTGAAAATAAATATATCACATGAAAAGAAAAATAAATGCCCGAAACGTGATATGAATCTAGGACCTCTAACTTGATACGTTAGTGCGCTACCAGTTACGCTATCCAGGCTCCTAGCACAAACATTTATTTTTCCTTTATATATTCTCTATCATGAGAGGTAGCGGGAACTCGGTATCACTGCCCTCTCGTGGCTACTATAACAAGTAAGCAAATTAAAGAGCATTTTTACTTTATAGCAGTGACGCTTCTTTATTTCGATGTTATAATTAAATTTTTGACATTGATAAATGCAAGACTAATGTGATATGAAAAGAAAAATAAACGCCTGAACCGGGATAAAATAAAAGTTTGTGCTAGAATGCCTGGATAGCGTAACTGGTAACGCACTAACGTATCAAGTTAGACTTCCTTGGTTCAAATCGCGGTTCAGGCGTGTATTTTTCTTTTCATTTCATATTAGGCCTTCATTACTAAATGTAAAAATTTAATTATAACACAGTAATAAGTAAATCATTATATATATATATATATATATATATATATATATATATATATATATATCTCCATCCATAGTAATTCTGCCCAAGGGCAAGGTCTTTCACGGCAATCATTGCATTTTCATGCTATGCTTTGCAGCTTTACTGGGGAATTATAGGTGTGGTAGCTTCCCGTTGCTTTCCACACCGGTGAAGGATGATGATGATGGCCGGATGAATTTCGAAGACCGTTGGGCCCTAAGCTTCCTGACATTTATCTTACAGGTGAGGAAAAACCCCGAAAAAAACCTCATCCGATAGCCTGTCCCGACTGGGAATCGAACCCGGGCCCGCTGCGTGACAAGGCAGCTCGCTACCTCGAGACCACAGCAGTGGGCTATATATATATATATATATATGTGTGTGTGTGTGTGTGTGTGTCTTTAATCTTGGAAAAGAAAAATCTGAAAAAAAACTCGACAAAGAGATCAACCCAACTGGGAATCGAACCTGGGCTAGCTGCATGAGAGGCATCGATGTTACCTCTTACCGTAGCAGTGGTAAAATTCGTATTGTTTTAGAAGATTGGCATATAAATATTCTTCTTCTTCTTTCTTCTTCCTCTACGCATGAAAGCTGGCAGCTTGTTACGTGTTCATTCACTTCAGGTCCGGGGTATGGTGACGTCCTTCCATCGTAGTTGTGGTCTTTCTAACGGCCTTTCTTGCTGAGGTGTCCAGTCACGTACTTTCTTCACTACATACAAATATATATATTATTTTAATGTCCCAGGTTGTCATTTCGACATTTCTGGTGTTCTCTCCTGGCATTGGCTTAATTGTAACCCACTTCTGAAGTTGGGGCGCCTAGAAGGCGGAATTAATTTACCCGATGATATGCTGGGTGATAAATGATAATGAAGCGCCAGGAGAGTTCTTAACCTAAATTCTTGACCATTGGCAACCACAGAAATAATTCTCTTTAAGGAAATATTCCTATGGTTTGATCGGGAATCGAACCCGATGAACAGTAGTCAGAACGCTGACCAAGCCCATGAGGCTAGTCTAATTTTGTTAAAATGCAATATTTTTGTCTAAACGAAGTTTAATTGCAACGATATTGTGCACTTACCATAGGAGATGATCATGGATATGATGACGAAGAGAGCGAATATTCTCATTTCTTTGCCTTCACTTATCAGTCCTTAAATGAAATAACGCTCCGATTACAATTCGGATAAATATAATAGTATCACCTTTCCAATTAACTGGTACATTTCATCGTTAAAAGTCGCATATAGCGTTTTATTTGATCGTTACCAACAAATGAAGTTACAATTTACTTGGAGCTTTAATAAGGCTCGTTGACAAATGAAATCTTAATGATTATAAATAAATTATGGTAACGATAGGTTTTATCAGTAATTTATGAACTTAATAGGGCATAATCTTTATATATAGGCAACTTTTATAAGATTCATGATATGTTCCGTTGAGGTATTATTCAAAATATAAAATTATGGAATATTAAAACTGATAGTAAAAGTCGGCCGCGGTGGACTAGTGGTTATGCTCCTTGCCTCTAGTCCCGAGGGTCGCGGGTTCAAAACCGGTCGGGGTCGATGGATTTTTTAGGACGGAAAAATCCAAGGAGTAAGTCCTCCGGGAGGGACTTTAAGCCGTGGGTCCCGAGTCTGAAGATTTTCAGGCTCGTAAAAAATCCTTAAGCCTGAATGAAAAGGCCTCTAAGCAAAATTTACCGAATTTTCCCGTCCTAGTACTACCTTGGTTTCTTAGATGTCAGTATGAGGCGGAACGCTGACCACGGACCACTCAAAATGACATCTATACGAAAACAAGTGTAACTAAATTAGTATGGTTCAAATTCTTCCCTGTAGGGGGAGAGCGCCTAAATCTCTGTAAAGGGAAAATATAGGCTTACAATACAATATACAAAACTGATAGTACGATATGTCTAGTACTATACGACAATGAAAATAGAAAAGAAAAATTAATATTACAAGACTTAAATAACATGCATGAAGAAAATCATATTCACCGAAGAAATAGAAGTTAATAATAGTATAAACTACTTAGATTTGTCTATAACAAAAAATCCACGTAACAATAAACTAGAAATCGGCATCTACCGGAAACCTACAAACAATGCTCTTACCATAAACAAAAAAAATCTACACACCCTTTTCAACAAAAAATAAGTACATTTAACAGCTTAATCAATAGAATGTTAAAACTTCCATTAAGCAAAGACAATTATATTCGAGAACTCAACTACATTAAATATAGGCCTATGGCAAAAATCAATGGCTATAATGAACAAATCATAAATAAACTTGTAAATATATAAAAAAGAAAGAACAATATATCTAACATAACTAAACTTGAAAGAGAATCTGATAACAACAAGAAAACATGGATAACACATATACAGGAAAATAAACGTCAAAATTAGCCAATACACTAAGGAAAGCCGATAAAAACATAAAAATATCATACAGAACTAATAAATTAAATAATTAAATATAAATTGACATGTAAGGACTGCAACAAATTTTATATAAGAAGAACAAACAGAAGTTTTAACATCAGATTTAATGAACATTTTCGAGACTTTATTCACGCAGAAGGAAAATCAAGCTATGCAAAACAAATTATCCATGAAGGATATCGCATGTTAAATATTGAAAACATCCTAACAGTAATGCACAGAGAAAATAATCCAGCGAAGATAAACGTACTCGAGGAGATGGAAATCATGAAAGCAGTTCACAACAACGACCATCTGACAAACGAAAACGAACCCAGTACATGTAACCCCCTCTACCAGATCTTCAGTGAAACACCAGTTTTGAATCCTGCCGATGATGGGACTAGTCCCGAAAGCGCTACAGTTAAATAATTAATAAAGTTGAGGAGACGGACCTTTCAGGCGAATATTCCATAATTTTATATTTTAATTTTTATATATAGGACTATATGATTCTTCTGCTATAAAAGGAATTCTGAGATTCTCAAAGAATTACAAACAGAATCAATAATGGAATATGTACAAAAAATATACAGTAGAAACAACTGGAAATCTGACGTAAGGAGAATGAGCCGAACAAGAATAGGCCTACCACGTCAAATCTTAAATTACCAGCCACCAGGCGATCCTTGGACAGACCCTTCAAACGTTGGACTGAGACCGTAACAGACCCCTAGGTCTAACTCATTAAAGGAAGAAGAAGAAGATAATTCTTCTGTACGTGTTTGTCACTCTACTCCTCCTAAACGACTCGATCGATTCTGATGAGATTTTTTGATTATGTCTGATTGGATCTCTCGATGGTTTAGATTCACAATTGGACCCTCTAAAACCATTACGTCTATGAGTTCACCAGAAGTGAAAATTTAAAAATTGCTCTAGTGGATACAATTTTCGATGTTTCGCAACGAAACTCAGTAGGCCTATATCATGTTAGAATAAACCGATGTAATTATTATCCAAAAATGAGCGAAATCCGACGATTTTAGCGGGTCCCTGGATGGTTTAGATTCACAATTGGACTCGATAGATGGCACTGCAATCGGGTTGTAGGATCTTTTCTCATGTGTAGTCATCTGCATTATCGACATTCCGCGCGACAATAATTTGATGTCATCATGAACACTTCTTGGGAGCCACACAAGATGGCAGTGAGGAGTTTTCCTACGAACTTATTAATTAGTGAATTTTACAGTAAAAAAGTAACATTTTTTTATCGTCCGGCCACTTCACGGGAATTGAACGTTCGGGCAGGACAACGTCTGCCGGGTACGTTAGTATTATAATACTTACTTACTTACTCACTGGCACTATCGAACCCGTAGGTTCATGGCCGCACGGACATAAGCTCTCCATACATCCCTATCCTGAACTAATGCTTTCCAATCATTCTCTGTATAATCTGTTTCCCTCAAATCATAGTTAATGTTATTCTCCCACCTCATTCTTGGTCTACCAACTGGGCGTTTTCCCTCTGGCTTTCCTACAAGAAGCTTCCATGCAAGTCTTTCATTCCCCATACGTGCAACATGTCCTGCCCATCGATAATAACATTATAAATGCGGTCTTCTAACTAGCAAACTATCCACAATTGAAAAAGCAGGACAGTTACTTACGAGAAGGTGATACCTCCAGAAATTGTGTATTCATTTGACATGAGCTGACCGCGGTGCTCCTTGTTTCTGGTCCCGAGAGTCGCATGTTCAAACCCGGCCGGGATCGATGGATTTTTCTTAGAATGGAAAAATCCAAGGAGTAAGTCCTCCGGGAGGGACTTTAAGCCGTGGGTCTCGAGTCTGAAGATTTCAGGCTCGTAAAAGATCCTTAAGCCTGAATAAAAACGCCTATAAGCAAAATATACCGACCTCAACGTCCTAGTAATACCTTAGTTGCCTGTTAGATGTCCCAATTGGGTCGGTGTGTTGACTGCATATCATTCATGCGCTACGCCATTAATAATAATTTGATAAAGTCCCTTGAATTTTAACTCCATTTTATAAAAAAAAAATAATACGAAAGTGAAATATATTTTAATTTTAGATCAATATTTGACAGTGTTTTTAAAACGCAAATAGGCGCATTAAATTATTTGCTCCGACTAACTAATATTGTTATAAACAGGGCTCAGATTTTCATGACGTCATTTTTTTTTCTCAAGCAGTGTGTATTGCCCGTAAGTATCAAAATCCTGGACACGTACCTCTGCTTATAAAAAAAAATATTATTTTTGTGCAATAGTAATCTACGTTTTGTCTTACAGAAGTGGCGACCATGATTGAAAGTTCAACTTCCTACATTTCGGGGTTGCCACCCTAAATAACTATACTATGATATTACATATTACAAACCTCGTGCGGGAAGTAAACCCAGTGCCCTTTATGTATACTACATACAATGTATATACAAAAATATATCCAAAAGGTAGTGATAATATACATTATACGAAACAAATCATTGCAATTTAAATGAACTGAATTTACTTGAAACAATATAAAACAATAAATACGTACTTGCCGTCATTTTATTCCTGATTGGTGTCACGGCCTGCTGTAGTCTCAACTAATAAACGCACTGTTAACGTTAGTCACTTGTGTATAACGAACGCAAATATTTCCAACAAAGATGCTATTATTTGACTATTATTTATTATTTTGAAAACACCATCGCGCAATAAAATGTACAATGCATGCACGTTTGTGAAGTGTTTTGCAGAATCTCGGAAATTAAAAATCTCGCTATCGTTCGGTTTTTAAACATATCCTCGCCTCTGTAAAAACCACTTCTCTACCTCGCATCGTAATATACTATTCTATTTCATAAAACTTATTCGAAAAAATGGCTGAAGATAGGAACGACTGTTCATTTAACTGCGGTCCTGTGCTGTGAAGAACACAGTAGTGTTTGAGGTGAGATGATGTATGTCTCATTTTAATTTTATTAATATTATCTCTATTTTCACTTTTTTCGCCATATTCTGTATTTTTGAAGTTGTCATTTTTTTCTCAATTTTTACGTCTTTTTTGTACTTTTTTTTTAGCTTTTACGTTTTTTTCGGGTCTTTTTGCATTAAATACAATCGATTAAAATTATTACATGTCCACCGCTGTGGACTCGGGGTAGTGTGCTGCCTTGTCACGCAGCGGGCCCGGGTTCGATCCCCGGTCGGGACAGTTTTTCTGGGTGAGGTTTTTATCGGGGTTTTTCCTCACCTGTAAGACAAATGTCAGGAAAACTTTTCAGGCCCAAATGGTCCCCGAAATCTTATGGCCATCGCAAATCATCATCATTCATATTCATCTTAGGTTAAGCTTAGGATTAGGGATTCGCCTGGCGCACCATTATCATCATCACGCATCATATCATCGGGGCAACGTAACCCCGCCTTCCAGGCGCCCCAACCTCAGAAGTGGGTTACAAGTATGCCATGCCAGGAGAGAAACCAGGAATGTCAAAAGACAAACCTGGGGCATTTGGAAAAAAAAAAAAATTAAAACATATTTTTAAATATAACGAAATAAATGGATGTTTGATCAATGGCACGACAATGTACATGTTAATTGGTGTCAACTATAATTATTGTTGTCGTGACAGGCTTCTGTCTACAAATGTGTGTGTAGTAAATAAGTAAATAATTAAACTACATGCCACTCGACAATGTACAGCTGACAATAATGAAATTGGCAGTATGTGAAATACTGCATACAACTTTTTCGAAATGTATAATCCAACCTAGGAACAATAATTATGATCGCCTTACTATGATGATTGTCTGTTTATATAAAAGCGGGTGCTGCGCGACAATGCTTGACAATGATTAACATTCGGAATTATTATAGTGGCGGTTGTCGGCATCTTTGTATTTAATTATATATAACAGCTGCGGGGAAATAGAGCTAGCCGCTGGACAACCATCATAGTGAGGCAATAATACAGATAGGAATGAGATGCACAAAGAAATTAAACATAGGCTCAATTCTGAAAATGCGTGTTATTATGTATTACAGAGACTCTTTGACGTCCCAACTCCTTTCAAAAAACGGTAAACAGTAAATTTATAAAGCTGTTATTCTACCAGTTATATTATATGGGTGTGAAACATGGACTCTTACTTTAAGGGAGGAAACATTTCAAGTATTTGAGAATAAAGTTCTTAGGAAAACTTTTGGACCTAAAGAGAGATGAACAGACAGGTGAATGGAGAAGACTTAACATAACAATGAACTACATGGTCTTTATAAGAAGCCAGATATAATAAGAACAGTTAAGTCTCGTAGAATGTGATGGGCAGGACATGTGGCATATATGGGGGATGAAAGAGGCCTAAGGAAGCTTCTGGTAGGAAAACCAGAAGGAAAACGCCCAGTTGATAGACCAATAATGAGGTGGGAGAATAACATTAACCATGATTTGAGAGAAGTAGATTATACAGGAAATGATTGGAAAACATTAGCTTAGGATGGCGATGTATGGAAAGCTTATATCCGCGCGGTCATGAACTTACGGGTTTGATAGTACCAGTGAGTTAGTACTTTTATTATTATCTACAAAATCTGGTAAAGGTGGGAACATTTCGATGCCACTGTTTAGTTATAAGATATCATGGTTACTGAAAATAGACATTTATACCTTAATTACGCTGTGCTTTCAATTTCGACGCTAGGTATGTGCAGAGAGGTTGGGGGAGAGAGTAATATTTCGTAACAAGAGATAGTATAATTCCATAGAGAAGATTTAGTAAAAAGCTAGGAACGTGCATGCAGGATGTGTTGGTGTCCCTCGCTTTGAAAATTTAGCTTTATGAAAAAGCGAGGGCGTGAAGGCCGTGTAGTTTGAGATTCATCACAGCATCATTCAGTTCATCACTCGCCATGACCACTCTCAGTGTCCTCGTCATCCTGCCCGTCCTGGCCCTCGCATCGACGCCCGCCAAACGTAAGTTAACTCTCCCACTATTTTTTCTGTAGCTTGCGATACTTTATAAAGAAAAAGTATTTTCTTTAAATAAATAGTGGAGTGTAAGGATTTTACTAAACTGAAAGTAAGATACATACAATGTTAATTACAAATTTAAAAATGACGATATTATGCATCAACCGGCTAAGCGCCAACAATATGTTTGTGCCATCCGTTGCACAGGCTCGTGAAGTAAACGTATGCACAATTTTAGCATCAAATCTTTAAATATAGGCCTAGCCTTATTATTAAATAAAATGTAAACGCCATCCATCCATAGTAATTCTGCCCGAGGGCAAGCTCCTTCACTGCAATCATAGTATTTTCATGCTATGTTTTGCAGCTTAGTGAATTAGAGGTGAGGAGCTTCCCGTTGCTTTCCACACCGGTGAAAGATGATGATGATTGCTGGATGATTTTCGGAGACCGTAGGGCCCTAAGTTTCCTGACATTTGTCTTATAGATGAGGAAAAATCCCAAAAAAAAGAAACCTCACCCAGGAGCCTGTCCCGACCGGGAATTAAACCCGGGCCCGCTGCGTGACAAGGCAACACGCTACCTCGAGACCAACGCGGTGGACATATATAAACGCCATCAGTCCTAATAGAGATTCTGTGTTTTGCAACAAACAGGTATGAAACCAGATCATAAATGCTAATCTAAATTTTACATCAAGCAGCTAAGCGCCAAATGTTCCCGCTCTTATATTGTTGATGTATAACTGTCAAACAAGGAAAATAACTTGCAATATCCAGTATTGTTAGTTTGGCGCTACAGTAAATAGTGAACATTGACTTAAACTTTAAACGTTTTTTCTCTAAACCAACAATGGCGCATATCCGGTTGATGCATAAAATCGTTTAAATATGGTTCACACGGGCAGCAAGCCGTAAGTGCTGTTGACAGTCCGTATTAACAAAATAATAGTTAGTAATAATATGAAGTAGATACGAGTAGAAGAAGAAGAAGAAGAAAACACAATAGATAACAATACAATTACATTATACAATAATTAGGTTACGTAAAATTATTAAATTTTAATGAAATTACACTTTCCTTATATATGTATTTATTCACGAATGAGTGTTATTCTTATTTTCCGCGTTTTGTCCAGAAATTTACCCAAGTTTATCAAATTTTCTTGGTTTATCATTAACTCGTAGCATAAAAATCTTTCACGATTTGGATTTAGGAATTTTTCCGGTAACAAACGACCCTCCAATATTCTAAATTGTTACATTTTCCTAATATATGTATTTCGTCTTCAAAACTCCCACACATGTAGCTTTACGTATGGCTATTGCTTGGATGCTGAATTTTGGAAGATGAAATTTTATTTATTATTGGACATATTCGCATATTGTGATCGTCAGTAATTACTAGAAATTTCCATGTCCCAAACCTTAACCAACAAGCCCTCATCTCTCCTAGATTGAGTTTAAATAAATAAATAAATAAATAAATACATAAATAAATAAATAAATAAATAAATATATAATATATATATATATATATATATATATATATATATATATATATTATACTGTTCATAAGTAATGCCAGGAGTGATTTCCAAATTATGGATAAATTCACGAGTCACGAAGTAACGAATGAATTTATCTAGAGGATTTGGAAATCAAGAGTGGCATTTGTTAGGGCTATTTAACAAATAAAATTAAGCTGTTTACTCACAAATCATTATCTAAATGTAGTTATTTTAAAATATTTATATATTTAATGTAAACGGCGATGTTTGAAAACAAATGAGAAATGTTTGATTATATTTCAATTGTTCATCCACTGCAACTAGATCATATTATTTATTGCCAAATAGGATGACAATATTGTAAGAATGCACCCTGGTGGAGAAAAAATTAAATTCATCAAACTGTATATTATAATAAACATTATAGGTTATTAATTTTTTTAGGAAACAACTCAGTAAAATCATTATTTAAAAACAAATTATTGAACACGCATAAAACATTTTTCAAATGTGTAAGTCGAAGGAATCTGTTCATATTTTGCTACATTCAACGTATTTGTTGGAGAGTTAATCACTGCTATTCCTAAAAAGTTAGTTAGACTTATACGAATGTGTCTAAATGGCACAAAGAGTAGGGTGCGTGTAGGCAAACAGTTTTAGACACTTTTGAAATCCAGAATGGGTTGAAGCAAGGAGATGCACTATCTCCTCTACTATTTAATTTTGTACTAGAGCTTGCCATTAAATCTTTAGAGAATGAGGAAGGCTTACAACTCAATGGTATTAATAAGCTGTTACTTTATGCTGATGATGTAGTACTATTGGCCGATAGCGAGGGGATACTAAAGGCCAACACGCAGAAACTATTGAGTAACACTAAGAAATTAGGACTGGAAGTAAATATCAATAAAACTAAATATATGGTCACACGTAGAAATTCATTAAATAATGGAAATGGACAGCTAATGACAAATGAGGGAAATTTTGAGGAAGTGGCTGAATTCAAATACCTAGGAACAATAATCACAAATAGGAATGAGATGCACAAAGAAATTAAACATAGGCTCAATTTTGGAAATGCGTGCTATTATGCATTGCAGAGACTCTTGATGTCCCAACTCCTTTCAAAAAACGTTAAACTGAAAATATATAGAACTATTATTCTACCAGTTATATTATATGGATGCGAAACATGGACTCTTACTTTAAGGCAGGAAAGGAGATTACAAGTATTTGAGAATAAAGTACTTAGGAAAATTTTTGGACCAAAGAGAGATGAACAGACAGGTGAATGGAGAAGACTACATAACAATGAACTACATGGTCTTTACAGGAAGCCAGATATAATAAGAACAGTTAAGTCTCGTAGACTGCGATGGGCAGGACATGTTGCACGTATGGGGAATGAAAGACTTGCATGGAAGCTTCTTGTAGGAAAGCCAGAGGGAAAACGACCAGTTGTGGTAGACCAAGAATGAGGTGGGAGAATAACATTAACTATGATTTGAGGGAAGTAGATTATACAGGGAATGATTGGAAAGCATTAGCTCAGGATAGGGATGTATGGAGAGCTTATGTCCGCGCGGTCATGAACCTACGGGTTCGATAGTGCCAGTGAGTAAGTAAGTAAGTTAATCACTGCAAAATAATGCTCTGACCTGTTCAGAATATTAAAAAGGAGGAGCTTTCTTTATTTTGGTAAACATAATTCGATAAATATCGAGGTGAAACACGACTGTTATTGGTTGTAAAACAAAATTCATTGAAACGTGATTGGTCATTGCCTCCCATTTGGGGGCATGAGTTAAATAGTCCAAGTATTCTTTTAGAATTCTTCTTATGAGGTGTAACTTATTATCTAGTGTAGGCTACACAGTTTTCGACATAATTATGTAAAATTGCTGTTGTGAATCACCAAATTCCAAAAGATGGTATTATTTGAACTTGAACATGTAATAATGGCTTGTGAAATGAGATTCATGCGCAGAACAGCGGGTTACACCAGATGGGATCGGAAAAGGAACACCGATATCTTAAAAGAATTGAAGACTACGCCAATTTTGGAATATATTAAACAGTACCAACACAATTGGAAACACCATCTAGAAAGAATGAGTTCAAAACGGATCCCCAAAGCTGTTTATAATTATATACCAAGAGGACGAAGATCACTGGGCCGTCCTATGAAACGCTGGAGGGAAAATTTTCTATAGGATCGTAACAGGCCTTGGCCTAATACTAGGAAGGAAGAAGAAGACATGTAATACTGTTACATAAGTTTTTGTGACTTATATGCAACTTTAGAACTCAATAAAGTTATGGTGGCATGGCGAATGGATGTGATGATGGTGTGAAAAATTGGTTATTTTTATTACGGACTAGCTAACACCCGGTGTGCTCTGCTACACCTAAATAAATTATGTGTTTTTGCATTTAGTTGAAAAAGTAAAAGAAAAAATAAATATAAATTTATATGGTTATTATTTTTAATTTCCCCGCGCTGATTACCCGGTGTTGCCCGAGAATCTACGCATCCCGATGTACTTGGCATAAATAAGTTGAAAAACAAAATTCGTTATTTTGAGTTATCCATAAAAGAATACCCGCCGTACGCTGCTACGCTTTCCCGGGAATTTACTTATTCCTATCTTCTTGGCATCAATGAAAGACAAAAATGGTTATTGTGAGTTATCCTTAAAAGATAAACGTATGTTATCGCGGACTTTCCTGGTATTCGGGGACATTTATCTTACATTTGAGGAAAAAACCCGAAAAAAAATTCACCCAGGAAACTTGTCCCGACCAGGGATCGAACCCGGGCCCGCTGCGTGACAAGACAGCACGCTACCTCGAGATCAGAGAGGTGGACTAATTGGAATACTGTATATTATCTAAATTGCAATATTTATTTCATTAAGGGCTGCTGCAAACTTGGTATACATTTAACTTCAGTTTGACCAGATAATTAATTGTTTAGTACATACTGTTATTTTTTTTTTGTATTTTAAATGTAACATATTTTTGTCCTGGTGAGTGGAAGAGAAGGCCACATGGCTTTAACTCCACCAGGCTAAATAAATCTATTCCATTCTAATAACTGAGAGAATAACAGTTTTATATATATTAATTAGAATCTATAAAATATTCATAAGGATAAGAAACCCTTATCATTCTTGAGAGGGGTTGATATGTAAAAAAAAAATAATCGAAAACGAGCGATATTAATGGCAAATCTGTAATTTTCTAGGTCGCGTATCTGATTCGTGAACAGTACCAATGATATTCAAGGCCAGATTTGATCCCCATAGCTCCCTAAGGGGTGAGTGAGTGAGCAGGGTGAAAAATAAAATGTTAGAAGTGACTGAGATTAATGCCAAGTATTCATTTATTTACAAACAGATTTACAATGTAATAAAACATATTCTTGTGCAGAAAGCTTTTTAAATGTTTATCTTCCTTCTCCGTTCTTCTCTATCTTCCCATTCCAATTCTTCCTGACCTATCTCCCTCATACATCTTCTTACATCATCCATCCATTTAAATCTTGGTCGACCTCTCTTTCCTTTCCCAGGTGGAATCCATTCCAAAGGGTGTCTGGGTAATCATGCCTCTGGCATCCTACGTATATGACCATACCATTCTAGTTGTCTGCATCTCACAAAATCTATTATTGAATTTTTGGACTTTCGTTTGTTGTATGATGTTTGTATTCGTGATTTTAACTGAAATTTTTATTTAACTGTCAAGTTTCTGCACAGTATGTTAGCGGGGTTCGAACTATGGATTTATAAATTTGTAATTTGGTATCAATTCTTGCCAAGTACCCATCCATAGTAATTCTACCCGAGCTGGGGATATGGGCATTAAGCCCGTGGAAACCCAGGGGGATGGTGGTGGGAATCTTAATAAAAAAAGGTCTTTCATGCTATGCTTTGCAGCTTTACTAGGGAATTGTAGGTGTGGTAGCTTCCCACAACGGTGAAGGATGATGATGATAGCCATATGATTTCGGGGACCATATGGGCCTTAAAATTTTCCTGACATTTATCTTACAGGTGAGGAAAACCCCCGATAAAAACCTCACCCAGAAAAACTGCGCCGACCGAGGATCGAACCCGGGCCCGCTGCGTGACAAGGCAGCACGCTACCTCGAGACCACAGCGGTGGACTTGCCAAGTATAATGTGTTAAAGTAAAAACCCCATGTGTATTAATACATCTCAGAAACAAGCCAATTGCGTGAAAATTACATGTCTTCCTGTTTCCTGTTTAGCGGCAGTCGTCCATGCAAGGGTATAATGGATATGTAGTATTATAAACATATGGTATAGGAAATACATTTAATTATAAAATATAGTTTGTGCCTTTGGCATGGATTCCCTGAAGTAGTCCCTGCCCGGAGAACCGAATTGGGGGCTATTTTACCTTTACTTACTTTAATATACGGATGTGTCTAAATGGCAGAAATAATAGGGTGCGTGCAGGCAAACAGTATTCGGACACTTTTGAAATCCAGAATGGGTTGAAGCAAGGAGATGCACTATCTCCTCTACTATTTAATTTTGTACTAGAACATGCCATCAAATCTCTAGAGGATGAAGAAGGCCTACAACTCAATGGTATTAATAAGCTGCTAGTTTATGCTGATGATGTAGTACTATTGGCCGATAGCGAGGAGATATTAAAGGACAACACGCACACATTATTGAGTAACACTAGGAAATTAGGACTGGAAGTAAATATCAATAAAACTAAATACGTATATGGTCACACGTCGAAATAAATTATGTAATGGAAATTGACAGCTAATGACAAATGTGGGTAATTTTCAGGAAGTTGCTTAATTCAAATATCTAGGAACTATAATCACAAATAGGAATGAGATGCACAAAGAAATTAAACATAGGCTCAATTCTGGAAATGCGTGTTATTATGCATTGCAAAGACTCTTGATGTCCCAAATCCTTCCAAAAAAAGTTAAACTGAAAATATATAAAACTATTATTCTGCCAGTTATATTATATGGGTGCGAAACAAGGACTCTTACTTTAAGGGAGGAAAGGAGATTACAAGTATTTGAGAATTAAGTACTTAGGATTTTTTTGGATCAAAGAGAGATGAACAGACAGGTGAATGGAGAAGACTACATAACAATGAACTACATGGTCTTTGTAGGAAGCCAGATATAATAAGAACAGTTAAGTCTCATAGACTGCGATGGGCACGACATGTGACACGTATGGGGATGAAAGACGTGCATGGAAGCTTCTT
The DNA here is from genome assembly GCA_030220185.1 of Diploptera punctata. Lineage (NCBI taxonomy): Eukaryota > Metazoa > Arthropoda > Insecta > Blattodea > Blaberidae > Diploptera > Diploptera punctata. The sequence continues at coordinate 43,472 of JASPKZ010010688.1, read as the reverse complement.
GTAGGAAAACCAGAGGGAAAACACCCAGTTGGCAGACCAAGAATGAGGCGGGAGAAAGCATTAACTATGAATTGAAGGAAGTAGATTATACAGGGAATGATTGGAAAGCATTAGATCAGGATAGGGATGTATGGAGAGCTTATGTACGCGCGGCCATGAATCTACGGGTTCGATAGTGCCAGTGAGAAAAGTAAGTAAGTAAGTTACTTACTTTAAAGGAGGAAAGAAGATTACGAGTATTTGAGAATAAAGTCCTTCAGAAAATGTTTGGGCCAAAAAGAGATGAACAGACAGGTGATTGGAGAAAACTACATAATAGTGCGCTTCAATATGTGTATAAAACGCCAGATATAATAACGGTTAAGTCTCGTTATCTGCGATGGGCAGGGCATGTGACACGTATGGGGGATGAAAGAGGTGCATGGAAGCTTTTTGTAGGAAAACCAGAGGGACCAAGAATGAGGTGGGAGAATATCATTATCCACTATTTGAAGGACGTAGATTATACAGGGATGGTTGGAAAACATTAGCTCAGGATAGGGATGTATGGAGAGCTTATGTCTGTGCAGCCATGAACCTACGGGTTCGATAGAGCCAGTTAATTAACTAATTACCTATGTCCGTGTTTCTTCACAGTTGTATTTTTACGGTGAAAGATCGTCACTCTTTCGACCAAGGTACTTTTCTCGTCTGGCTTATCATCACCTTCGACCAGTCCGGCATGGGAAACCCTTTCGGCAGTAATGCTACCGCTGGCATAGCTCTCGGGGTCATTTAAGCAGGAAAATTTTTGAATCATAGAAAGATGATCAGATAGGTGAATGGGGAAACTTACATAATAGTGAGCTGCATGGTCTTTAAAGGAAGCCAGATATAATAAGAACAGATAGGTCTCATAGGCTGCGATGGGCAGGACATGCGGCACGAAATGGGAATAAAAGAGGTGCATGGAAGCTTCTTGTAGGAAAATCCGAGGGAAAACGCCCAGTTGGTAGATCAAGAATTAGGTGGGAGAATAATGTTAACTATGATTTGAAGGAAGTAGATTATACAGGGGATGACTGGAAAACATTAGCTCAGGATAGGGATGTATGGAGAGGTTATGTCTGCGCGGCCATGAACCTACGGGTTCGATAGAGCCAGTGAATAAGTTAGTTATAAAATATCGTAAGGTATCTGAGCCAGATATCGTCATATATACCTTTATCGCCAACACTCGGTTCTAAGAAAACCGGAGACAGGCGTTAGAACTTAGCGCGTTGTGTAATTTTGTCATCTAATGTCGAAAATCTATACCGTTGAGGTTAAAATTATTTCAATTAAAAAATAATTGTACCTTATAAAACAGTCGTTCTCAACTACAATAACTTCTGTTATAAACGTTGTCACACTATTAAGATGCTAGGCCTTTCAAAGACAAGCTTCATCCTCAGTAAATCTTAATGGTGCTGAAATTATTTGTATATTTCATACAGAGGGCTTTCGTTTTTGGGTGTGTTCTTATTTAGCATATTTTTATTTTCTGCTTCCTTGATAATTTCAATCTCTTCCAGGATATTGAGATTATATAAATTTCAGAAACCGGCCATAAATTTAACGAAATAGATAAAACAATGTCAATAATCCACGAAGAGAACAATAGACAAAAAATCAATATCCTAGAAGAGATTGAAATTTTCAAGGAAGCAGAAAATAAAAATATGCTAAATGAGAATATGTCCAACAACCAAAGCCCTCTGTATGTAATATACAAATAATTTCAGTATCATAAGAATTCCTGAGGATGAAGCATGTCTTTGAAAAATCTTGAATTTTAATAGTGTGACGACGTTTATAACAGGAGTTGTTATAATTTATTGAGGACGACTGTTTTATAAGATACAAATTTTTAAAAATTGAAATAATGTCGAAAAATAAAATATTATCTAACGGAAAAAAAGTTCTACAGTTCTGTCTATAATCATGTAAATTTTGTAATTAGATAGATAGATCATCGGTTGATTAATGTCTTTGACATCGTCCGATTCCTAATAGCCAATTTTGTCGGTCCATCCAATCTCCTGGTTGTAGATGTTTCTGCTTCATGTATAAACACATTTTGCCTGACTCCAGGCGGATTTAGGTCTTCCTCTGTTTCGACTTCCCTCAGGTTTCCATTCCAAAACAGATTTTGGTAGCCGATCCTCTTCCATTCGATGGACATGTCCATACCAGCTTAATTGCTGAGTTTTAATATAATCTAAAATAGTGTCTTCAATCTCCATTTTCTCCCTTATAACTGAGTTCCTAATTTTTTTTTTCTTCTTAAAATTCTTGCTGCCCTTCGTATAAAATCCATTTCCGTTGCCAAAAGTACTTATTTGTTTTTGTTGTTAATGGCCAAAGTTCTGCTCCATAAGTAATGATGCTTTTAACAATTGTATGATATATATTCATTTTATTTTTATTTTCATTACTTATATTTCTTTTATATTTTATATTTTTATATTTATATTTACACATTTTATAATTGATTAGCTAATACCCGCCGTGCGCTGCTACGCCTAGATAATTGAAGTGTGTTTTTAAAATAACTGAATGGAGAAACAACTGGTATGAACATGTTAAAAGAATGCCTACAGATAGAATCCCTCAGCTGTTATTAAAGTACAAACTAATAGGACATAGAAGTGTTGGACGCCCATTTACTAGATGGGAAGATTCATTAAATCTCACTTGATGTAAAAACAGGTCAAAAGGCCTAATTCCATGAAGTAGAAGAAGAAAATAACCGAAAAATAAAAATAAAATAATTATATATTTATATCGTAGTTATTTTAGATACTCCATGCTGATTACTCAGCGTTGCCTGGGAATCTACTTATCCCGATATTCTTGGCTTCAATGAGTTGAAAGACAAAAATGGTTATTGTGAGTTATCCGTAAAAGACAGACATATGCGTCGCGGACTTTTTTTTATGGAATTTTCGAGATATTCAATTCTGTGTACATTAATTTGGCGTATTTGTTATGGTTTAGGCAGCGCAAGCCATTTAAGCATCCAAAAAGCGACCTTTTTTAGTGCACCGATGCACTTTTTTTCTTAGCTCCGACCCTATACGGAGTATATACGGTAATATGTTATATACGCCAATCCTCAAAAAAAAAATACATCTCTAAATTATGGCGAAACCCCAATTCAAATCTGTCAAGTAGTTTTTTTTTAATTGTAGATATACGCTGAGACGAACCAAATATGATGGTTGCAAGTCAGTTTTTAATTTTGGATTTCAGATAAACCTCCACTTCTAATTGTCGGATTTCGCTCATTATTTGGATAATATACCTCGGTTTATTTTAATAGGATATGCTGAGTTTCGTTGTTAAACATTGAAAATTGTGACTGCTAGAACGATTTTTAAATTTTAACTTCAGGTGAACTCCTACACCTATTGGTTTTAGAGGGTCCAATTGTGAATCTAAGCCATCCAGGTACCCACTCAACCACAAACAAAAAAATTAATCAAAATCGGTCCAGTCGTTTAGGTGGAGTTCAGTGACAAATACACGTACAGGAGAAATATATATATATATATATATATATGACATGAAAAGGAAAATATATGCTTTGACGGAGATTTGAACCCGGACTTCTGAATTGATACTTCAGTGCACTGCCACTTACGCTATACAAGAATACTTGTACAAACATTTATTTTTCTTTATATATATCGCAGTGGTCTCGAGGTAGCGTGCTGCCTTGTCATGCAGCGGGCCCAGGTTCGATTACCGATCGGGACAAGCCCCCTGGTGAGGGTTTAATTCGGGGGTTTTCCTCACCCGTAAGATAAATGTCAGGAAGCTCAAGGCCCAACGGTCCCCGAAAATCATCCGGTCATCATCATCATCATCATCATCATCATCCTTCACCAGTGTAGAAAGCAACGGGAAGCTACCACACCTATAATTTCCTAGTAAAGCTGCAAAACATAGCATGAAAATGCTATGATTGCAGTAAAAGACCTGCCCTGGGCAGAATTACTATGAATATATATATATATATATATGGTATGATAATAAAAATAAATGTCTGGACGGGATTCGAACCCGGATCTCTGAGTCTGTACCTCAGCGTGATATCCATTACACTACCAGCCGAATCCAATTCAAACACTTATTTTTCTTATATATGTATTATACTCTCCATTATTACTAGATGTCGCGAGAACACTGTCTTCACTGCCATCTAGTAGCTGACTATAACAAGTAAGCAAATTAAAGAGAATATTTATTTTACTTTATAGCAGTGACGCTTTATCGATGTTATAATTAAATGTAACATTTAATGTTATAACATCGATAAAGCGTCACTGCTATAAAGTAAAATAAATATTCTCTTTAATTTGCTTACTTGTTATAGTCAGCTACTAGATGGCAGTGAAGACAGTGTTCTCGCGACATCTAGTAATAATGGAGAGTATAATACATATATAAGAAAAATAAGTGTTTGAATTGGATTCGGCTGGTAGTGTAATGGATATCACGCTGAGGTACAGACTCAGAGATCCGGGTTCGAATCCCGTCCAGGCATTTATTTTTCTTATCATACCATATTAAGCTTGCATTGCTCAATGTTAAACATTTAATTATAACATATATATATGTATATATATATATATATATATATATATATATATATATATACTTTTTTTTTTTCTCTATTGCGATACGGAAACTCGATCCCACTACCTTCTGGTAGTCACTATAACAAGAAAGCAAATTAAAGGGAATTTTTACTTTATAGCAGTGACGCTTCTTTATTTCGATGTAATAATTAAATATTGTCATTTAGCAATGAAAGCTTAATATGACATAAACATTATATATATGGACCTATATAGCATAGTTAAATCCGTACATTTGCGTCTATATGTTTACAATACATTTTTATTATATTTACGTCATGAAAGAACTTAAAATCAACACAATTTTATTACCCCCACTGTTTATTAGTTTGAAATTAGAATTATTTCATCATTAAAATATCGCGTTGTAAAAATTTACAGTTTTAATCGATTCGCCTCAGAAGATGAGGTATACTCGCTTAACTCTACCTGTTATATAGGGTTTCCAGTATAAAACCGGACACTCTGCGGCTGGCAGAGTGAAATGCGGACGAGGAGAGAGCGCAGCCTGACGGGTGAAACCCCGTGAGGCGTGTCCGGTTTTATATTGGAAGCCCTGTATATTTCGCAATATGTTGTACATCCTTTAGCAGGGTATTCTTATGCTAACATTTATGAATAGTAGAGGAATGTGCTTCGGTCTTCAACCTTATTGAGATCTCAAATACCGTTATCTTTTGAATGTCCGAAAACAGACAATATAATTTACGGTGATTTAAATTCAGTTTTTGGGGAAATGCATTGGACATTTAATCTTGGAGCGAATGGGTTAAAAAAATAAGGAAAATTTAATGAATGAAATATTTCAAATTTTGGAATATAACATTTTATTGTAGCTGTCATATTAATGTAAATATATCACATTTTCAAATACTCATAAAATAATAATGTTCAGTGCATGTACCTGGCGTGCTTACATAAAGGGATGCGACAGGCGGATGCGCATTATAATTTCCATAGAGAAGATCAAGGCCAGGCGACAAAAACAATATGTATATGATAGTTATGCAACCTGCAGTCACACTATATTTCATATTATATGGAGTATTTAGGTCGAAACCAGCACGAAAACTTAATGTCCATAAACTTTTTCATTTGTCCTAGTTTAATAACGTGGAATTTGAATGTGATATCATCATCACCATCATCATCCTCTTATCGTGTTCTCCTTTCGTAAGATCCTACATACCTCGACTCCCAATTATTTATCCTCTCGTTTCCAATGTCTGTCCTCCAACCATAACTTAAACACACGATCACAACATAGTCTTCTGCTTAATATACCGCAACATAGGACATCACATCACTCCATGTCATATACTATATCCACTTCTCGCAATTGGAATTCCCTACCTGAAGAAATAAGGGGCTATCGGACATTGGCATCTTTTAAAATAAATCTAAATATATATTTGCTCTAACCTCGAGACTTCATCATCATCCAGTGTAAGGTACATATGTTAATTGGTGTTTCTCGTATAATTCATCATATTTATACTATTATTATTATTGTTATTATCGTATAAAATGTTTGCACATGAAATTTACATTGCAACATTTAATATAGTTTTAACTCTTTATAGTTAGTACAGTGTATATCTATATTTGCAAATATTTTTCTGTATTTGTGCTGGTTGAGTGGAAGAGAAGACCTTATGGCCTTAACTCTGCCAGAATAAATAAATAAATAATAATCAATATTATTATTCCAAATATGTCTTCAGCCATCTCTATCTTCCCATACTTTGCTTCTTTTTAGTTCTTCCCAGTCGTATCCTCTCTCTTGTAGACTTTTCTTCACCTGGTTAATCCATCTTTTTCGTGGTCTACCTCGTGGTCTTTTTCCTTGCATCTTAGGATTTAACAGTCTTTGTGGTAGTCTTCCCTTTTAAATTCTTTTTAAATGTCCTTTTTCTATATCCGTTGTTAATTTTTCTACATTTAACCGCTGTGGTCTCGAGGTAGCGTGCTGCCTTGTCACGCAGCGGGCCCGGGTTCGACCCCGGTCGGGGCAGTTTTTCTGGGTGAGGTTTTTATCGGGGTTTTTCCTCACCTGTAAGACAAATGTCAGGAAAACTTTAAGGCCCAAACGGTCCCCGAAATCATATGGCCATCATCACCATCATCATCCTTATCATTATCATCATCATTATCGTCATCCTTCACCGGTGTGGAAAGCAACGGGAAGCTACCACATCTACAATTCCCTACTAAAGCTGCAAGCATAGCATGAAAATGCTATGATTGCAGTGAAGGACCTGCCTTCGGACAGAATTACTATGGATGGAATGTCTCACTAAATCAGCCATTTCTTATTCTATATCTCCTTGTTGTATGTACCATTCCACGTAAGAATTTAATTTTTGTAGCTTGGATTCTGCTCAATTCCTTCTTTGTATATGTCTAAGTCTCAGCTGCATATGTTAGAACTGGCTTGAAATAGAAATATAGTACTCATTTCTATATAGAGAGGTCCAGTCAGATAAGGGGATAAGCCACACTCTCATGAGAAGTGAGATTATTACATTTCTGGAATGCACTGCCATCTATCTTTGTAACCACGAATTGTTACAAGTGTGGGTTATACCATTGGGCACCTATGTTGTAATTCAATTCAGTATGCTGATCATATTTTCTCAAGTTCCAGTGGGAGAATGGTATATCCCACAACTTCACATTTCTATCACTAGAGGGAAGGGTGATCAGCAGTGTTGACAACACGTAGTTTAGAACTAAATCTAACCTGTTGTTTTCAACACACTGTTTAGCAACTAGAATTACATATTGTTGTATTTATGAATTAAATAAAAATAAAACTTAGTTTTATTTGATTTACATATTTATTATATAATTGAATGACAGCTGTTTCGGTACACTGTACCTTCTTCAGACATGTTAACAAATTATGAATTGTGTTCCAACTGATCTAAGCAACAATATTGTTGTATTGTCGAGTTCGAATTTTAATTGTTGATTACCATTCAAGTGACAAACAAATCACTTCTGCTGTTAGCTTAGAACTTTTCTGTTTGTTTTCGATAGTAGTTTTGCTAATGTGGTTTATCATTGTTTGCAGCACTGGTAGTAAATGATCAGTTTTTGTTTGATTTGTTATCAGAATGGATGTTATTAATGTTGGTGACAATAATCAGAGTAATAGGCTAAAAATAAAAGACCCAGAAATGAAGAACATTGGAAAAGAAATAATGGTGTGATTTAATCAGTAAAGTAAGAGTAAACATGCCATTCAAAGTGATGAGTATGCAAATGCAAGATTTCAATAACTCAAACTGGCAGAAATATTAGCAAAAGAAAGTAAAACAAAATGGACTCCAGGTTCACATGACGAAGTTTACAACTCTTAAGGTGGATAAAAATAAGCCAGGATATCTACTTTTCAAGTGCACTTACAACTCGAGAGTTGGCAGGAAATAAAGGTTTTCAAAAATCAACCTGGGAGGCGCCGAAAAGTTAAGACTACACCAACTTGGAATGCCAGGATGATTTCTTGAAAACTTGGAAATACTGTATTCACATGGCAGAAAAAATTACCAAAAGAAGTATGCTGATAGTATGTCTCTACTTCCCTTTATACCAGCCGTGTATCAGTGTTTACAGCTCTACAATCCGTTGGTCCAGAGAGGGAAGACGAATGTGAACTAGTGTGATAATGGACTTCAGCATCTTATTTAAATCTTCGACCATATATAAATATTATATAGACCTACTATGTTTATAAGTTATGTTTATACAAATGAACAAAGAAACTCGCAAATTAAGAAGTGCATCCTGTATCGCAAGAAAAACGAAGTTCATTGCTTTATATTGACAGCATTTTCTCTTCTATGTAAAAGTAAAACAAAAAAGAACAGTATATTACGATACGAGGTTGGAAAGTGGTTTTTACAGAATCGATAAAACATGTTTAAAAACCGAGCGATAACCAGGTTTTTAATTTCTGAGATTCTGTAAAACACTTCACAAACGTGTGTTGTACATTATTTTTTGCGCCATGGTGTAAATAAAAAATAATAGTAAAATAATAACATATTTGTTGGAAATATTTGCGTTCATTATAAACAATTGACTAACGTTAACAGTGTGGGCAATGTTTATTAGTTGAAACAACAGGAGGCTTGAGAAAAATTATCGATAACATGGCCGCAAGTACGTATTTACTGTTTTATATTGTTTCAAATAAGGTTCAGTTCATTTAAAATGTAGGCTAGTGATTTGTTTCGTATAATGTATATTAACACTACCTTTTGGATATTTTCTGTATATACATTCTACGTAGTATACATACAGGACAGTGGTTTTACTTCCCGCACGTGGGTGTAAATGTAATATTACAGTAGGCCTGTAGTTATTTAGGTTGGCAACCCCGAAATGTAGTAAGTTGAACTTTCATTAATGGTCGCCATTGCTGGTAAGTACGACAAAACGCACTATCGCGCAAAAAAATATTTTCTTTTTAATACTATATACCACCGCTGTGGTCTCGAGGTAGCGTGCTGCCTTGTCACGCAGCGGGCCCGGGTTCGATCCCCGGTCGGGGCAGTTTTTCTGGGTGAGGTTTTTATCGGGGTTTTTCCTCACCTGTAAGACAAGATGTGTCATGGCGGATTGTGAATAAGAGTGAAACTGGTTGCTCGTGTTTTTGCACAATTTTCAGCAGGTGTTAGTTTGTTTTTATAAACGTAATATCGATATTGCGAATTTATTTTGTTTGTAGCTTAATTTTACGCATAATGGCTCCACGTAAAACAAGAAATTGTGAAGAAAGCAAAGAAGAAATAACAGAGCGTGTGGTCCAAGAATGTTTGCGGGATCCAGCCATGTTGCAGCTGTTGAAGGAATCCGTGCGTGAGGCTATTGTATCGGAGCTAAAGGTAACTATAGACCGTAATACAGAAGTCATTAGGCAGTTGGAACTCTCCCTTCAGGAGAGGGACAACAAAATATTAAAACTGGAACAACAGTTATGTGAGAAAACCGACTCGCTAGAGCAATACCAACGTCGACAGTGTCTACGTATTTTCGGTATACCTGAACAGGATGGTGAAGATACGGACAATATAGCAATAGACGTGGCCTCCAAAATTGGAGTTAAATTAGAAACCTGTGATATCGACAGGAGTCACAGGGTTGGGAAAAAGTCGGATCGACCACGGCCGGTTATTGTGAAGTTCATTAGTTATAGAAAGAGAAGGGAGGTCTTTCAAAATAAAAAACAATTGAAAGGCAGTGGGATCACAGTAAGAGAAGACCTCACCCAAATTAGATATAAATTGTTAAAGGACTGCATCATAAAATTTGGCGTCACAAATGTGTGGACAATTGATGGCGCAATACATGTGAAAAATGGAGATACCAAACGCATCATCACCCGGGCCTCTGATATGTAAATCTACCTAGTGCAAACACGGCCAGTGATACCATATCCCCAATTTAGCACTTTTATATAGATTATTAAAATTATATTTAGAAATTTCACATTAATTATTAGTATTATATTTAGAAATTTTACTTTATTTATTAATATAATATTTTATTAAGATATTAGTGACTTTTTCTTTTCTTATTATTCTAGTTAAAATATTTTTAAAATTTTCCATCCAAATAATGCTATTCATTTGGCAGTCTCTGACAGGTTAGAGGACACTACCCTTCTCACACCCCTTCCAAACAACAATAATGCAAGACAGGCTCTAGAAACAGCATTCTCCCCTTCCCGTCTTCCCTACATGTGGTGCACTTGAACGCACAAAGTTTAACTGCACATGCAGACGAAATTAGAATGATTTTTTCTTCTTCCAATACTCGTGCCATTCTCGTATCAGAAACATGGCTCACTCCCTCCATTAATTCTAGTTTAATTGACATGGATGGTTATACTTTTCTTAGACATGATCGTGTACATAGTCGAGGGGGCGGTGTTGGTGTCTTCGTTAGGACAGACCTTTGCCCTAAGTCTGTATACTTTTCTAATAACGAGACATCTCCAGAAATTATGTTTATAGAAATATACGCAAGCTTCAAAAAAATGCCTTCTTTGTGTAGTGTACCAACCCCCTAAACTGAAAAAAATAGCAGAAATAGAATCCGCTCTACAAAACGCCCGTATACAATATGAACACGTTATCGTCCTGGGTGACTTTAATATAAATATACTAGACACTGACAACAGACATACACAACAGCTTATGTCCGCGTTTCAAGCTTGTGATATGACTATCCTTCCCTTACAGCCTACACATCACACCAATCACTCTGAGACTTTACTTGACTTAATTACTACTAATAATCCAGACAGAGTACTAACCCACGGGCAACTGTCATCTCCCGGAATATCAGCACATGATATTATATTCTTAGCATATTCACTGCAGTGCCCTAAACTAGCTCGTAAGACTATCACATATAGAGACCTAAAACATATAAACAATGCAGCTCTACTTGAAGACGCTATAAAATTACCCTGGCATACTATATGGACATTGCATTCTGTTGACGAAAAAGTTGAAGCATTAAATAACCTTATATTACAACTATATGACAGACACGCCCCACTGAAAACTAAACTAGTGAAACGACACCCTGCTCCCTGGATGTCTGCTAACATTCGTGACTTGATGACTGAAAGAGACGCAGCATATCGGAAATATAGAGTCGATAAAACTGACATAAATCTCAATCACTATAAACGGTTACGTAACAAGACTACTCAAACTATCAGAAACGCCAAACTTAGACATCTATACAGCCTTACTGAACCTAATAACAATAACCCAGATATTTGGAAAAATCTGAATAAAATGGGTGTAGGAAGGAAAGACACACAAGTAGAAAAACTATCTGTTTCTCTGAACACACTTAATAACCACTTTACAAGCACATTCTTTACTCCTAAAGACAAAACACACACAATAAGTGAACTACTATTGACAAATCCACCAGACAGAGAACATTTCCATTTTTCATATCTTACAGAAAATGACATAAAGAAAGCTCTCAAACGAATAAAAACAAAAGCAGAAGGTACTGGCCGTATAAATATCACTCTACTTAACAAAATAATCGACGTTATACTACCTACCATAACTCATGTTTTCAACTCCTCACTACAAACCTCTATATATCCCACATTATGGAAGCAAGCAATTGTACGCCCACTCCCGAAAGTAAAAACTCCCTTAACTCCTAACGATTTTCGACCCATTAGTATTTTACCTACCCTTTCAAAAGCTTTGGAACGATTAGTCCATAAACAACTGACTGACTACCTAACTGAACACGACCTTTTAGATCAATACCAATCAGGTTTCAGGACAGGACACAATACAAATACTGCTCTACTAAATATATGTGAAGACATACGCGAAGCATCTGATAATCGAAAACTTACTATTCTTACACTACTTGACTTTAGTAAAGCATTTGACACGGTAGACTTGGACTTATTGTTGCTTAAACTAAAAAACCTCTCACTTTCTGACAGTGTCACGCAATGGTTCAACTCCTACCTTCGTGAGCGCCAGCAATATGTTGTAGGAAATTCTACATTACGCTCTTCTTGGACCTACCGTGAAGCTGGAGTTCCACAGGGCTCGGTGCTCGGCCCATTGCTTTTTTCAATCTATATAAACGACATATCTGACTCCCTAAAACATTGCAAACATCATTTATTTGCGGACGACATGCAGATCTACCTTCACTCAGACAAATATTCTTTAAATGACGCAGTAACCAAAATTAATGAGGACCTTGACTCGCTAACGGCGTGGACAGAGAAATATGGACTTCAATTAAATCCTAGAAAGACACAAGCAATCATTATGGGCCATCAGAGACTATTATCCTCAATTAACACAAATGCAGTATTACATGTGTCACTTAATGGGGTTCAGATCCCTTATAGTGAGACAGTAAAAAATCTAGGAGTGTTTATGGATAAACATTTAATTTGGAATAAACAAATAAATAACATTTGCAAAACTATCTTCTCAATAATACACTCATTAAATCGTATAAGAAATTGTTTACCGTTTTCTCTAAGAAAAATGTTAGTAGAAACACTTGCAATGTCCCATTTTGATTATTGTGATACTCTTTTTACTGACCTAAATACTGTTCTTACCCAAAGATTTCAACGTGTTCACAATTCTTGCATACGTTTTATTTGTGGTAACGTAGATTTGATCACGTTACACCATCCCTGGAACAATTGTCATGGCTTCGTCTACAAGATCGTAGAACCATCCATTCCCTATGCCTTCTCTATAAAATATTACACACATCATTACCTTATTATTTATCACACCGCTTCACTAAACTCTCTGATACACATAACTTAGATACCCGATCCCTTGAGCACAGTGCCCTATATATCCCTCCTCATCACACTACCTATTATTCGAAATCTTTTACAGTTTCTCTTGCTAGAACATGGAATTCACTTCCACCCTATGTCAGAGACTGCCAAACTTTACCATCTTTCAGAAACAAATTGAAAATAAAATTACTAACAGAAACAACTCACTAATATTACTTTTTAAGAATTAATAATGCGTTTTTGCATTATTTAATAAAAATAGACTTAGGATTTGTTAATATATTTACCTAATGCCTTGTATAAAAAGCGTAGATTAATTCATTGTAGTTTATTACTTTCTTTGTATTTTTTTCTTTTCTTTTTACGTATAGTAGATTCGAGCTGTTATCCCTTTTTTATTCATTGTATCATTAATTTAATTTTAATTGTATTTAGTTTCATTTTATTATTAGACATTATTTTCATTATTATTCAATATGACAGATAATTAATTGTTCAATATCTATTATTGTAATTTTTTTGTATTCATATGTAACATATGTTTGTCCTGTTTAATATGACTATTATTTAATACACAAGTGATCTTCTTGGTGATATAATATTAAAATATATATGTAGTCAATATGCCCATTTCACCAATTAATGTTTTAAAATGGTCAACAAGTTTCTACAGCCAAGCTGTCATTCTCAAGACCAGATATTGACTGAGTCAATATCTGGTCTTGAGAATGACAGCTTGGCTGTAGAAACTTGTTGACCATTTTAAAACATTAATTGGTGAAATGGGCATATTGACTACATATATATTTTAATGACTATTATTGTTTTTTTTTTGTATTTATATGTAACATATGTTTGTCCTGTTTAATATGACTATTATTGTATTTTTTTTTTGTATTCATATGTAACATATGTTTGTTCTGGTGAGTGGAAGAGAAGGCCACATGGCCTTAACTCCACCAGGCTAAATAAATGTCAGGAAAACCTTAAGGCCCAAACGGTCCCCGAAATCATATGACCATTATCATCATCACCACCATCCTCATCATTATCATCATCATCCTTCACTGGTGTGGAAAGCAACGGGAAGCTACCACACCTACAATTCCCTAGTAAAGCTGCAAGCATAGCATGGAAATGCTGTGATTGCAGTGAAGGACCTGTCTTCGGGCAGAATTACTATGGATGGATGGTAACCTTAATCAAATAAAAAATTTTGTAGCATACGTTTATAGGCAATTTCTTTTGTAAATTGACTATTTACAAAATCCTTCTTATATTCATTAGAAGTTCATGTGGCTTACCTCCTTATCTGACTGGACCCCTCTTTATTAAGCATGTAAGCATTCTATTTACATTTTTATAGGAAATGTGCACTCAGGTTGAGCATTAATGGACACACACCCAGACCCAGGTGGAGAATTTTTTTTAAATCCCCACCCCGCCGGGAATCGAACCCGGGTCGCCGGAGCGGAAGGTAGGGACTCTACCGACTACGCCACGGCGACGGACATTCTATTTACATTGAAAACATTAATGCTACGGTACTGACATAAACATTAGTAAGCAGTGCGCTGCTACTCCGACTGGATTCCCGAATTCGAATCCTGGCGATTACACAGAAGTATTGGTAGTGGGCCATACCGGGATATTTCGGAGTTTTTCTCCCGTTTCCCGAATTTCATTTCACCAACAGTCTCCATTCCACCTTTCCAACCCTTTATGAAACTTTTAAATTATGAAATGAGTACAGTTTCTCAGTCGTCCTCAACTATTAGCTGTATATTTTTTTATAAGATAGCTTTCGAAAACATTATTTCGTCTGTTTGTAGTTTGGTACTGACTGTCGCTAATAATGATTTTGTAAAGATGGCTTGGGTCACTTGATATGTTCTCATTTAAAAAGTGTTTGTTCGTGGCCATCTTTATGATTTCGATTTCTTCGATAACGTTGATTTTTAACTTATCTTGTTAGAAATGGATAGTTTTGGAAAGCTCAAAGTAAAATTATAACTAATGGTTAGATATGTCGATGACTTATTAATAATATATATAAACGAACGTATATCTGTCTCTGTCTGTCCTTTATGCGCTGCCATACAGTTCATTCGATTGTGATGGGACTTTTTGCAAAATGTCCAGGAGTTTCGCGGGAAGGTTTTAGGCTTTAAGAGAGATGTAATACTCAACTCCTTCACCCTTAAAAATCACCCGTTGTAGAGAAAAATTTTCGGAACTTTTTCGACACTTAAATGGTTTACGCTGCCTAAACCATAACATATGCACCAAATTAATATACACAGAATTGAATATCTAAAAACAATGTACAAAGAAGTCTGCGACAGCATATGTCTATCTTTTATGGATAACCCATAATAACCATTTTTGTTTTTCAGCTCATTTATGCCAAGAAGACCGGGATAAATAGATTCTAAGGCAACGCCGGGTAATCAGCACGGGGTATCTAAAAATAATTATGATATAAATTTATAATTATTTTCTTTTTACTTATTAAACTAAACATAAAAACACATTTAATTTATTTAGGCGTAGCAACGCACGCCGGGTATTAGCTAGTAACATATAAAAAGAAATCTTAGATGAATTGAACAAAATGCATAACAAAATACCATTCATAGAAGAAACTGAAATTAATAATCATATCTATAAACTATCTAGAACTTACCGATTCCGATTGAGGGTCTTTCCACTTTTCAGCGGTTGCCCTTTTACCAGCCGGCTGCTGGCCCTTCACATCCACATGTGTCAATCACAGAGGTAGATGATCAACAGCCAGTGTAGGGGTGACATGTGGTTAGCATGTCGAGTCCCCCAGCCGTTATAGCTGGTTCCTCAACCTGGAGCCGCTACTTAATGTTGCCTCACGATGCTGGGTGGGCACCGGTCCCATACTGGCCGAAATACCATGAGAAAATTTCTTCCCCCATGGAGACTCGAACCAGCGCAAGTCCCGTAGCTCTGCGCCAAGGCTTCCTACCTTAACCGCTCGGCTACGGCGCGGGACTTCTAGAACTTACAATTTCTAAAAAAAATTAAACAATAATTTGTACATAAGCATATACTGGAAACCAACTAACAACATAATAACTGTACATCAGAAATCAAGACTCGCCATTCAACAAAAATGAGCACGTTTCTTACCTTGCCGCTAAACAAAACAGATTATAATAAATAATTGAATGATATAACATTTTTAGCGGTTAAAAATCAACTAACTAGTTAAAAAATGAACGATATAATGTATTTAACAAAATAAATAATGGAAAGATAAATAAATAATTAGTATTCATTTTTTATACGGGCAGCGAAGCAATAAAACTGGCTAAATCAATAAAAAAACACGATAAAATACAAAATCGTATTAAAAACAATAATAAACTCAATAATATTATTTTAATCAAAGTAGAGGAAAACAATAAACATTAAAATAAATAAATCGATCAACTCAAGTGCAATAATTACAAGTTTTATATAGACAGAACTACCAGGTATTTTAATAGCACATTCAATGGGCATTTTAGGACTTTATTAACAGCGAGGGAAAATGAAGCTTTACTAAGCACGTGATAGAAACATACCATCCGTTCAACACAATAGATAATAGAATGTCAATCTTGCACAAAGACAATATTAACTACAAATAAACATTCTTGAAGACATTTAAATCATCATCATGAACAAACCCGTTTTAGGCCATGTGACCTGTGATGGTAAACCTAACGAAGATGGTCTTGATTTTCCACCGATGTTTTGGTCTTCCTTGGTCCTTATGTCCAGTTGGAGTACATTGGAACGCCAATTTTGGAAGTCTATTTATTTCCATTTTTCTCAGATGATTTTTCTATTCTTGTTGGTATCTTTATATATATTCATTTAAACCCTGATAATAGTGTTCCTTTAGTGATCCAGTCTATTAACTCCTAACACTGAACGTAAGAAGCGCATTTGACTTAGTCTAAGTTTATGAGAATTTCTTTTATTTAAAATCCAAATTTCACTTCCGTATTTTGATGTTATGATAATCTTAGTTTTGTATCTGTCCTCATCTGGTTACCAAAATGTCTTCTTATTATCACATTAATTTTATTATATTTTTGTAATTTTGAATTAATGACACCCTTATGTTCTGCAAATACACTTCCTAAGTATGAAAAATCAGACACTTGTTCTATTATGTTTCCATCAATTTCAATTCTCATCTGTTGTATATTATCTTAAAGGAAGAAAAGAACACAAACATGAGAACACGCTCAACGACATGAACTCCCTGTATAAAATCTACTAAAATTTTCAGTACCATTGCAATCGCTGATGATGGAAGACTGTCTTCTGAAGGGCAACCAACTCTAACTATCTCACTGGCACTATCGAACCCGTAGGTACAAAGTCGCGCGGACATAAGCTCTCCATATATCCCTATCCTGAGCCAATGTCTTCCAATCATTCCCTGTTTAATCTACTTCCCTCAAATCATAGTTATTCTCCCATCTCTTTCTTGGTCTACCAACTGGGCTTTTTCCCTCTGGTTTTCCTACAAGAAGCTTCCATGCACGTCTTTCATTCCCCCATTCGTGCCACATATCCTGCCCATCGCATTCTACGAGACTTAACTGTTCTCATTATATCTGGCTTCCTATAAAGACCATGTAATTCACTGTTATGCAGTATTCTCCATTCACCTGTCTGTTTATCTCTCTTTGGTCCAAAAATCTTCCTTCTTCTTCCTTTCCAAGATCTTTTTCCATGTGCTTTGTAGGTGTTGATCTTTTTTGGTAATCTTATATTGTCCATTCTGTCTTAATGTTCTTTCCATTGGTATTTGTGCTCTTCTAGTTTATCAACTATTGAAAATATCTCCAGTTCATTTCTTATTGATTCATTGTGTAATCTATCCAGCGTGTACATCCTTTTACGGATCTTAAAAAATTCATTTCAGTGGCTTGAATGTGTGAGATATCTTTTTTTGTAAGTATGGATAAAAGAACAGTAACAACCATAATTTTATAAAACCTAAGCTGAGTTTCTCTTCGAGTCTTTCGGAGGGTTCATCTTATGGTACCACACATAATTTGATATAGGTTTAATTTATTATGTACAGTATATCTCAATCATAGCTACATATTATATCTGAAACAAGATATTTAAAGTGTGCTATCTGTTCTATTATTTCATTATTGATCACTATTTTTGCTCTGACTGGCACTTTGCCCTGAAAAGCCATAATTTTAGTTTTTGAAGTTCAGACTTTGAGATTATAATAGAGTCCTAATTGATTCAACATGTAAATGACTCTTTGTAAATCATCCTCTGACTTCTGTATAATTACCAGATCGTCTGCATACATTAAAAATCTTTCTAAGAACTTTATTCTCAAATACTCGTAATCTCCTTTCCTCCCTTAAAGTAAGAGTCCATGTTTCACATCCATATAACTGGTAGAATAATAGTTTTTTGAAAGACCTACATATTTTAATGTTTGACGAAGTTTTCTAAACAGATGTTTGTTTCAGGTGAGGTAGACTGATACTCCAGGTACACATTTTAAACTTTTAATATTTTAAATAATAACTTCAACGGTAGCTTATGAATTTTAAAAGTAATGATCTGTAGGTAAATAAGCGTAATAAATTAGTTTGGTTAATCTCCCGCTAGGGAGCACACGTATCCCCACTCACGTGGGACGTATGTGCTATAGGTCAGAATCGTTTGTATAAATAAATATTTATTTTCTGTACATTTGAGGACAAATTTTTACAATGTGTTTTTATTAGCCTTTATTTCATACAAAGAAATTCTATGTGTATGTTTAATTAACATGATAATATCATATTGAAAAGTCACTTGAGACAGAAATATCAGTATTAATACATGTAAACTCTTAAATTCCATGGCGCACTGGCCTATAAAGCCCTTGGCCTACCATCTGACTATGGCTTCACATCTAGCCCTTGGCCTACCATCTGACTATGGCTTCACATCTACATGTGTTAATCACAGAGCTAGACAATCATTCAGCCAGTGTAGGTGAGCATGTCGAATCCCCCAGCCGTTATAGTTGGCAATAATACTTGTACATGTGTTAATCACAGAGCTAGACAATCATCCAGCCAGTGTAGAGGTGACATGTTGTCGGCCGCTATAGCTGGTCTTCTCAACTTGGAGTCGCTACTTATAGTAGCTACCCAAATGCCTCACGATGCTGGTTGGGCACCGGTCCCGTACTGGTCGAAATCCCATGAGAAAACTACTTCCCCGTTGGAGACCCGAACTAGTGCAAGTCTCGTGGTACATTATAATATTGGCCCTGGAAGCTTAATTTAACATATTATAGGACACATGTCACTTTCTCAGTAGCCTTCATCCTTTAACTATCGCTTAAAGTATAACATCGTTCAAAAACAAACTAAACAATTATTTAATAACAAACTAACTTATACACCTCACTGATAGTCTTCTTTTAACAATTATTTAATAACAAACTAACTTATACACCTCACTGATAGTCTTCTTTTAACAATTATTTAATAACAAACTAACTTATACACCTCACTGATAGTCTTCTTTTAACAATTGTTTAATAACAAACTAACTTATACACCTCACTGATAGTCTTCTTTTAACAATTAATACATTTAATTATTTATGATGATAATACTAAGATTAACAAATATTTTTATTTAATTAATTATTGTGTAATCGTAAAATTAGTTTTCTATATCTCATTATGCCCACCGCTGTGGTCTCGAGGTAGCGTGCTGCCTTGTCACGCAGCGGGCCCGGGTTCGATCCCCGGTGAGGTTTTTATCGGGGGTTTTCCTCACCTGTAAGACAAATGTCAGGAAACCTTTAAGGCCCAAACGGTCCCCGAAAGCATAATACTTATCATTATCATCATATTCATTCGTAAAGAAGAGCCTGGTCGGAGTTTGCACGCAAATTAACAGCAAGGTAAATAGGGCTGAATTATTTAAAAAAAACGAACACATGCATGTGCAGATAACGTGTATCTATTTGCAAGTATGATTTTTTGCAAACAAAGCACAACTATGGAAAACAGGATTTTAATTTCCTATCAGCATAATGAGTATATTGACCCTAATATCAGTAATAAGAAATCTATTCAATATGTCAAAATCACGTAGCTAGGTATTATCAAGGTTATTGCACAAGCAACTTGTTAAGGCAGGATGCTTTATAAAAAAATTGCAGTACTTGCCCCATATGACTGCACTATTAAAATTATTAATATCCAATCAGTCTAGCTTTGGTCCCTAAAGAGAAACATTAAAAATGTTTCATCACTCCTTTTAGTCGGCTGCGATGGACTAGTGCAGCGGTTTCCAACCTTTTCCCACTCGCGAACTCCTTCCACAACAACCTGAGTTGGGTGAACCACTGACTTACAGTAACATGCATACAATTTAATTCCAAGCAAAAGGTTTAATAACCTTAAATTAACTTAACCCTTAACGGTTAAAGCCTAAATTTACTCTAGTTACGGCTTAAAATTTACACAGCGTGTAGGTCTAGTTGTAGCGAAATCAAATGCATCCCTTATCCCACGTTATTACATACAATCAGGCATTCGCGGTAAATATTAATTTATTGTGGAAGTAATGTGATAAATTTCCGATCTTACACACATGCAACAAGAGACATTATAAAGTTAATTTAATTTAAAAATAATATTAATAATAATTAATAACAATAATTAATAAAGCTGTTAGTTTATGCTGATGATGTAGTACTATTGGGCGATAGCGAGGAGATACTAAAGGCTAACACGCACACACTACTGAGTAACACTAAGAAATTTAAAATGTTCCTATAATATGTGTGTAATTATTATAATATTTATGAAGGTTCCGGTTGGCCTCAAGTTTCTTGAAAAGTTTTATCTTTAAGGGGGTAGAATTTAAGTAAATATGAAACAAAATATATGGTCACACATAGAAATACATTATATAATGGAAATGGACAGGCGCACACACTATTGAGTAACACTAAGAAATTAGGACTGGAAGTAAATATCAATAATACAAAATATATGGTCACACGTAGAAATACATTATATAATGGAAATGGACAGCTAATGATAAATGAGGGAAATTTTGAGGAAGTGGCTGAATTCAAATACCTAGGAACAATAATCACAAATAGGAATGAGATGCACAAAGAAATTAAACATAGGCTCAATTCTGAAAATGCGTGCTATTATGCGATGCAGAGATTCTTGATGTCCCAACATCTTTCAAAAAACGTTAAAACTGAAAAATATAAAACTATTAATATATTGACTTAGGCTTTCACGGCCGGAGTTACTATGATGATCTTGCAGAAGATCATCATATAAAATTATTATTCTACCAGTTATAATATATGGATGCGGAACATGGACTCTTACTTTAAGGGAGGAAAGGAGATTACAAGCATTTGAATAAAGTACTTAAGAATTTTTTTGGACCAAAGAGAGGAACAAACAGATGAATGGAGAAGACTACATAACAGTGAACTACATGGTCTCTATAGGAAGCCATATATAATAAGAACAGTTGAGTCTCGTATACAGCGTTGGGCAGGACATGTTGCGCGTATGGGGAGTGAAAGACGTGCATGGAAGCTTCTTATAGGAAAGCCAGAGGGAAAACGCCCAGTTGGTAGACCAGAATGAGGTGGGAGAACAGCATTAACAATTATTTGAGGGAAGTAGATTATTCAGGGAATGATTGGAAAGCATTAGCTCAGGATAGGGATGTATGGAGAGCTTATGTCCGCGCGGCCATGAACCTACGGGTTTGATAGTGCCAGTGAGTAAGTAAGTAATGGAAATGGACAGCTAATGACAAATGAAGGAAATTTTGAGGAAGTGGCTGAATTCAAATACCTAGGAACAATAATCACAAACAGGAATGAGATGCTCAAGGAAATTAAACACAGGATCAATTCTGGAAATGGATGGTATTATGCATTACAGAGAATTTTGACTTCGCAACTCCTTTCAAAAAACGTTAAACTGAAAATATATAAAACTATTATTCTACCAGTTATATTATATGGATGCGAAGCATGGACTCTTACTCTAAGGGAGGAAAGGAGATTACGAGTATTTGAGAATAAAGTTCTTAGGAACATTTTTGGACCAAAGAGAGATGAACAGATAGGTGGATGAAGAAGACTGCATAACAGTGAATTACATGGTCTTTATAGGAAGCCAGATATAATGAGATCAGTTAAGTCTCGTAGACTGCGATGGGCAGGACACGTGGCACGAATGGGGAATGAAAGACGTGCATGGAAGCTTCTTGTAGGAAAGCCAGAGAGAAAACGCCCAGTTGGTAGACCAAGAATGAGGTGGGAGAATAACATTAACTATGATTTGAGGGAAGTAGATTATACAGGGGATGATTGGAAAACATTAGCGCAGGATAGGGATGTATGGAGAGCTTATGTCGGCGCGGCCATGAACATACGGGTTCGATAGTGCCAGTAAGTTAGTTAGTTTAATAATAATTAATAATAATAATTATTATTATAACTATTATAATATAACTTAATAATAATAATAATAATAATAATTACTATTATTATTATTATTATTATTATTATTATTATTATTATTATTATTATTATTATTATTATTATAATTATAGTGTAGTGCTTAAGGCACTGCGCTACAAGCCGGAAGGTCGAGGGTTGAGTCCCGGTGGGGTCAGGATTTTTAAACTGACCCAAACTTTTGGCGGCACTATGACCCTGTGGTCGACTCAGACTCTAACAGAAATGAGTACCAGACGCTTTTTCTGGGGGTAAAGGCGGCCATCACGCAGGGCTGACAACCCGGCTGACATCAAATGCCGATTTTTGAGAAAAAGTGGGAGCCTTAACCTCCTATACCCCAAGGGCCTCCTGAGGCATGTAGTGGGATCACTTTACTTTTACCTTTATTATTATTAGATTACATGCTGCAGAAATGAAGGGAACAATAATAGACCTAACCTCGAAACCCGCCATTACGGAAAAGTTTTGGCGAACCCCTTGAAATATTTGTGGTTCACGAACCACATGTTGACCGCATGCCATTCATGACATCTATGGACGAATAAGGTAACTAAATTCACTTGGTCTAGTAACTCCTAACAAATGAGAGGCTAATGGCTCAACATTGGGCTACACCATTATAGATAACTACTCTTAACTTGTTTCGAATATTAGCTTCTCTAGAAATGTATATGTATTAATTGGCGTATGCCGTTTAGTTTCTTTTATTATTATTATTATTATTATTATTATTTATTATTATTAATTATTATTATTATTATTATTATTATTATTATTATTATTATTATTATTATTATTATTATTATTATTATTATTATCATTAATCTGTCCACCGCTGTGGTCTCGAGGGTAGCGTGGCTGTCTTGTCACGCAGCGGGCCCGGGTTCGATCCCAGGTCGGGGCAGTTTTTTGGGTGAGGTTTTTATCGGGGTTTTCCCTCACCTGTAAGACAAATGCCAGGAAAACTTTAAGGCCCAAACGGTCCCCGAAATCATATGGCCATCATCATCATCATCATCCTTCACCGGTGTGGAAAGCAACGGGAAGCTACCACACCTACAATTCCCTAGTAAAGCTGCAAGTATAGCATGAAAATGCTATGATTGCAGTGAAGGACCTGTCTTCGGGCAGGTGGACTAGTGGTTATGCTCCTTGCCTCTGGTCCCGAGGGTCGCGGTTTCCAAAACCCGGCCGGGGTCGATGGATTTTTTAGGACGGAAAAATCCAAGGAACAAGT
This sequence comes from Diploptera punctata, assembly GCA_030220185.1. Taxonomy (NCBI): domain Eukaryota; kingdom Metazoa; phylum Arthropoda; class Insecta; order Blattodea; family Blaberidae; genus Diploptera; species Diploptera punctata. Next base: position 19,657 of record JASPKZ010010688.1, on the reverse strand, counting down.
CCTCCAGGAGGGACTTTAAGCCGTGGGTCCCGAGTCTGAAGATTTTCAGGCTCGTAAAAATCCTTAAGCCTGAATGAAAAGGCCTCTAAGCAAAATTTACCGAATTTTCCCGTCTTAGTACTACCTTGGTTTCCTAGATGCCAGTATGAGGCGGAACGCTTGACCACGGACCACTCAAAATGATATCTATACGAAAACAAGTGTAACTAAATTAGTATGGTTCAAATTCTTCCCTGTAGGGGGAGAGCGCCTAAATCTCTGTAAAGGGAAAACATGGGCTTACAAAAAAAATATTATTTTTATTATTAATTATTATTATTATTACTATTATGTTTATCATATATAAACATGTAGTATGTATATTATGATTTCAACATTGCAATTTTCAACGAGTTTTTAAACTCGTATATATTAATAGTAATCTTCTTCTTCTTCCTCTACGAATGAAAGCTGGTAGCTTGTTGCGTGTTCATTCACTACAGGTCCGGGGTATAGTAATACTCCTTCCATCATAGAAAGAAGGAGAAGAAAATAATAATATATTATTATTATTATTATTATTATTATTATTATTATTACTGGGGATTGTTTACAACATGTCACGTGAAAAAGAATTTGTGAGTTTCCAATCATACACCATGCGAACATGCGCCAACAAACGCTAAGCGGTTTACACAATGGAATCACGAAATGCAGCCCAACATATACAACGATATTTAACGAACCTAAAATATAACCTAACGCAATTTAAGTACTCTAACCTGTGAAAGAATGCAACACCCAATAATAAATAGTACGTTCTGAAATTCTGAAGTATATGTGTATAGTTAATTAGTACATACTCTATGTTTGCTGCGCTCCATTTCCTTATGACCATATTGATAAGCTATTTTTGGCAGTCTGCTATCTTCCATCCTTCCAACATGTTCAAACCATCTTTTTTCTTTTATCTATCCATTGAGTTTGATAGCTTCCACTTATAATTATTTTCTTATTTCTTCATTTCTGTCTTCTCCTGTACATCCTTTTGTTTTCTTTAAAAATCTCAGGTGTTTTTTTTCTCGATCGAAACTTGATATAACGATTAAATCATCACAAGCAATGTCACGAGTGACTTGCGTTCACTCCTCAACTTCGTGACTCGTTAATTTATCGATTATTTGTAAATCAAGAATAGTCATTTGTTGGGACTATTTAACGAATAAAATTAAGCTGTTTACTCAAAAATAATTATTTAAATGCAGTTATTTTGAAATATTTAAATATTTATATAAACTGCGATGTTTGAAAATAAATGAGAAATGTTTGGTTATGTTTAATTTATTTATCCACTGCAACTTGATCATATTATTTATTGCCAAATAGGATCGTAATATTGTAAGAATGCATCCTAGTAGAGAGAAAAAATGAAACACATTAAACTGTAGGGTATATTATAACTAATGTTATAGGTTATTAATTATCTTTTTAGGAAATAACTGGGTAAAATCATTATTTAAAAACACAATTATTGAACACACAATACATTATCAAATGTATAGTTCGAAGGAATCTGTTCATTATTTGCTATATTCAACGTATTTGTTGGAGAGTCAGTCACTGCAAAATAATGGTGTGACCTGTTCAGAATATTAAAAAGGAGGAGCTTTCTTTATCACAAAAGCCGGAGATGGTAAAGAGAATTCGATAAAGAATGAGTGACACACGACTGTCATTGGTTTTAAAACAAAATTAATTGAAACGTGATTGGTCATTGACTCACATTAGGGGCATGAGTTAAATAGCCAAAATAAAAACAAATTTGGTAATCAGTAAAATCGGACCATTAGAAATGGAGGCTTTCCTGGAACCCAGCATTTGAATTTCTCACAAAAAAAAAAAAAGGACACGAACAAAATAAAGACATACAGTTTATGCATGACTGACTTTTTTAACCGTTTAAATTGGCAATCTATCCTATGGGATACATCAATTGGATCGATTTATTTTAGTCTTGTAATGAAACAAAAGAAAACGAAACGAGCAGTAATAACTTAAATGTGTGTTTAAATTAACACAACAAAACCTAATAATAATAATAGCCATGCGTAATTTTATTTTCAGTGTGGTCCGCCACATTTAAATAACTGACACGGGAAATTAGATTCTCTTCTTCTTTTTCATAATTTGTAGGATTTTCATCCTGTTTATTTCCCAAATCATTCCTCGGAGGAAGACGTGTTGGATGTGCAGCCACTGTCTATCCGTTTCTTTGGCTGGTCTTCCTCTTGTTTTTTTTTTTACGGAATGGGTTGTCTTCCATTCATTCTATATGAAGTTTCCAATATTTTCGTTCTATCTAATAATAAAATTTGTTTATATCTTGAATTTGACACTTGTCTTTAATTTCTGTGTTGTGTATCTTATCAAATAATGTTTTCCCTGAATTGCTCTTAAGATCTTCATTTCAAATGTGCTTATTATTCGTACAGTTTTGTTGTAATCAGCCCCAGTTTTGCTCCTTATATGATGACTGGTCGAAACTATCGTTTTGTATATGCGGGTTTTTGCTTTCTATTGGACACATGTTTGTTGCGCCAAATAAAATCTTTTCAACTATCCTGATATTTGTGCTGCTTTATATTCTTTGTTTCTTTACTTCTTTTAATAAATTTGCACCTAAATAATTAAATTGTTCTATAATGTTTCTTTTCCACTTCTAATGAAAAATTAGTGTTTTGCTAACATGATTTTTGGGTTACTTTTCTGTTGTTTAAAAATAGATGCTCACGGTGAAACATCTGACTTACTAATCAATTGAGTTGGGTGTTTACTTGACGAAAATCCATATTTAATTTATTATATAATTCAGTGACAGCTGTTTCGGTACACTGTACCTTCTTCAGACATGTTAACAAATTATGAATTGTATTCCAACTGATCTAAGCAACAATACCAACAATATTTATTTAAATTTTTAAATTTAACAAAGGGGATTCATTCAAATCAAGTTGAGAATTTAACAGTTTTTTACTACTTTTAAATTTATTAATTTCTACAGCCTCCAAAAGATCTAACTTCTTACCCTTATCACAAATATGTAGTAAATTTTCAAAATTTGGATAGAAACAATTGATTAAATTGGAATAGGTGGTTAGCATATTTTGAAATTTTCTAAATTTCTGTTATATGCTCTCATGTTGTTCCTTTATCCGAGAGATAAAAAGGTTCTACCAGTTTGTCCTATATAGACATTGTCACATGTGCCACACTTCAATTTATATACACCTGATAATTTTTCTTTTTTGTTTTGGTGTTATTGTTTTTTATTATATTTTGTAGAGTTTTATTAGTTTTTAAATGCCACATTAATGTTCAACTTTTTAAAAATGTTTTAGATATTTTATTTGAAAGTGGGCCTATGTATGACATTACGGACATATTTCTTTATGTTTTCTTTGGGTAATGGAAAAGAAAAACGTTGTTTTAATTGCTTTTTTGTTAATGAACCTTCTTAATTAAAAACCGTTCTATAATTTCACGGTTCGTAGCCATTATTAACAGCCAATTGTTTAATAATATTCAATTCATTATTATATTCCGAGGGTGAATGGATGTGAAAGAGGGATATTTTAAAAGTCTCATGAATGTGAACTATTAAAGGCTGCCATCTTTATGATTATAGTGGGTGAAGAGAAGAACTGTGGATAGTGGTATCAGTATGAGATGATTTGTGAAAGATACCAAACTCAAACTTATTATCAATGGTTTTTTTATGATAAATCCCAAGAAATGTATACTATTATTCTTTCTTTCGAATTCACAGAAGTATTAATTTCACAATGGAATTAGAAACAAATATAATAGTAATCTGTAAGACAAAGGTCAGGAAAATTTTTTAAGGCCCAAACGGCCCCCGAAATCATATGGCCATCATCATTATCAATCATCTTTATCATTATCATCTTCACCTTGCACCGGTGTGGAAAGCAACGGGAAGCTACCACACCACAATTCCTAGTAAATCTGCAAAGCATAGCATGAAAATGCTATGATTGCAGTGAAAGACCTGCCCTCGGGCTGAATTACTACGGATGAATAATATATATATCTATATATATATATATTATAATGTATATATTACATAGATACAAACCAATTAAATTGCGTATGGACATATACGACGAATGCAGAAGAAACCTACCCAGAAAAACATTGGAAATGGTGTCCGCCTGAAAGGAGAAGGGTGGTAGGAAGCCACGAAACTGTGGGATGATATTCAAGAAATAAGACTTGGAATGAGAACAAACGGACTGGAGGACGTGGAAGTGGGTTGGATAGATTTGTACGCGTTGCTGTGGCGAAGATATACGTTTAAAAATCCAAATTAAGTTGCTGTCTTTCATTTCACAGATACTTAAAAACTAATACTTTCACACGAAATTATAATATATTGAAATAAAATAATACTCTGAACACATTTAAATGTATGAAATAATAATATTTGTGTAATTCAATTGATATTCGCGGTTGCAACAAAAGCCGCACAGCAATCAGGATCTCTCTTGTTAAATAATAAACCCAGTTACCTTACCAAATTACCTTTACACCACCATCTGTTAGAATGGTATGGAAACTCAGATATTACACCGCCTTCTGTTAGAATCGTATGGAACTCACAGATAATTATAGCTCTATGTTAAATAATAAACAGTAATTTGCAATAAAAAATTATGCGACTATAAATTTCGTTATAAATACCCTACGTCTCAAGTTGGATCAACGCTGCACATAGTGTGCAAAATTTATTTAATCGGTTCAGTAGTTTAGGATTCCATCGCGGGCAAACAACGTGACCGAACGAAAGATATAATATATATATATTGTCTGTCCGTTATGGACTTCTAACCCGTTCACCCGATCGTCGTGAAAATTTGTATATACAGAGTTTCAGATGCGGGGCAGTGTTTAACGATATCTATTTGGTTTAAAACCTTATTTTGAAGGAGTTCACTTGAAACGACAATTTAAAAATGCCATCTAGCGATCGCAATTTTCGATGTTTCACAACAAAAACCTGAATATCTATTAAAATAAACCGAGATATGTATTGTCCAAAATATTATTCTATTCTATGTATCATTTGGCTATATAAAACAACCCGAAATTACATTTCCATTGTTACAAGGAATTCCTGAATCGTATTACAAATAAAATATTAAAAATTTATCATGGGTGAGGTACCTTTATAGCACCGAAAACTGACATTGAGTTAGAGGACGATCTGATAAGTGGTATATATATTGCATCCGGTCCCCAGCTTATTCTTTTTAACTGATTCTTAAGAAAAAAGCTGCATTAGTCCATTGTTTTACGGTGATGTACAGCAGTGGAACGGGTATCACAGGTTGCACCTGTCATGTGCCGGTTTATATTATACCCGTCAACCGACCCTATTGAGGTTCATCTGAAACATATATGCTCAAGACTTTTTTATTAAATGCCCAGATATCATTTCGACATTTCTGTTTTCTCTCTGCATTGGTTTAATGAACCGACTTTGAAGTTGGGTGCCTACAATGCGGATTACGTTACCCCGAGAATGATGGGTGATAAATGCTAAGACGCACTAGTAGAGTTATTAAACTAACTACCTAAATTCCAGACCTGGGCCAACCATAGAAACAATTCCTTTGAGGAACATTATTAGGTTGACCGGAAATCGAACGGGACCTCATGAACAGTAGTCAGAAATGCTGACACTAGCCATGAGCTGGTCCCTGCTTGGACTTGTTTTAAAGGTTACAACTATAATACCCATTATAAGAATAAAAACATATTCATAATTTCTATATCATACAAAATACAGTATTATTTCTACCTTATTCCTTATTTTGCTGATGAGTTGAAGAGAAGGAATTCTTTGTAAATAAACTAAGTGTATTATTATTTATATTATTTATCTTATTATTATTATTAAATGTAAAATATTATAACTTTGAATTTCAACTACCCACAAACTAGTAAATAGCTTTGCGGGGACACATCCAATAGGACCAAAATTGTTACGGATATGGCAATAGAGAGTTATGTATCATTATTAGTATATCAAATAAACTATAATGATTTTGAATTAGAAAAATCAACCATTTCAGAGATAGTGGCACAATTTAAGTACTTAAAAATAAAAACTCGTCGCGTCCCTCTGTAAAATTTTACAGAGCGATTGCACGCCTGCAGGTGTACGAAGTGAAACTTCTGTTCACCACCGGATCATACAACGCTCGGTATCAACACACACCATTTGTTCTCCCGAGGTCCAAGCAGTTCCCACTTTTCATATTTTCAAGTGGTTTGTTTTGTACAGGTACCCTCGGAAGGGACTTGAAAAATCGGACTACTCCCCCCAAAGAAGTCATACGTTTCATGAGCTTAGAGTTTGCATCTATTTTTAATGTGCTTGAATATCTTAGTGTGGAACTCAGCGGTTCCGTGGAATCCATCCGACAATTTTATACGTATAGTATTGGCAAACCCACTAATATCCTTCCATTCATATAAGAATATTAACGAATTACCCACTATGATTGTACATTTTTGTACATGATAATACTTATTTTCGATGACCTTGAATTGAACATTCTATGGAAAATACCAGGACTTAACATGCAATAAGACTTTATAAAACACTCTACCAACCTGCAGGTGCCACATAAACGACCAAAGACATAAGATTCTACCAGACCTTCAAGACCTTCTCAGAAAAGAGAGACAACAAGAATACACCGGACTTCCGCATGGCAAGCAGCATCTAGTACTAACACGATGAACACACACTAATTCACGAACATAAGCCAGACAAATAAAACATTGGAACCAACAAAACTTCAACAATAATAGATGTAGAAAACCAAACAAAATCAGAAACCATCCAATACATGGACAAAATGGTCTTGTCTACGAAGATGACGACAAAGCCGGAGCACTAACCACAACTACGAACTCAGTTTGGATTCGAACAAATGACAAATTACGAACAACTTCACACAAGAATGGATGACAAATCAATTACTACTTACCAACAGACAACCAAATTTGCACTAATAACGCATCCGAGGTCACAAAGTTATAATTAAAATCAAGTCAGAAGGATTGCATTAAAGCCCTAAAAGAATACCTCGGAAGACTAGTAATCTACGAAACATACACCTCTGTACTCCTCTACAACTTCCCAAAATCACTTAAACGAGCCAAAATCACCACCGTGCTATGTGCAATGAAAATCCACCGGTCCACAAAATTACCACCAATAGGCCTCGTTCTCATATAGGAAAGTGCTAGAACGGATAATACTCAGAACCCTACATAACTAATAAGTAAGAATGGCCTTCCTCCAGGCCGGGATACCTCGGGCCAAGCCATACTCCCCAGTCCCACTTATTTTTTTTCCTTCTTACTACTTAACCATGCTCAAGTTCTTAGCTTAAACCAACACCCCGGGGAAGGGTTGGGTCACAATTTCAGTGAAATTCTAAGTTGTCGTACGTCAGAACGCTCCTTCGACGACCCCCCTTATGGTTCACGAGTCATCGGACTTAGCCGGGAGGACTGACTAGCAGATCACGACCTTTCCCCTGTGCCACCACCCAGGGCGTGTGTGCTGAATGGTCCAGGCCTACACATAGTCGGCAGGTCGCTCCTCTCTGCGACCCAGTTATGGTCACGAGTCATCGGACTTAGCGGAGGACTGAATAGCAGATCCACCGACCTTCCCGGACACCACCAGGGGCGTGTTTGTGCTGAATGGGTCCAGCTGAGCAATCGTACGACAGTTCGCTTCTCTCTGCCGACCCACTTGGTTCAGAGTCCATCGGATTAGCGGGAGGACTGACTAGAGATCCACCGACCTTCCCCTGGACACCACCCAGGGGCGTGTTTGTTGCTGAAGTGGATCCAGCCTGAGCACATAGAACGACAGGCGCTCATCTCCTGCCGATATTTCCGTTGATCATGCCCCGCCGAGTGTATTGCTAAGCTTCGTAGTACGTCAGAACGCTCACCTCTGACGACCCCACTTATGGTTCACGAGTCCATCGGACTTAGCCGGGAGGACTGACTAGCAGATCCACCGACCTTTCCCCTGTGCACCACCCAGGGACGTGTTTGTTGCTGAAGTGGGTCCAGCCTGAGCACATAGTACGACAGGTCGCTCCTCTCCTGCCGACCCCACTTATGGTTCACGAGTCCATCGGACTTAGCCGAGAGGACTGACTAGCAGATCCACCGACCTTTCCCCTGTGCACCACCCGGGGACGTGTTTGTTGCGAGTGAAGTGGGCCCAGCTTGAGCACATAGTACGACAGGTCGCTCCTCCTCTCTGCCGACCCCACTTATGGTTCACGAGTCCATCGGACTTAGCGGGAGGACTGACTAGCAGATCCACCGACCTTCCCCTGGACACCACCCAGGGTTCGTGTTTGTTGCTGAAGTGGATCCAGCCTGAGCACATAATACGACAGGGCGCTCGTCTCCTGCCGATATTTCGTTTTTGATCATGCCCCGCCGAGTGTTTCAGACTTGATTCATATTTCTTTTAAGTATAACACTTGAAAGGGGAACCCTGAAACATCGGACTCCCTCAAGGAAGTCAACACTGTTTCATGAGTTTATAGTTTACATCTATTTTTAATGTGTTTGGATATCTTTATATGGGAAACTCGGAGGGTTGCCTGGAATTCATGTACAATCTCTTTATACATAAAACACTCTAATAACCTTACATTCCATATTAGAATGTTTTCAACTAATGTACCAACTATTGACTTGTACCAATTTTTTATTCATGACAATACTTTTCTTATCGATGATCATACACTCCCCTGTATTATAGGACATCGATCATTCTTGATTCATAATTTTTAAGTGGATTTTCTAGATCCATATATTTAGACTCGGCTTTTGAACAGAAACACCTATGAGACTAATACATTCCTATATTTTGTATATGATTTTCGGCTCATGCCCATTTTAGTTTTGTGCTGGAATCCATTGACAACATTGGAAATTCAAATAAACGACTCTTTAATACGATTTTAGGTTCCTGACTTAAAATCGATGCATTTAGACCCGGCTTCTTCAACAGAAGCGCCTTTGAGACTAATAAAATAATATATTTTGTATATGATTTTCTGCCCATGCCCATTTAAATTTTCTACGCTATTAAAAAACGAAACTCCATATCCGGACTGGCCCACCTGCCGTTCCCCGACCTCACATCCACATGTGGCTAATCACATAGATGGACCAGTGACATATGGTCAGCGTATCGGGTCCCCCCAGACGTGTTGACCTGAAGCTGTACCTACATTTAACGAAACTACCAACTATTGGCACCTCGTCACCAATTTATAAATAATAATGTTTATGGTCGTAAGGTATATTTGTATTAATACTAGAAAAGAAACAAATTTTAATTAGAATTTAGGCGCTTGTCTTAAAAACAGTTTTTAATTACCATTTTAGGTTGTTCCTTAACAGAGATAAGGCTTCTTACAAAGATAATACATAATCAGCCGAGAGACTAGCACAAAATAAAGGGATTTTATTCCTGTGGTTGTCCAAGGTCTGGAATTAAAGTTAAGAACTCTCCTGGCGCTTCATCATATAATCAGTGTGTAACGTAACTCCGCCTTGCAGGTGCCCCAACCTAAGAATGGGCTACAAATTCACTAATGCGGGAAGAAGAAACCAGAAATGTCTTAGAAGACAATTTGGTGGCATTAGAGAGAAATGGCGTATTACCACAATTTTAACCAATTAAGTTGGTTGTTAGACTAAATTAATATAGTTCACTTTATTTACCTAAAGATGTCATGAATGATATGCGGTCAACATACCAACCTACAGCGACATCTAGTAGACGGCTAATGTGTTACTAGGATGAAGGAGGTCTGTAAATTTTGATTAGAGGCCTTTTTATTCATCCTTAATTTTTTACGAAGCCTGAAAATTGTCCTGACTCGGGACCCACAGATTAAAATCCCTCCCGGAGGACTTGCACCATGGTGTTTTTCATTCTAAACATATGCATCGACTCCGGCAGGATTCGAACTCGCGAGACCAGAGACAAGGTTGCATACCCACTAGTTCACCAATATGAAGAAAACGGAGTTAGGAATGCAATTTGTGGCAGGGAAAACCTGCCCAAGTCCCGTATCGTCCGCCACTAAACCCACAAGGAATGATGGAGACTCGATCTCGAGACCACAGCAATGACAGGCGAGTGTGTCAAACTGCTTGCGGCTCGGAGCCGCCAATATTATAAAATATTAACATACATTCGCATTAATATATGTAATATTTTGTGCTTAAAATGAAATAAAGTGTATTTTAATGATAACTCACGATTTGTGTCCAATTTATTAAAATATTTCTTCCGAATAATTTATTCACGAACTCTTGACTGCAGCTACTTCATTAAAACATAGTTTCCATGATTACCACTGTATTATTGTAGGTTAATGTGTCTATTGCAATTAGTTTTACAATGCCACCGGGATATGTAATGACTTTGTGGTTATAAGACACATATTTTACAATCAAAATAATGTGTACTATGAGTTAGCTATTTTACCATGTTGTATGGAATTAATAAAACTAAATATATGTTCACATATAGAAATACATTATATAATGGAAATGGACAACTGATGACAAATGAGGGAAATTTTGAAGTGGCTTAATTCAAATATCTAGGAACAATAATCACAAACAGGAATGAGATGCATAAATGAATTAAACATAGGCTCAATTCTGGAAATGCGTGCTATTATGCATTAGAGAGACTTCTTTGACGTCCCAACTACTTTCAAGAAACGTTAAACTGAAGATATATAAAGCTCTTTTCTACCAGTTATATGGATGCGAAACACGGGCTCTTACTTTAAGGGAGGAATGGAGATTACGATTATTTCAGAAGTTCATTGGAAACATTTTGGACCAAAGAGAGATGAACAGACAGGTGAATGGAGAAGACTACATAACAGTGAACTACATGAACTCTGTATGAAGTCATATATAATAACAGTTAAGTTCTCATAGACTGCGATGGGCAGGGCTTGTGGCACGTATGGAGAATGAAAGAGGTGCATGAAAGCTTCTTGTAGGAAAACCAGAGGGAAAACACTCAGTTGAAAGACCCAGAATGAGGTGGAAGGATAACATTAATTATGATTGAAGGAAGTAGATCATACACGGAAGGATTGGAAAACGTTTGCTCAGGATAGGGATGTATGGAGAGGTTATGTCCGCGCGGCCATGAACCTGCGGATTCGATAGTGCCAGTGAGTTAGTTAGTTAATAATGATAATAATAATAATAATAATAATAATAATAATAATTTTATTATGGATTTTGTCTACACTACAGTAGTTATCTTTCAATCCAAATGTATTTTGCTTCGTCACATATTTCTATTCTCAGCATCTTCTTTGAGGTCTCTGCTGATTATGTTTCTTCCTACTTCATCCATCCATTGTTCCCTGGGTTTCCCCCTCCTCTTCCTGTCTTCAGCATTCCAATCCAGCATCATTATTGTGATTCTATTATTCTCCATCCTCTTCAGATGTCTCAATCTTCGTTCTATAATTTCTATAATATTATAATACACCTATCGAGTTGGAGGAGGAACTTCTTGCACGAATTCTGACAACAGCAGAAATTATTGAGCACACATCAGGTCTGTGTGGGCCGCGTGTTATGAAAACATGCGACGCAGCAATACTATGCAACGAACAACAGAGTCATCACTTGGAACCACATCTGTAGGTACAGCGCCTAGAAGTCTTTAATACTTATTTTGAAACACTAGACACGCGGTATCAGCCTATTGTGTTCCGATCTTCAAACCTATTTTACATCGAAATGGTACGTTTGCGGACATGAGTTCCTCATCAAAACTTTATCCACTAGGTCCTCTCTATAATCCCTAGAAGTCTGTAATACTTAATGTGAATCACCATGTAGATGGGAATTCGTTAAAGCGACATGATGCTGCATCACTTGTATTCAAAACAAAATAATTGCAATCATTAAACCACATTCTAAAAATGCGTACAGATGTTGGAATATTTCTTGGAAGAAATGTTTATCAAACTATAGCATACGTTTGGCGGAACCGCTCTAAAGAAATGCCGATCCTTGCCAACACGATATCATATTACAAAACAATACTTGAACGCACCCAGATCAACTCGGACTCTATGCAGTAAGCTTATTGAACACAAGAATTTTAACGTAACTCTCGGCGAAATGTCTTTCGCTTTCCGTAAACAATCGACCAATTCTTCCTATTTTAATAATATTTATTGAAATGTATACAAATTGTCAAACTATTCTTCTTCTTCTTCGTCACAGTTTAGGCTTCTGCTAGTCGGTTCTAGCTCCAAATTGCTGCTCTTTCCATCTTTTTTTTTTTTTTTTTTTTTTTTTTTGGTCTTCCCAAACGTCTGCTTTTGGTATTCTGTTCTCAGTCATCCTTGATATTATCGCCTCACTATGTTGGTTGTCCGTTTATATAAAAGCGGGCGCGCGCGCGACAATGCTTGAAAATGATTAAACATGCGGAATTATTATAGTGGCGGTAGTCGACATCTTTGTATTTACTTATATATATAACAGTTACGTGGGAATCAAAGCGAGATCACTGGACAAATCCATTCATAGTGAGGCTATAATAAGTATTCTTTCCAGTTTCTTCTGTATTTCACTATTGTTGTGTTTAATTCCTCTAGCTTAGTTGCTGTCTTATTTCTGTGTTGTGTTTTTTGTTGGTTGTTCTTTGATATCTTGCTATTGGTCTGAGGAATTTCATTTCAGCAGCTTGTATTCTGGAAGATTGTTGTGTTGTCACTGTCCATGTCTAGGATCCATAATGTAGTAATAGGGAACTGCCATTCTCTTGTATAAACTTTCATTACACAGTCTTTTCTGGCTTTTGTCAAACTATTAAAAAAATAAAATATGGATAAAGTAATTTTAACATGAGATTATTTGCCATGTTTTATGGTGAACATAGTTCATGTTGAAATAATAGGAAAAATTAGTAAAAACTATTTTCTTATTCTTATTTAAGCCCTTACCATATAAAAGTTAAATTATGTTTTTATCACTTAAAGGTATTAATTTTTTTGCACGATAGTACGTTCTGTCGTACTTACAGCAATTGCGACCCATGATTGAAAGTTCTATTTCCTAAAATTTCGGGGTTGCCAATCTAAATAAACTATACTGTAATATTACACATTACCTACTCGTGCGGAAAGTAAAACCACTGCTCTTTATGTATAGGCCTATACGTACATCTAATCCAACTATATCCAAAAGTCGTGTTAAATAAAATACGAACAAATCACTGCATTTTAACACGAATTGAACTTTATTGACACAAATAATAGACGAATTCGTAATGCCGCGTTTTATGAGATGATGTATGGCTGCTGTAGTCTCAATGAATTATTTTCGGCATTTACCGTATAAACATTGGCCAGACTGTTAACGTTAGTCAGTTGTTTATAATGAACGCAAATATTTCCTACAAAGATGTTATTTATTTTACTATTATATATTATTTTGAAAACACCATCGCGCAAAAATTACGTACAACGCGCGTTTGTGAAGTGTTATACAGAATCTCGGAAATTAAAAACCTCGCTTTGCTGGGTTTTTAATCATTTCCTCGCTTCTGTAAAAATCACTTCCCAACCTCACATCGTAATGTACTATTTCAAACCTCCCTCTTAGCGTATAATTTATCCTTCACGGAGAAGTATTAATAGTAAAACATCGAACGAAGCTTCATATAGTAGTGTTTAAATTTTCAATAAATATCTTCTTAGATAGAAGCCGCCATTTACATAATCTAACAAAGGCTCGTAGCATTCGGCGATCGGGAATTAACAATGTATAAGAGAAAAATTGCCGTTTTGATTTGAGTGCTCAGGTGGCTCGGGGAGAAGAGCATTGGCCTAGAAAGCCAAAGGTCCTGAGTTCAGACCCGAGTCTGAGCGTATAATTTTTCTCTTCAAATATAATAGTTTACAAAATTAGCTTTATTAGAATTGATTAAATTTAGCACTAAAAAGTTAGGTCATTATTTATTTGATACCATGAAAAAGACGGGAATTTGACATTTGTAATTTGCTGGACACCCTGTTTTATTGTACTTATTAAAACAATAATTTTACAAAACATTGCAGTTGCTCTTGTGGAAGATGAAGGCGACCAGAACTACAATGAACCCAGGCCTTCATCTCATGAAAGATCAGACAAAGAATTGTGTGGCACAGGAACGGTCTGCACAGCCATCAGCCATGTCATGTTCATTTCATCCAAGAACTCATGGAAGAGAGTTGTCTTGCTTCTGAAAAGTAATTAATAATTTAAAAATATTCAATAAGCGTATTAGTTATTCCACAAACAGCAAAATCTTTTTGAAAAGTTCAGTTAGAGTTCCATGAAAAAGTAATCATTAATTAAGGTTTAACTTTTATAGGGAAAAATCACTATGAAGTTCAAAGATTTAAATTTAAATGTTTTATACCTCACCTCATATCCAGTCTTCTAATTATACCTGTTTGGAAACTTAGGTAGCTTTATCTTCAGTTATTTGTTGTCAACTGATGTTATGTCGATCATGAGAACTGCTTCTTCCTCTCTTGGTTGTGTGAACCAGTGAATCTCCGGATCAAATCAGAATCCCCGGGAATTTCGAAGTTCATGAGTTTTTCTTTCTTGCTTTTTTATGTGGATTTCTTTCCCAAACCGTGAGAACATCTTAGAAATGTCGAAAATGGTGAAATGGAAAAGTCAGCAGTAGCTGCTCATGCTTGGTCTGAAAAAACATCTAAATGATACAAACGCTGGTTTAATTAAACAAATAGAACAAACAAAAAGAACTCACGGTTTCGCCATAGTCATTTCATCCATTTTGTTTCATTTCGTTCATTTTCCCCTGTGACAGTGCGTCAGGAGTGGTCGGTTGGCAGCCTTGTAGTTCACAGACCTCTATAAATATAGGGGTTTTATCTCATCTCATCCTTCGACACGATCCCCTGAGTTGGATACGAGTTGAGGATATTTATTACTTATATTTGAATAATTAAAATCATTTAAGTAAAATTTTATCACCTCATATTCTTATCTTATTCATAAACCGGTTTCAAAACTTTCATCTTCAGTCAATCATCCTCACTTTTTTCAACGAAAACGTTGTTTTGTCGTCTTGAGGAAGCTGCCTCTGCTCCCTCTGTTGGTAGACTGAAGAATCTCGAAATCAAATCATTTTCCCGGGAATTTCGAAGTTCATTAATTTCTCCTTTTTGAACTTTGAAATTCCCGGGGAAAATTATTTTATTTCGACATTCTTCAGTCTACCAACACAGGGAGCAGGAGACAGCTCTTCAAGACGACAAATTACTGAGGATAGAACTGAAGAAGGAAGTTCCGAAACCAGTCTAAGAAGAAGAATATAAGGTTAGGAGATAAAATTTTACTTAAAATAAAATCTTGTTCTTCATCCAACCAAGTCTTAGGCCTATAGGCCTGTTACTATCTCACTGATGGAATTTTTGTATCCGGTGTATCCTTGGATGGTCCAGAGATCTCTCCCTGTTAGACAACAACAAAGCATGGCCTTGGGAACTCTAATCTGAAACTCATTCATCGCAAATGATTCATCCAGTTGTTCTGTGTATCTATGTTATGTATTCAATGACCGGTTCTAAACTGTAGTTCCTTTCAAGATATCATCATTGCGTTTGTGATCCCAATTTGGTATATCCTATTGTATATCTCATGAATCTTACATTTCACTAAAAGTTATCCTGCTCTCTTTTTCCTTTTCCTTAAAGGTCCATGCCTTACTGCCGTAGCAAAGTTGCAAGTCTTGCTAAGGTTTTGTATAACCATACTCTGGTTATCTCTCTGGATTAGCGAAGGTTTCATTACTGAATGTATTATTCCCAAAAGAGTAATGATAAAATTGATACTTTAATGATTTCCAGACTTGGTTCGCTAACCTGTGGTTACCGTGGCAATGAGGGGGTGGTAATGGTATGTTGCCCTCAAGGAGGTATTCAGAGTTCCTTCATAATACATCAAGATGAAGAAGATGCTTCTCTAACAGAAAGATCGTGACATGTGGCCAACCCATGCTTAATGACAAGAGGAAGGGAGGAGGACCTGGTGGTTTGGGTTCTCAACCCTGGGTTGTCAGAGTTGGCTATGTTAGTGAGTATACCACTTTCAATTCTTAAACTTCTAATAAATCATAGTAAAACTTCTTCTTCAGCTAGTCTTATGCCTCCATCTATACTGGGTCATTCCATGTCTCCTCTTCCACCATTTCCAACCATTCCTCTTTTTTATTCATTCTTCTTAACGTCTTCTTCCCATCTATACTTGGCTGATCTCTTGGTCTCTTCCTTTCTGATCTAAATTCCATCATCATCATCTTCTTAAGGCACTACAACTTCAAAATTGAATGTTTTTGCCTTCTCAATAATCTTCCTCCAAGACTTCTTCTATCTTCTGCCAATTTCAGATTTGCCACCCTCATCTTCTCCAAACATCGTCCTCCCATTCTCATCTTAGGTTTAACCAACAGCTCTAGTTTCCTGTAGGTCTCCATTATATAGTTTTTTATGCTAATCTCTGTTGATTCATTCTTATCAGATGACCAAAACCATCCAATCCTAAGAGATCTGATATTGATTTATTGTATTTTGATTTTTTAATTATATTATTTAATTCACTATTTGTTTTGATTTTCCAAGTTTGTTCTGATCCTTTATTTGGACCATTAATTTTTTTTAAGTAGTACGGTATCTTTCTTTTAAAAAATAACAAATTTTTGTTTGATTGCTTCTTTGAGAGTCCAAGTTTCACTTCGCATAAGTAACTATTGCGTCTTATTATGTGTTTGTATAATCAATAGTTTGGCAATTTAGATATTAGTTTACTTTTTAAATAATGTTGGTAAATGTGCATAGTACACCTTATTTCCATTTGCAACAGGCGTTGTCCAACCTTTTTTTTGAAAAGGGCCACTGCTCAAGGTAAGGTGAATTGGTTTACGGGCCGCATGATCCAATTTTTTACCATATTAAATAGGATCTAAGATAAACCAATTAATTAAACTATAAAATAATTCAATATGCTGTTATGTTATTTTTATTAAAATATTAATCATATACTAGTCAAGTTATTTTTAAATAAAATTAAAATATTTTTTCGTGTATAATCTAATTATTAAAATCTAAAATTGAACAATAAATAATACAAAAATGTTTAATATAAATTTTAGTTTAAAATTTAAAAAAAATTGTTTATTAAAATAATTAATTTTTTACCTGTCAATGTGACACCTAGCACTGCTTTTCATGAACGAGGCATCCGTTGTCTGGTTTGATTGATGTAGTAGTAAATCAAATCAAACTCTCCAGATGACTGTCGGTGATTTGTGTTCTTGTTGCACACTTCACATGTTTCATCCTGGAGAACACTTGTTCGAATATGTATGTGCTACTGAAAAGTGATGTGAAACGAAGTGCATATCTATTAGTGCCCGGATATTTTTCTCTGGGAAAGTAGTTGCGATAGAAATTGTAGTAAGGGGACATTGTTAAAACTTATTCTTTAGGTTCTGACGCACATTGAAAATAAATGCACTCCATGTTGCAGATAGGGCACAGTAGCGTAGGGTTAGGCAATGCGCTACAAGCCGGAAGGACGAGGGTTTCGAGTCCCGGTGGGGTCAGGATTTTTTAAACTGAACCCAAACCCTCTGCGGCACTATGGCCATGGGGTAGACTTGTTCTAATGAAATGAGTACAGACGCTTGTTCTGGGGTGGTAAAGGCGGACGTCACGCGGGCTGAAAACCGGCTGACATCAGGAGTGCGTTGTCAAGAAAAAGTGGGATTCCTAAATCCTACTGCCCCAAAGGCTCCTGAGGCCTGTAGTGGGATCCCACTTTACCTTTACCAATTGCAGAACTCGGGGACCTCATCTATTTAATGCAGAAGAAAGGGGAGAAACAGAATAAACATAAAACCTTCTCCTTGAAGTCTTAACGCAGAATTATTTCTTAATTCCTGATACAATTTCGCATTACTTTTGAGGAATATTGATGTATTATACTTTTGTAGGGACTGGGAAATGAGAAATTGTTTTTATTGTGATCCCAAGTTCAGCTTTTGTTTCAAAGGTCTTCACGTGTTCAAAATAGTAAGGATCACAATTGGTTTTTACTTTGGAGACGTGAATTAAGTTCGTCAGTTGAATGGTTATCTTACCAGAAAGACTAATCACCACATGCCATTAGTGTCTTTAAATTCAACATGAGATTGCCCTTCTCCTATAAAGTGTGAATTTCGTTTTGAGATCAACACTCGCCTTCAACTTTTGCCCGGCTACCATCTTATTTCAGAGTATAAATAAATAAACAATATCTTCTAATTCTAAATCGAGATTTATAAGAATTTTGAAAAAAATTTTTATGTCACAACCATTGTGAACAAATGAAATTCAACTTTTACAACGACCTTTCAAAAAGTATCCACATTTAGGGATTTAGCACAAAGATTTTCTTGGTGGATTAAGCAGATAGTGATATTGTATTACGAAAATGTTCCGATTTAGCTACCTCTGCTGCAGTAATTTAACTAAACCTTCTCTTTTCCTGCAAATGCAGGAGCTCATCTGTTGTTTACCACAGATAGATTGTATATTCAATCCAAGCCCAATTCAAGGGTTTCGGTGACACTCTCCATTAAATCATTGGCTTGTGGTGCGTTTGAGGGACACAAGAGCCCTAATTCTTCGTAATATTAAAATCTTTATCAACTCCCCTTAAAAAATTTCTAATTGGACAGTATCACTAGCAGCCACTACTCTCATCGAGTGCCAGAGAATAGAACTGGAAATTTGGGGCTCAATATTTTAAAGTTCTCTCGATCTCAGGGACATTAATTCATCAATACGGCGAGCTACAGTCTGTCCCAACAAGCTATTTTAAATTTGCGCTGTTTGTCAGGAAGTAAATCAGCAACAACTCTCAATGCACTCTTTAACAAACTCGCCATCTGAAAAAAACGGTGTATAGTTTTTTTTGCAATAATTGGATTTGATAACTCGTTTTACCAGATATTCAGTTTGAAGAGTGACACATTATTTAAAATCAAATGCGGTCTGGAAAGTTTTAATTTTAATTTTGGATACCTTGTCTTCATGAATTGACCCTCAAATTTATTTATGAAGATGCATATTCTGTCTCGTAATGCCGCTTTTTTGTTTACTCCTTCTTCAATGTGAAACTGATTCACTACAAATTAAACATACTGCTTATTGTTTACTGCAGTAAAAAGTACTGATCTGTCCACTTTATGAATGATCTATTCTTGTCTGACAATTTTCTTTCTTGCCATACACTTAGAATCCACACTTAACACTTATAAAACTCACAAATTAAATGAACTTATATTCTTCAAACCTCTAACTAACACTGACCTATACAATGTGAGCTACAAACTGACAAACTGGGAAAGGAATGAAATATACAAAAATGTACGATAATAAAACATTGGCTCACACTCGCCTTTGACCCCCGCTACCCTCTCCTT